>OY735237.1:13513855-13558855 GCA_963457665.1 Thysanoteuthis rhombus | reverse complement strand
ACTTGCATACTTGTGAGTATCATTCATCATACGTATTTGCTTACGCGTGTGTCTGTCATAAAGACATCAGCACTTCTTTTAAGCTTATCCAACGGCGAAATAGATGACTGTCTTGTAAAACACCCAATTCCTTTCATTCATTTTCCTACTACATCATCTAAAACCTGCCGACCAAGGCGCGCACCCTGAAGTCTTTCCATTGATGAGAATAATTATCACATTTCTAATAAGGATGCTGTACCCTCTAACCCTACCCGAGCCCACATCCGAAATCTTCACCCGCGGGCGATGATGAGCAAGGGTCATTACCTTGGGGAGATGCACGCGTCGCAAACAAGCAGATTAACGACAAGTTTCTATTTGTCATGTGTCGATTATTTCATCTGTGCGCTCGTTGACAACAAAATAATCAACTCCTCTTTATTCTTTTCTTAGGTCCCCTTTGAAGCTCTTGGGTAAAGACAGTTGAGTTTGGTAGCAGTGAAACAGCTTTCTGCTAAACTGGTGTTGAACATGAATGTAGAAAACTGACCCCCCCCCCAAAAAAAAAACAAAATCAATAGAGCTACAATCATGGCAGTCTATAGATCCACCTTTCTCAATCGGGGTTACAGGAACACTAAGTTTCAGTGAGAAGTTTTTAGTTGCTCAACAGAAGTTCTATGCATGCATTACAGAAACCCCTCTTCCCTCACGTTTGCTTCATTCGAGAGTTTTCTTTTTATATAACAAGTGTATATTAATCAAGACCATATATTTAGCAAACCCTTTTTTTAATACCAAACGAGCTATTAGATCATTTTGTTACGTTCACCTTCTGATATTTCATGTAAGTACATGAAGTTAATGAAAAATACTAATTTTATGAAAAATGAGCTTAGATAAGCTTACCGTTATTTTTTCGAGGAAAATGACTTTCATTTCAATTTTTCGTATACCGAATGTCTTTTCAATTAGACAATACTGAATATGGAGTATATTTGAATATCAACCGAAAGGAACAAATATGTATGAAATATTCCTATAGTGACTATTACTTTTATATCATTATAGATAAAAAAAATGAATACATTGACGAGTCGTTAGATGTACGCACACTATTCTCATGTAGATATTACATCAAATATAAAAGTTATTTCAAGAGTTTTTCCAGTCGAACACAGTTAAGAAAGGCTACCATAGATTGTGCAACAATTTTTGGTGTCTGTATAATCAATAAGGTGAGCAAAGGGCACAAATTTTAACTGTACATAATAATCATTGTTCACCATTTTTGCAAGAAACTAATAATGTTATGATGATGATGTTGATGATGATGATGATGATGATGATGATGATGATGACTGCACCAATCATTATTGGTGCACTAGGATCAGTCTAAAAGTGCCCCTGTACAACATCCAAAATATAGCATTACCCAAATCAGCAAGAATATTGTCGAGAGTGCTGGAGAAATGTAAAGAATTGATTGCTGTAATGATAATAATAATAATAATAATAATAATAATAATAATAATAATAATAATAATAATAATAATAATAATAATAATAATAATAATGATGATAATAATAATAATAAGAAGAATAAGAAGAAGAAGAAGAAGAAGAAGAAGAAGAAGAAGAAGAAGAAGAAGAAGAGGAAGAAGAGGAAGAAAAAGAAGAAGAACAAGACGAACAAGAACAAGAACAAGAACAAGCAGAAGAACAACAACAACAACAAAAACAACAACAACAACAATCATTGGAGCACAAAACAGATATATTCGGACTAAATACATCAAACCTCAAATAAAAGGCAGCAAAACAGCAAATGTCGCCCTTTTGAAGAGAGAATTAGACTGTGAACCAAATTAGAAGTTAATGCAGTAAGCTGACTCAAAAGGAATACAAAATATTCACAGCAAAATAAGGACAATGATATACTGGTAACTAAGTAAACAATTTAGGTTCAACCATGTAAACAAATGATATCAACAGGAACCGGCAGCTATAATAGATAATGAAAAGAATAAAGCGGTCCAGGATTTTGATCTCCGGGCTGACCACCCTATTCTAGCGAGAAAACCAGATCTAATTTATTGATTCTGCTCTTGAAAAACCTTGCAAGAGAAACTTTGCGAGTAATTTCGTGCACATTCATATCCATACCCATCAGTGTTCGATGTAAGATGGCTTGAATAGTTTCTGTGTCATGCTCATTGAGAAAACAGTAGAGACCTTAGTCGATTCTCTTGATGAGTGATTCCCTTGGAAACCCGGCGCATTGTTGAACAAGAACATTTTCATACTCTTGTGAATATCTCACGTTTAAAATACTTTTCTCATACAACTTCTAGTATAAAGGTAAAGCATCCATCTCTTGGACAAATTCCGTTTGTGTAACAACAATTTGAGTATGACTGACCGACGACGAGTCCTGGCTTACTTTGCATGTGCCAGTTCAGTGAACTTTGCGAGTTTGGTCGAGACTGCTGGCTCTGTAACACTCATGAGAGAGAATTGTGGCGAATCTTAGGAGACGTCTATGTTCAACGACGGACTTTAAAAGAGTGATGATGATGATGTCTTTAGTCTTACAAGTTTTTATGACAACCTTCTTGACAGGATGCTCGTCCATCAGAGGGATACTTCCACCCTAATTACACTGCTTAGAGTGTTCTCAATCAGCTGCCGAGTGCACTTGAAATGATGATGAATTTTCTTTGCTCATACCGGAAATCAAAATCGTAGTTAAAGTTGAACCTGGGACCTTCAACGTATGAGGCAGATGTGCTAACCATTACACCAACCCAATTGTCAAAACTCTAACCACCAAACCTCTTATCTTATTCCTTTAGCTTATCATTACAATACTCAGACAGTCATTCTAGGTTTATTGCCATGCAGCACGAATGAAACAATTGATATAAAATAGGCATCCGGGGAAATTCGAAATGGCTCTCCGTTACCTTGGTAAACCTGTTTGTTGGGATGAGGATAAGCAGTCAAGCCTCCAGTATCAGCCGCAGTCCTTCAATATCGAGGCAGGCAGAAGGAGAAGAAGGTTTCTGTTTTGCATCTTTGCTTTGGATTGAAAGCTAGAGTAGAATTTTCGTAAAAGCAACGTGGCGTAAAGTGAACTTTTAAAAAACTCGGGTTGCTAGTACATATGTCAGATCACCTTGCCGTTGAACAATATTCAGCGAACCTAGCCGAGCTGAACATAACTACCGTAGTCAGTTCAATCCTCGATTGGCGTTTAAAATTTTTCGCTATTGCTCCAGAGAAGGCTATACTTAATGAATATAAACCATTCATACGCAGTTGACACATCGCTATTTGATAGGATGCGTCAATCGCACGCCATTATGAAATAAGAAGCGATGTGACAGGTTTGGTTGCATCCAGATCGAAGCTAGCTATAAAATGATGAGTTTAATCCAGGCAATCTCCTCTTTGCATCGGTTCAGTGGTTTGATCCGGCGTCAGATAGGGATCAATCTCAGAGAAGAAAGCTGCTTCTCATATGAACCGGTATACTGCAAAGAGAACGCCAGCCGATACAGCTCAAGAAATGGGGGATTATTTTTGATCGTGTCTCTATATCGTTTCCAAACACGCGTATGTCTACACTAGATATATTGGTGTATACGTATGTTAGTGCATACGCACACAGAAATACACTTCCGTAGATGTTCGTCCATATACGTTAAGACATGAATATATGGTTGTCATCATTAATACTTATTTATCTTGAAGCTGTTGAGTTCAAACCAAGGTATGGAATATGAAATGCTGAACATTTCTTGACATGGTATTTAAAATGTTTGTTAAATATTAACTTTAGTGTAGCATGGCACAAGGCCAAAATAATGGCTCATAAGATAGAAATTATTTTTTTCGTAATAGATTGAGACACTCTCTTTAAACACCAACTTACTGCAGCTTTTGATCAATATTTGTGCTTCTATATTCAGTGATAATAACCACATTCCCCACATACAGATATATATATACATATATATATATATATGTGTGTGTGTGAGTATATATATATATATATATATATATATATATATATATATATATATATATATATATATATTGCTTTATATTATATTGGAACTTTGTTTGTAAAGATCTCCCGTTATAACACAGTGAATGTATGGCTTAGACAACATGTATAGAATAAACTATTGGAGAAATGGTACTGCTGAAAGAGTTGAACCGGCGGCCGATAAGGAAGCTGCCTCAACGTAACGTTGCTGTAATCCTTGAGATGAACAGCTGCCGGTAATGCAAACGTCCCAATAACAACTTTAATTTTAAATTCTTAGTTTTGTTTATTTTTCTATATCTGCTCTATCTGTTTCAGCGACCCAATTTTCTTCAATTGTTTATTCTATTTATGTTGTCTAAGCCAAATGATACATTTGAATCCTACCAAACACAGAGAAAATGTTTTCCTTCGTAGTTAGGTTTACAATGAGAGATTAAAGGCTGTTTGGGATACAGCTACAATTTTATGTTGTGGATTCTCGTGATAATACATTTTCATCAACATTTGGTCCAACAATAGATTTTTCTCGGTTGAACAAGAGAAATACAAATGTTTAAACGCAGACCAATGTTCATTCTGTAAATTCGTGTGGGGCACGTATTCTTAACATACAATTTCCCCTCTTGTATTATGCATACTAAGCCTTTTTGAAAATTAGCTCAAATAGTTCAAAATAGAGCGAAAATTTGCATCAATCTAATATATAAACCGATTCATAAGCGTCTCCGCATATTTCTATCATCCTACCAGTTGCTTGATGGCGGCATTTGTAGCTAACGTAATTTATATAGAGATAAGAAAAGAAGCAAGCACAGAGTTAATAATGCCCGAAACCGAGAAACCCGCCCATGAGGCGGCTTTTCAGTTAGCTAGAATAATGAGCAAAAACAGGGTGTGTCAAAGATATGTGATCATAGACATTCCATTGATGACAATTATTTATCATTTGAAATTATACAGCACCTGGTATTCCTCAGTGGTCACCCATCTTGGTATTGACCTTGCTTGACGTTGTTTAACTTCGATGGTCTTTCTTGAGTCGGTGTATCAAGCGCGATTCGACCATAAATATTTAGCCTAGAGGAGAGGTTCTCCAATATTCTCGATACTTAGCGGAGAAGCATTGAGAATCATTTCAGTTTGTGGTATGACGATAATTTGAACCTCAGTCTTCCGGAAGTGATCCCTTTACCAGTGGGTCATGATGGTCAGTTGGTTTTTGTAGAGTTACACTCTGTATTATAATGTTTAGAGCTGCTGTTGAGTTGGATATCTAAATTATAACCACTACAAACACTACTGCAGAGAGCAGTCCCGCACAATCTATGGAATCGTTTATGCCCCCAGCGTTGGTCTGAACGGTTTGGTTTGATCACCACACTTGCCATTATCTATTTTCTATCAAAACCCCAATAAAACTTGAGACAAGTCTGGATGCGAGATTTCAGCAATACAACATAGTAACAAGGAACCTCCTATACAACGATTGGTTAATTTATTTGTCTTTTTTTTTGCCCTTTCACGCGTTCTTCTCAAGTGGTGTGGCTTCGTTGTGTTGATCAAGGACTTTACAGAACAGATAGAAGTTACCAAGTGACTGCGAATTACGGAAATTTCGGGTCTATGGCCAACACAAATAGTTTCCATTTCATAGCGATTGATAGCAACTCTGCTCTGTCTGTATGTCTGGGTTTTCATCTTGAAAATTTGCAATGGATTATCTTGCAGTAGACATGAGCATTTATGTTTAAGCAATGGATTACTTTAACTCTTCCTACCTGAGTTTGGGAACCAGAATTCAAAAACATTGCGGCCACTTTGTTTCACGGTGCAAGTTCATTTTCTCGACAGCAACGCACACACAGACACACGAACAGCCAGATTGATGGACACGACGTAAATATAGAAGTTTCGTATTGTTTTCATGAATACAATAACCAACAAACGAATGCATCCACACACAATAATACCATCAATCTTGTTGTCTACTCTGTCCATTCTAAAGCCGACCCGAGCTAGCAGCCCGTGAGCTTTCACCATCAATTCACCCTTCCATCAACACGGTCTATTGGCCGGATTATGGAGACAAGTGGGATGAAATGGAGATTCATATTGTCCAGTGCAGACCAGTGATCAGTAAGCCGGACCATCCATTCAATTATACGTAGATTACAGGCTTCACTGGTGCACAGAATCCGTTCTTTACACACTTTATGAAAACTTCATTATGGAGACTAAGCGGCTCTAATTAGGAGACTTAAATAGATTTGGTTCACTTGATTGCGTACTATCAATAATATATATATATATATATATATATATATATATAGTTTCTTAGATTTGCGCAGAAGCATAAAGAAAAAATCCATGAAGTTCAAATTCTATCTATAGAATTTCATCAAATCCAAAACGTTGTTGCATAGATGTTTCTAGAAAATAACATTTCATCCACGCGTGGATTTTTGACAAAAAAAACGTCAACAACAACAAAAAGAACAGCAACAAAAAAAACAAAAACAAAAACAACAACAACAACAGTAAGCAATGTTTCTTCAACCCCTCGGTTTAAGCTAAGCTAGGTAATCTGAACCCAAATTATGCACCAGCATTCTCACTCAGTCATGAGTTACCAACAAAGTCCGTTGGTATCGTGAAGGATTGCTTTGGCACTCTTGGTCAGTATTGATGGTGATTTTGCCCTTAACCGTGCCTGACCTCAATCATCATCTGATGAATATTTTGTTAACGGCACGTCTGATGTTTAAAAAATTTTTGCACCAGCATGTGTATGAAATTAAATATTTATTCATACATGACCATATATTGGTATGAATTATGGTTGATCCAACGATATGTGAGTGAAATGACAATGTCAGAAATAAATGATTTCTTTTACTTCTCTATCATTAGATAAGGAGGTATACAAGAAACCTGTGCGTTTATAGGTGGCCTGTGACATTTTGTGTTTGGTGATATGATTAATTGGGTGGATAACTGGGACACGTATGGACGTTTCCTCTATATGTACAGGCACAGTTACCTGGATTTGCTCAAGAGCATAATTGGGTTCTCTAATTTTAAACATTACGTGATTATTTCATGGGTATATTCCAAGTCTTTATTCCATGGGTATTCGGACTAGCATCGTTATCTTTATAGCTTTAGGACTGGGTTTTGTCCAGTGGTCTTCCAGTGAACGTCTGATGAAGAGGTCCATGCCTTAATGTTTTTTTTACAATATTTTTATCAACCTATTAATTGTAATTTATAATAATAAGATAATCCATTGCAAGTTATGCATTACAAGATGGAAGCCTTGACTTACAGATGGAGCAGAGTTGCTATTAATCACATGATCCAAGTAGACACAGCGATGGGATGACAAGAATAGGCAAGTCTGTCTGCAAATAAGCAAAAAGACAAGGATGCTACTGGATATTTGTGAACTTGCTTACCAAAGTAACAAAAATGACAGCATGTACGAAATATATGGATGTACACGACATTTTATATACGTGGATAATAGAGATTTGCATCTCAGTGCTCTCAAAGAATAGCAGTCTGTTGACTATAAAACAGTTTCAATTATTTTTTGTTCTAGTATTTATTAGTTTTTTTTTCTTTTTTTAATTATTCTCTAAATTCAGCATTTTCTCAACATCATCAGAACATGGAATTCTATTTCCACTACGCCATGATGTGGTTACCTACTGAATGCTTATATATAGACGAGTTGTGTCCCTTAGCAGGATAGAAGACGAATAAATATATATAAAAGGTGTATAATTATAGTTAGATAACTTCTCGAAGAAATGGTGAAAGGAAATGACTCGCATGCGTTGAGAAATATTATGTATCTATTAATAAATTCGAGCGGTTGTTCTCATTTTGGTTATCATAATCATAACGTTTCGTTTATTGTACCCCAAGCCTTCTTCAGGTGCCTGTCGTATTCTGAAATGTTCTCGAAATTTCGAGCCTTTCACTTTATTGACTTTACGGGGGTAGACTGCTTTCATTCTGCTGTTTCTGTGAAAAGACGTCTCGTATCAGTTTATTCTTCTGTCATTTCATTTTCGTGTTAATTCGTTCTTGCGGTGCAAATTCTGCTCAGTCTGCTAAACCAGTGTATATGGATGGATGGCCTGGCTTGAGCCAGGGATCGAACCCCAAAATATAGATTTTCTATTAAGAGAGGCTATACACCACAGTTATCTGTGGATTTTGGCCCATTCTTTTACTCTGTTGTCAATGTGGTCAAGAGAGATTGTCGAGGTGTGGGAGAAAATGGTACGATGTTAGATTCTATATTTTGTCAAACTGTGATGGTAGTATTTGCAAGAAAAAATTTGTGCAGTGTCAGGGGCCTTTATATTTGTAGATTGTTCAAATTTATGATTAAGATTCGAGTGAATAGGATTTGCATTGGATTTTTTTCTTTATCAAGTATTAACATTGATTATGATAGGTTGCATTTGATGTTTCCACTGGTAGTTATAGCAGGGAGAAGGTATGCATGGAGTGAGTATATATGTAAATGTAGTATGTTAGTTTGTGTATGTGTGCGTGCGTATATGCGTGTGTGTGTGTGCTCGGTCTGCTTTCTGTTAACTAAGTTTGCTGATTCCTTTCTTCATGCTGCTAACCTCCGAGGTACCTCTACACATCCCCTTTTTTACACAGAGGGACAAAAATACCAAGGTATTGTTACGGTGTCTCCATCAACTGTCTCATTGCATTTCTAAAACTCTGAAATTAACAAGTGATACAAATTTATCAGAGAATTTGGAAAATATTACTTTCAGCCAAAATACTGCATTCAGCCACGTCGGTCTATTTCAGATTATTTTTTAATGTCAGGAGTATTTTACCTTATTGAGATGTTAGTTTGTTATTCATGAAAAATGCCTTCACTTAAAAGTGGCCTTTGGTCTCATGTGAATCGTTGGACCGCTACTGAATACCCAGATAATTTTTTTTACATCAATGAAGAGGCTGAGAGAGATTTAGGAGAGACAGGACACGATACAGACGAATATATACAACACATTTAAAGAATGACATATAGCCAGAAAGATCGAGAGAGAAAAATGAAGAAATATATACAGTACATATGATGTAGAGACGGGAAGAAAAAGATGTAGAAAAAGAGAGGAGGGTTACATTGACATATACAGTAAATATGAAGAGAAACATGGAGTAAAGAAAGAGATGTAGAAAAAGATACGGAGGGGGCAAGATAGATATGAATATATATGCAGTACATATAAAGAGTGACATATAAACAGAAAGGGAGATGTGGAAAAAGGGAGAGAGGTAGAACAAGATAGATATGTATATACACAGCACATACAAAGAGGCATAGATGGCGAGAGAGATATTTAGAAACAGTGCGAGATGGGGATTAAATTGAAAAGGCGAAGAAATAGTATGATCTGCGATTGTCAAATCGAGATGCGAACGAGATTCGAACGAGCCGGCCTGGTATCCAAAATATTCACGTATTTCAAACCCGGTCGATGTTACGGCCAAATCACGCTGAAAGCACATTTGATATCAGTTGATCACTCAAGTTAAGCAACGTCGAGTTTGATCAGTTTTTAGATGGGTGCTCGCAAGGGAACATCAGATATTGTAAGCATGTGCTGCCATGTGACACCCACATTAAAACCGACTTTGTGTCACAATTTGCCATCATGAAGATGTGGTTAAATCTCTGTTTGAGGTTGGTGCCCAAGCCTAGTAAGGACTAACAAGATTTCAGATGCTGATTTTCTCGGCACACAGACCTTCCCTGCTTGGATGATTGGCGTAGAACAATATTCCTTTCTGAATTTCCTCTAATTTGGCCCTGTGTCGTACTTAGCTGAGCTTAGTAAATACTGAGAATGAAAGTGCGTTGAAGGTAAAGCAACGGGAAAAACAATTGCCGCCCAGATGTGAAATAATCTTGTTTGCAAGAAATTAAGAACCCAAGGAAATTTGTCCCTTTTATGTGATGAACAGTGTTAGCATTCATAAATTGCGGTTTGCCTGCGATAATGCCGATCTACGCCCAAAGTTTTCCCCTTTTCCACCACCTCCACCGCTACCCGTACCGATTAGGAAACGCTTGTGGTTCCACCCGACTCAGGTAATTGTTGATAATGTTGTCACTGTCTATTTAATAGCTGCCCTCCTTCCGTCTCTTTTTCTTTATTCCTTTTCGCGCACCACCATCATTCTCATCGGCGAAAAGTGTTCCGGGCTCAGTAATCGAATTATTAGCGTTTAGAAGCGCCTTTTCACACAGCGACAAACCCATTTCCTCGGTCCCTAATTCTCCACCCTCTCATCGTTTCCGCCCTCCAATCTAATATACCTAAGACACAAACCTTTCTTACATCTTGCTAATTTGAATATTATCAGCTGCGAACATGCCACAAAGAGAAAGTAAAACTAGAATAAATAGCCTGCTGAATATATGCATCTCTATATTCATGGCAGTGTATGAATATGAATGCATTTATGTCTTCGCCGTCACTAAAGTGGAAGAAGTATTGCACAACCGTGGCAAGCGCTAAACTAGTTAAGAAAGTTGCCCAGAGCCTTCCGTCTTTCTTCTTTTTGCTTCGTTTTGGTTTTATTTTTTAACAATTTCATCAAAACCAATAAGATTAGCTTTATCGCTGCCAGTGTTTTTTGTCGTGGTGGTTGGGTGGACCGTTTAAAAGAGAGAAGAAAAAAAAGAACGAGTAATAAGGAGAAAGAGATGAAAAGGAATGAAGACCAAACGAGAAGAGAAAATAACTTGCAGGAAGAAAGACAGGAAGACAAAGAGAATGGAGGGGGGGATAGAATGAGAGAAGGAATAAAACTTAGTGAAAAAAGAAAGAAAAACAACTCAGAGAAAGAGAGAATGCCTACGAGAGAGAGAAAAGGAACAGAAAATGGTAAATGAGCTAATAAGAGAAAGAGAGAATAACTGAAGGAAATTAGGAGGAAAGCAAAAAAAAAAAACATAGAAAAAGAAGGAAAATGAAAGAAACAGAGAATGAGAAAAGAACACAGAGAAAGGATATCTATGTAATACAAAGAAAGGATAAAAACAATACGAAAAAAGGAAAGAGAACTTAAAAGGATGACATCAAACGAAGGGAGAAAGAAAAAGTGTCTCTGACAAAAAAACAAAACAAAAAAAAAGCCAAAAAACAAGAATTTGTATAGCAGAAAGAGGGGAGACAGAAAAGGTTTAACGACACAATAAGATGAAGAAATAATAAACTAAGAAAAAGAATAAGGGAATAGAATTAAACCAAAAGTAAAGAAGGAACGAAGATAGAAAGAACGGGGGGAAGAAAAAGGAAAGAATATAACCAAGAGATAGAAAGAACATCCATAAAAGATTTAAAAAAAAAAAAAGAGGAAGGAAAGAAGACATTTCTATAAAACGTGAGAAATAAGAAATTGCTGATGGGAGAGAGAACATCTTCGAAAAAAGACACGATAATGAAAAAAAGAAGGAAAATGAAAGTAATTGCAAGAAAGAAGAATTTTTCAGCGATAAAGAAAGAAAGAAAGAAAAGAAGGAAAAAGAAAAGACGAACGAATCTGGAAGAGATGTGAAAAGAAAGTAACAAGGGGACCAACAACGGAAATAACTTAGATAAAGAATTCCTACGAGATTTGTGAAATAAATAAAGGGAGAAATGAGAGAGAAATAGGTAGGTTTGGGTGTCTACACACCTGCTCATCTATTTAAGCTAGTGTGCAGCAGTTTGAAAACAAGTTATATGTTGTTGTAGCTGGTGTGTAGTATGTTTGCTGGAAAGGGGTTTGTGTAAGTTCAAGTTAGCCGTGTTGTTTTTGAAGAGGTTTTCATTCGCCAGCAGCTAATCTCCATTTGACCATCCTCGGTACATTATTAATTTTGACGCCGCTTTACTCCAACCTCTTTGAGTCAAGTAACCTTCATTTTGCGATCATCGTAGCCCCTGCTAGGCGCATCTTCTTTCTATATGAGAAAAGAATAAAGAAAAACGATAATATTTTTGCTTTGTCTTCAAAGCTCCGTTTCTCCTTTTCATCAATGAAAACTTTTGTCAAACTCCGACTTTGGAGTGGACTGTTTTCTTCTGGTAACAACGATTGACACTGATACAGACCAAAAACTGGAAAAGGGTCTAAATCATGCATACAGAGAAGGAAGGTGAGAGAGAAGAGCGTATGTGAGCATATGAGGAAGACATAGACAGACAGACAGACAGAAGACAGACAAAGACAAAAAGAGACTGTTGTTTTTCTTCTCAAGCAGTTAAAAAAACCTGTGGTGATATATACGTCTCAGGAATATCGAGTTGGTTGAACTATTGCTGGAACTGCCTGTCTGATCCTTACTGGGTGTCTAACTATTGTTCTAAGCTAATCTTTGCGAATTTTTACTTCAGATACCTACCGTAAAGTGATGTTATCGGGCTATTATGGTAAATTTGATCTTTGATGCGTCTCTTGATATTGTGGCTATTAGCTGGAAAAAGCGAAACCTTGTCTCTATCTTCATAGCATGTCAGTCGTAGATAGATGATCAAGCTCTTCCTAAAAAATTATTCTTAATCCTTGCAATAATAGTGGTGAGGACATGTGAGAACTTGAATTGGTTACATATAGCAAATCTTGATCCCAAAGATTCAAACTGCATAGAACTTTTCTAAGGGTATCACATTTGCGTCCTTCTGGTCAGAAATTATTCCCCAATTTGGATGATTATCACGCCACTCTCGTATAAAATTTTATGTGTGTTTGGTCCTCAGTGGGTGCATAGCTATACTGAACTTGTGTCAAATTGAACTAATCTTTGTAAATATCTATTTGAGTGTCATATCGCAGAGTGATAGAAAAGCTAGTTCCACAGACAATTGTTAGCGCAAGTTGGATGCTCCATGGGTGCCCTGTTGATGTGGCTGTGTACCAGACTATGCAAATGAATATCAACATGCCTTGTCATCTGTATCCAGAGGTTGTCCAGGCTAGTCAACTATTGTTTTGTGTCTTTGGCTCACACAGCGTTGTGTGGCCTCGTGCCAGGCTTAGGATAAGCTTAATGAATATCGATCATCTAACATCTCTTCTCCATGTTTTTTTTCTTTCTTTCTGCTTTTCTTTCTGTTGTCATGTTCGATTTCCGTCTTTCTCTTTTCCTCTGATCATTCACAATTTTCTTCCTTTATTGTGTTTTTTAGCATATATACATATATATATATATGTGTGTGTGTGTGTGTGTGTGTGAGTGTGTGTATTCATGTATAGATATATGTATAGATAAATATATGTATATGCACACACAGACACATATATATGTGTTTATATAAATATAAGCATATATATTTATACATATATATATACATATTTTCACATACACACACACACACACACACACATATATATATACATATATATATATATATATATATATATATATCCTGTCCTGATATTTCTTTTTTTCATTTATGCAGCCAATCATCCACTTTTCTTGCCCTTTGTCTTCTTTTCGTATCTCTACTTTGTGAGTGATTTAGCCTTGTTGCTTTTACTTCTAGCTCCTTGTTTTTTCTATCAATGCTTATCTCCCTTTTGCTTTTCTTCAGCATCCACAAACTAAACAAAAAAAAATCCATCCTTATGATTGGTTTTGTGGCCAAAAGCTACGATAAGCTAAGCACATTTGTATGTTGGCAGCTGTGATAAATAATAAAGTATTTTCACTTTTGTATGAATTTGTTATTTGTGCACATAAATAACAGTACTGTGCCAAAAGAATTATCTATCTATCTATATATATTGTTTTAGTGTAGTTGTTAAAGCCTTTGATTTCTGTCTCTGAGGTTTCATGCATTATGTGTATATTCCTTCGACGACACCTCGAGTACAAATGGAAGATGAAAAAAAAAGGACAATGAATGAGCCTCGACTGAATTTCGAACTCGTTTTCTCGATTCCATTTCCTGTACCAGCTACCGTTACATGATCCAACCTATACTATTTTGTTCACCTGCTGTTTTGTTAATCCTACAGAAAAATAATTTTAAAAGGAAAAAAAAAACCCGACTGTGCTAAATAACTTTCAAAAATATCTTCCTGCCAAGGCCCTCCCATTATCTGCTGGCATATCTGTGCCAATGTACGCACCCAGGCTCTGAACGTTTTGAGGTCGCCAAAGGTTTCATCAAAGCAGCAACGAATAATTTGGCAAAATTGCGTGAAATAGAAAATTCAACATAACGAGAAGAGCACATTTGGGAGGGGAGCATCGGGTGGGAACTATTTGGAGGCTCCTCTAAGTGCAAGGATCATCATAAATAATGAAAGACTAACAGGAATCGTTATTAAGGTTGAACTTTGAAGGGAACGAGGGAGTCGAGCATTTTAACTGTTGTGAAGTTATGCGAAAGGATGAAGCGAGTAAAATGGATGACAAGAAGGGAAGTCAGGTTAACAGTACAGAAAGATAGAGAGATAAATAGATATGCAAATATTTATCTCGCTATAGATTGACTGGAATCTGCCAAGGTTAACAAAGGGTGCAACTTCTGTTTGCTGTTACTTCTGCCTTGGCAGATGAAGTAATGATGCAAGTATGGTTGTTTATCCATATGTCCGCTTACCTACATGTGAGCAATGAGACATCTTTGACAAGTTATGTAGTGATTGGCGTGGGCACTTTTCCGGGAGTGAGAGATGGATATATATCTAAAGAAGAAATATATTCGGGATATATCTTAGCAGCAACCCTGTTCCCAGCGAAGTATAATACTATATTTTTATATGGGTACATAAAGTTGGGATTATACAAAACAATAGTTCAGCACCATTATCCTTCATCGATTATAAGATTCTAAATTTCAGATGCCTTCACACTAGTAGGGAAGGCATGATCCAGACAGGGGTTGTGCAAATGCCTCTTCCTGTCTCCAGCGGAAGCCCATGGTGATTGGACGGATTACAATGAAATGTGGATTCATATATTTCCCAAGGTCATCCGAGCAAAGTGAGCATGTGTTGAAAGCTATTTCTGATTTTGTACTGTTTACTCTGGCGATTGAATAGTGTATCGGCTTAACTGTTGCGACAAAAAGCTACAGTAATAAGATAGAGGGAAACTATTAACAAGATAATAAAGCTAAATATGCTTCTTCTTATAAGGAATCAAAAAAAAGTTTGAGAGTTTGTGTTAATTCTCTTAGAATAATCGCAAAACTTTTTAGCCAGTGAAACCCACGAATCTCTTAAAGATAGGGAACCAATGCTTGTGAATACTAAGATATAACTTTCCCACCGCCAAGTATATTTTTAACATAGTAACTCCAACGCATTTTCCGTGTAAAAAATTGATGAAAGTAATACGTACAATACATTATCTGATATATGTAAAATATAGATAAACATATGTAAGAAGGAAAAAATAACAAGTTATCATAAGGCGAGACATCTAGTGAATGGCACTGAGCTGACGACTTCTTAAGACGTTTTATCTCGTCCGTTGCAATGGTCTGACGACTTGTTAAAACAGGTTATCTCGTCCATGGGTGCGAACAGGTTGAACATGCTTGTTTCGGTGATATAATTCAGAATGGGGATCACATGAACAAAAATCTCTTCCGATATGCTTCCAATAAGAATAAACAAGAATAGAAAGAATAAAGCCTTCAGAAATAAGATATGTTTTTCCTATTGGCGACAGATATGTCTTTACAATGTTTGCTTATTTACGTAAGTACATCAATAAATCAGTCCATAGCCTAATGATAAAAAGAATTATATTGCACAACAGATATTTACTTTTCAACATATTCTCTTTACTTTACGATGCACTTAATTTAATGAATAATATTCCAAGTATTATACGATAACAATTCAAAATATCAATTCAATGAATGACTACGTGCTACGGTACGGATTTATTGATCAACCTTTCTATCTATCTATCAATCTATCTATCTACCCTGGTCTGTTCATATCTATCTATCTATCTATCTATCAATCTATCTATCTACCCTTGTCTGTTCATATCTATCCATCCATCCATCTATCTATCTATCTATCTATCTATCTATCTATCTATCTATCTATCTATCTATCTATTCATGTTTTATTTAAATATTTTGAACAATGGTCGCAATTGAATTGGATGTAAAAAAGCAATTTCTTAATTGCTCACTATTATTTCATGGAACTCTTAATTCTTGTTTTGCCTTTTTCCCTGAATACCCAAGAATATTCTTGGTTGCATATAACCGAAATACTTTCTTATATTATGTTTTAAACACCCACTGACCGGAAATGCATAAGGTGAAGACATTCTGAAAATCGAACCATATATGCTTTAGTTCATTTTCAGACATATATAGAATGTGTGGGAAGCAAAAGGGGGGGTGTAAAATTTTCCGTATGCCAGTTAGTCGGTTAGTTACGGCAATCAGTACTATAGATTATCACGTTTCCGAAAAAGCGGGCCAGAGAGGAAAGAAACAAGTTACTGCAAGAGAATCGAGAGGAAAGAATTGTTTATTGGATTTGGAAAGAGTGGATATGCAAAGGTGCTGGTGATGAAAACGAATCGCTGGACGGGGTATGATTTCTAAAAATATGTTTGAGGACTGATAGAGTCCAAAGCTTTTCAGAGTGGATAAGAACTTCAAGTGGACTAGAGGGAAAAAAGTTGTCATGTTGAGAAGGAGGGCGGAGTTGTTATGCTTAGGACGAAGGGAAACAGAAAGAAAGGAAAAAAAGCATATATTAGAAGAAAATAGAAATTTGGGGGACAAAGAAAACCATGTCCACAAATCAGAAGCTGTCGTCATTAAAAATGATCATTAGAAAATATAGCGGGACATTCAACGATGAAGGGCCAAGGATGTGAAATGAAAAAGAAACGTGAGGAGTTCGCGAAGAGGGACGACATTGAAATCGGGAGTCGCCGCAGGGAAGAATTCATCTAAGGATTGAAGGATAAATAAGGTACTCTGTATTTGTGGTCTTATGCCAAACTAAGCTAATAGCAAAACTGAACGTTACAATATTAGCTTTTACTTCTTGTTACTTGCATCCCCGAAGCAATTATTCATGGAAAACCCAACATATACTCACGTTGCCTGCTAAAGAGCCAGCAAAAGATTAAACCTCTCCTTAATTCAAACTCTGTACAGTTGAGGAACAAAGTGAATTTATAGAGTTATCTCTGGAGGGGGGAAGGTGGCAGTTGGAAACCAAAAGTGGGGATCATTAAAGAGAGAGAAAAAGATTGGGGATGGGTGAGGAAGAACTACGACTCAGATCCAAAAGAAGGAAATTATTAAAAATAGCGAGTCAAGTAAGAAGGATGCAGGAAAAAATTAAAACTACCATCGACAAAGGCAACGGTATATTAAGTGCTGATGATCCATCGGAAGAGAAGTTGAGAAAACAAGAAGAAGGGGGAAATAAGAAGGAGGGAAATGGGCGCTTGAATCTATAAGTCGGAAGGGATTTCTTTGTACGTAGTGTACCCGGAAGATATCCAGTAATTTCCGAAATCTCGAGAACCCTGATATAATTTTGCAACCAATCAGAAGGGGAATCATTATGCATACACTGATATGCACTCTAGTGTTGGGTCACTCAATTGGTAGTGAGACGGCATTGAGTAAGCTTTTGTACCATGTGACTGTCGCATTCACAAAGACCGAGCAAGTAGATTAGCATGTCCATTCTTCATGCCCCGTACAGATTTTTTTCGGGGAGAGGGGGCAAAATATCCACCAAAGTGTTCCAGCTTCCCTTACTAACCAAATTTGGCTCACTGCAACTTCTGATTTTTCCCAAAACTTAATGTTGAAAGCGGGAGATTTCAGACTGTGGACGAGATTAGGTAGATTACGGGGAGGCAGCTAAAAGTGATTCCAAAAGAGGATTTTGTAGACAATTTTAAAAAGTTGATTGGACGCTGGGACGTTATAATGTCCTATTGGGAGTACATTGAAGAGGAATATGGCACCATTGCCCTGTGTAGGTTATTTTCTCGATAATATCAGATGGCTTCATACTTTCCAGGCAGACTCTGTATTCAGCCTGTAGTTTATGATAAAGGGCATCTATGGGGAAAATGAGTAAGAAAAAGACATGATTGGTGATTTGGGAGTAAGAGTTAGAGAAGACACGGTAGAAGTTGGATTTAAACGTAAAGGTTAAGGCGGGAAATGAAAGAACTTTTGCGAAAAGAACAAGAGTAATCGACATTTTCTTGTAATTGGAGGAACGTACAAGCTAAGCTTTGAAGTACAGCAAAGAGGGGCAAAAACAACTTTTGAAGCTGAGTCTCTCCGGCTTTATCCCCTCCCTGTTGCCTCAAATTTTCCTACCCACTCAGACTCAGTTTCGTTCCGATTAAGAGCTTTTAATCTTTCCTTTTTTTTCTTTCTTTCTTTCTTTTTTTTTGCTTCATATTGTTTGGTTACTTTCATGCCTCCATCTCTCTTCCCCGTCTTTTATTATTCAAAGTCTTTACTACTTCTCTCTTGAGACATCAACATTGTCTCATTATGGCTACTGGGGAGCCAAGAATTATATTGCCGGCTCGTCTCGATCTTTTCTCCTTTCTTGGATTTTGGCTGCCATCACGAAGGAGAGAACATAGGAAAGGGTCGGAATGGGGCATCAAACACTTGAAAAAAGGGCACCTGGTGGAGGGGGATAAGCTCCCCATTCGAAGTATATGTGCCAACCGGCGGTCATTATGAGGATAAACAGGATGAAATAAAACGAGATAAGATTGATTCGCATCATTTCCAAGGCTTTAATTGTTCGTTTTGTGGCGAAGAAACTTAACGACGTTTTCTCACCTCCACCATTCCCACTCATCAGTTTGCCTTCTGTCAATTATTAAGCGGATATTTTATTATTCTAAGATTCTTGAATGATCGTTCAGGAATGAGAAAATGAGACTGGCGATACACTGATCTGAGGTTCTGTTCCTAAAGAACTGAAGTTCTTGAAAGAAACCTGTGATGTTTGAAGTTGCAAGACTTGTGCAGCGATAGAATAATTTTTAATTTTTGTAGAAACCGCTGACCAAAACTGTCAACAAAATTCACCATAACTATCAACATATGTTCATTCAGTTTCTAAGTTATTCTAGCTGAATGATTATCTGATTGGCTATGTATCTATCAGCCGTGCTAGCCACACCGGCTATAGCACTGAAAATTTGAACATTTACCCCTTACTATGTTAAGATCTTCAGCTGGATGTTTAATTTGCCATGTGTCGTGTCCGGCAGCATTCATGCTGGTTAATCTTGAGAATTTAGACTTTTTTTTGTGATCACTGTCCAACTAAATCTAAGGGAAGTAACTTATTCATTGATCATCACTTTTTTCAATTTTTCAATTGATCAACCCCAACTCAGCTAGAGACGTCGGTTACGTGACAATTTCTACAGGATGACTAACCAGACCTGTTTTACTAGTCTTCCTTTCCTCTCATTTCTACAGATCTTAAATCATTATTCTACATCAGTAGTCATCCAACTCAAACAACTTGGGAAACTTTTTTCAATAATTAAATTTTCTAGGGAACCCCTTCAAAAGCAGCGCTCCCTTTCATATATATATATATATATATATATATATATATATATATATATATATATATATATATATATATATATATATTGGCTTTGGGCTTTGTTTATGGAATTATCTGCATGTTTATAAACCCAAAAAGAAAATCCACACTGGAAAAGTAAGAACGAAGCTTATAGAAGAAGAAATGATATTTGAACGATTACTAAGTGAACAGCATTCATGTCATGTATAGAACCAAAATTTTATTAATTAAAAAGAAAAAAATGTTAATTTTGTCCTTTGTCAAAAGTACTGTTCTCAATAAAGAAATAAAATAAAGATATATTAAAGCCGTGAAGGAATTATTATGTTATGAGGAATTATTAAGTATATTGCAAAAATGTCACTATTTTCGCAGGGACCCTAGATTTATCGCACAGATCCCTGGGGTTCTGCGGTCCACAGTTTGGATACTGCTGTTCTGCATTGTTTTACTATTTCCTTTGTAAGCATTTTCTTATCGCATAATCAATTCTATTTTCGATGAGATCTTTCTACCAAGTATTGTGAAAGATCTTTTTTCTTCAAATATTTTGTTGTAGTAGTAGTAGTAGTAGTAGTAGTAGTAGTAGTAGTAGTAGTAGTAGTAGTAGTAGTAGTAAAATTCAAGCGAAAATGAGTTAGAAAAACTATTTAAGATAGAAAAAAAACCCCCAAAAAACGATAATTGAATTTAGAAGGACTCGAATAACCGATCACTGCAACCAAATATCTTGAGTGCTGAAATACACGACGGCAAAATGTCTTGGCTCTGAAACTGAATAGGTAGCGCTGAATTGGTCCCCCGCCAATTTTTCTGACTTTCTTTTTTTGGTGAAGCACAAAGATTGACTTTCTTAACCAATAAACCATTTTTACAGAACTTAGGCCAATGTTTAAAAAACATAATATTCAAAAAAAAAATCTCTTGGCCTTGTCATTGCACGTTTAAAAAAAAACCAAAAAAAAAACCGGAAATATAGTAATGCTGCTATTCCTGATTAAGAATGCTTGACAGGGAGAAAAGATCGTGTAATCGGTTGACTTCAATATTCTGACCTCATAAAATTTTGTTTTTCCTTTCCAAAAAACTCTAGTCTAAGCTAAGGGTAAAAAGATATGATGACTATCCAACCATCTATATTAATGTGAGTGCTGAATTTACTCACTCAACTCCTAAAGAATTTTTTTTTTCAAAACAATTCCAATTCGCAATTGATTTATAATTTCAATTATGTATTACAATCATGCATAAAAATAGTTTATCTTTTCGTGAATTAGAATCATGCAGAAAATAAAACCCTTGCATGATCATTGCAAATGAGGTGCTAAGAAGACGTGTGAATTAGGTGAAAAGTCATTTCCTTTTATGTCTGAAAGTGGCTACATTTTTGCATTTTTGTATTTTCGGTATGAAATATTGATTAAGCTAAAAAAAATCATACGATGGTCCTGGAATGCTAAGTACGCTCGAGAATTCAGATAAAGGCCCCAAAAGTAAAATTATATAACGCATCAATCAGAAGCTATCACAATGATTAAAATAAAAGGTATGTTTGTAATGATCTTTAAATGATACATTAAATAAAAGATTTTCCGGGCGTTTTTGACATTTATAGCTATAAAGTTAACTAAAAAAATGTAGCCACCTTAATCCATTTCGGCCATAAGGAGAGTTACATTATTTCAAAATTTACTCAAATCTTCTTAGTGCCTTATTTCCAAGGAAACCAACCTTGGGGATATCTCAAGATATCAGTGATATAGCAGATATTCCAATAACAATGATTTTACAATAATAATAGATTTTAATGAACGAAAGAACTTGTCTTTTAAGCCAACTCTTATCGTAAGAGCCCAAACAGGTGCACTAAATTACCTTATAGTTTCTGACTGTTAGAGACCAAAAGAACAAAAGATAGCCCCTGTCTAAACTCATGATGTGGAAGAATATTCTCGTTTATCGCTTAAAACGGAAGGACGCGAGAATTTAGGGCCAGCATCTTATTTTTGCACTTAAAAAGATGAAGTCGGAGTTCTCATAATCCCCATACACTTGGGAAATTCTGGCGAAAATAATCGGTATAATCCGTAAAGGGGTTAACAGTAGAAAGCACCCCACATTACTTCCAGAATAGCAGGTGATTTCAAACAAGTATCAAGTAGTAGGGAGGGGCAACTATGATGGAAAAATCAGCAAATGATACCAGTGAAGGTAGATAACTCTTGGAAAACAAGTTTTAGAATCTTTTTTTATTCCACTTTCTCCATGTGTCTTTACTGCCGTGGATTTGAAGTTTAACCACTTCGCTGCCAAGTACATCTAATTCCCCCATTGTCATGGTTAGGTTCTTGAAAACAATGACTTAAACAGGAAAACCCTAAGTAAAACTGATTTCACCATTGATGCAAGTATCTAAATTGGGGTCGGTCAATCTATTGTATCAACTTGAAATTTGTAGACGCCATTGTCCTTTTTGTGGAGAACCTCCTGGGCCTCCAACTAATGCAAGATGAACTGAACGAAGAAAACAAGAGAGTTCACCTTCACATGAACTTCAGCAGAACAAAGGTCATGTGCAACGAACACGTGGGGAATAAACGTACAACGATAAAAACTGAAAATGCAAAGCTGGACACGGTAGGCCACTACATCTACCTACGACAAAGTATCTCTATGAAATCCTCAAAAGAAGGAGAAATCAAAAGGAAAATCATTCTAGCCTTCGGCATCTCAACCTTCAAGAATAAGAAAATCCCATTAGTCCAAAAAAGATGAGTATATAACCAATGCATCCTCCCGATACTAACTTATAGAGCTGAAACATGAAACCTAACCAAGGGTAGACCCACAAACTGAGAACTATACAACGTGCACATGATAGAATCATGCTCAGCATCACATGGAGAGATCACAAGACAACAGGAAGAGACAGGAGCCCAAGTTATCATAGAAACCATTAGGAAACTCAAATGGCAATGGGCTGGTCATGTTGCAAGAATGTCAGATAACTGATGAACGTGACTCACAACATGAATCTTTAGAGATCAAATGCGGAACTGAGGCCAGCAGAATATTAGATGACGAGACGAACTGAGCAAGTTGAAAAAATATTGGCTCTTCGACGCACTCAATAGAATGATATGGTGAATCATTGAGAAGGTTCTATGTCCAACGATGGACGATAAAAGACTGATGATGTTTGATGAATCAATAAGATCATTAATTCGCATTTCTACTAACAACATTTAATATCATCGAATATTCATACCATTTTTTCTTATATTTTCAGTGATGTTGTGATGAAACAACTTTAACTGAGTTGTTGATGTATATTCTTTAACTTTTATTATTCTTGTCTTATTTTTCTCGCAAAATTAAATGGAAATAGAAAGTCTGCATTGCATGTTTGAAACGCTTCCTTTTTGATACAAATCATTTGATATGTACAACAGAACATCTAATAAATCTAATATATACATAAATTTAAGTGATATTTTAAATGATGATTTAGGCGAGTATTAGATATCGTATGACATGGATCTGCATATAAGACAACCTCAAATTCATTGCATTCATATCGACTCACTCACCGTCTTGCATTTTGTAAAAACACTTTACATTTCTAGTGAGACTTAGACATCTTGCGAAAGAATATCACTATCGTAAGACGAGTTGTCTCGTCAGTAACGCTGGATTGACGACTCGTTAAGACGAGTTAATGCAAGAACGATTTTCGATTTTGGGTGTTCTGTTTTTGTTTATCAATGTTAAGTACACTAATCTAAGACTCGCACGGAAATTCTCAAATAGCAGCCTGGATATCAACTGCTTACATCCGACAAACAGTTTGTAGGCGTGTCTGGGGCACTTTTATGTCTCTTTGAACAGCTAGTCCACGTGTATTTTACAATTGATACTTTTCTTGCCTTGCAACTTGGAAACCACAACTGGTTACCGTATGTTTCTTCGAACTGTGACATCAGAGAAATCCGACCTTTTCCGCCCCGTTCACTTTTTGTTTTGATATCCCTCCTGTCCTGTCGTAGTCACCTTGACGGCACTGACATTTGGAAGTTTTAGACACATGTGTAGACTCGCCAAACACTTTCTGCTCTTTAACCTGTTCGCTGTTGAGTATATATTTCAACTCTGTTCCGGGGTTCCCTTGTAAGGAATTGATGAAAATAGGATAGTCTTCCTCGCATCAAATATTTTTTAGTTGTCATTTTCCCCAAAGTTAGTATGCAAATTTCCTTTGTTTTTTCCAAATAGATGCTTTAAAAAAACCAACAAAGTACACTTCAAGCCTTATCAGAGACCCCATCTTTATTTCTGGTTCATGCTTCTTACTTAATGGCTGTAGAATGTAAGGTAAAGATTTGTTACTGGTTTGCAAACTGATATATCGAAGAGAGATAACAAATAACGCTGACATATGCCTGCTGCTTTTGATACTAACGTATCAATGAGCAAATGAAAGCAGAAAACTTGATAAATAAAACTGTAAAGTTCAATTTGGTCGGACTTTATGGTATTTGGAACAGTGTGCTGTAATTGTCATGTAAAATAATTTTCTGCTCGTCTTGTGAAATTACCGCTTCGAAGTATTTCGGTTATTCCTTGTCGGTGCTGATATATATATATATATATATATATATATATATATATATATATATATATATATTAATCTGTAAATTTAGATATTTCCAAGTAGCAAAGTCAAGGGAGATAATTTGGAGAAATTAGGAAAATACTCTGATCTGTAATTTTGAATTTATTTCCATTAGATTTCTTGAGAACCACTGATCCAAACGACTTCAAACTCGACATTGCAATGCCTTACATGTTGTCTAATATATCTGGTAAATTTTCACTTCGTACAATGGTCAATTGTTGAGTGATCAAGATGAATAAATACACACTCGTACTTACTCACTCATATAAAAGCACATACATAAACACATAGATATCTTCATTCGTTGTTAGATTGAAAAAAACTAACAAAAAACTTATCTAGAAGAAAGGTTAATGATTACTATTAAAACGTTTGCAACGTATGAGCATCATAAAGAGACACTAGAAAAACTCTTGATATTCAATTGAGATATATATATATATATATATATATATATATATATAGTTGCTTCAATGTAGCGTTGCTCTTATCACTGAGCTGAACAACCACCATAATGCAGAGGCCTAAATAAATGATAAGTTACGTTATATTATATTCAAACTCTTATTTAAAATGATCCACTGTTACAACATTGTTAATGTGATACATACTTAGACAAGTGAATATGCAAAATGGGAATTTGGAGTTGAAACAGTTATTTGGGTCTTCGCTGGCGGCTGTTTAGCTCGATGGCAATACAAATATATATATATATATATATATATATATATATATATATATATATATATATATATATGTATGTGTATGTGTGTGTGTGTGTGTGTGCCTATGTGCCTATTTTCATGTGGAGGAAGGCGTCAGTTTGTTAGTTGTAGTGTCTGCATTTATCTACATTTATTCATAGATATAAGTAACAGTGAAGGATCGCAGACCATTAAATCATAATATTAATCATATTTTGCCAGGAACTTTTGCCACAATTATAGACCTCTCACCATCTTTTTTGCAAGATTTTCTTTGTATTTATGTTTTGGCATGAATGCAAAGTAAGATCAACTTATGTTGGAATGTGCGTAAAGCACAATCAGAGAAGTTTATTTACGTTATAATTCATGAGTCAGTAAATACAGACCACAGCTTCACGTGTTCCGAATAGAGCGTGAACCGTAAAGGGAGAAAAAGGAAAAAAACAAAAACAAAAAAAAACCCAGCTTTTTTTTTAGAGTCAAGGGTGGTACAGGAAGTTACGGACTTTTCAAATTCGTAACGGGATGTGAACTCTGAAGGCACTATTTTAAGGGGGGGGGTGTTGCGTGGTAATTTTCAAAATAGGTATTCATCATATATTTTTATTGTAAAGTCATTTACAATATATATCTGTTGTAAATACCTCTTATAATTCATTTCCACAGTGAAATTACTTCCAATGAATTCCTGCAGTAAATAATTAGTGATGGATTTATATTATAGATATAAGTCTTCGTCTATCAGTAGCAATGGTATTAATAATTAACGACTAAAAATCGAATTCTTTGCGATATTAGTGCATTTCTATGACAGATGATACACATCGCATTTCTATAAATCATTTATTTGCCGTACATTCAATTGTAAACTTATTTATTATACAATTCTAAAATAAAAAAATTTGCCATGCATTTCTATGAGGAAATGATTAGTATCACATTTACACGATGCATCTAATAGCTTTTATCTTTCAGTAATGCACACATTAATTCTTTGCAACTGACGATAAGTGTTGTATGTACCCCCAAAACTGAGAATAGTCAGCTACGACAAAGTAACACACACACACACACACACACATATATATATATATTACACACACATACATATATATATATATATATATATATATATATATATATATATGTATGTGTGTGTGTGTGTGTGTGTGTGTGTGTGTGTGTGTGTGTATGTGTGTGTATTATTTTGCTCTAATCAATTCGGAAAAGCATGAAGCCATATGGGCTTAAGTCAGCCGGAATCTTTGCTTTTAAAAGTTTTGCATTTTAGCGGGACTACTCTGATGACCTCTTTGAAAAAAATTGTTGGAAAAGAAAGCAAGAATTCTTTCCGGAACGAAATTCGTATTTAATTAAAATAAAGAGACAAGAGCATAAAAAATAACCTCGTTTGAATAAAGGCATTCGGAGGATTTAAAAAATGGCTCCCAGCTGCGTTAGGGATAGAATTTCAATTTAATCCCACTGCTGACATGTTTACTTAGATTCAACCGGGGCTTTTGTTTTAGTCAGCACCCCTATGGCCCCTGTACCCCTATGGCCCTGCCAGTGCCCTTCCTTTCTTTCTTCATTTTATTTTAGTCATATTTCAGCTTCGAGTAATTCTTTTCCTCATATTCTAAAACGTTCTTTTTTTTGTTGCTTTCTTCGTCTTTTTTTTTATATAAACATTTATTTGTCTCTCTTTTCTGTTTTCATTTTTTGTACTCTTTCAATCATTCTTTTTCTCATTGTCATTCATTACATTTTCATTTATCTCCCTCCCAATATATTTTCGTTTCTTTTTCATAGTCTTCTCATTGCTTTAAACTTCTTCCAACTTGTTTCTACCTTTCTTTTTCTGTACTCTTCCCCTTTTTCATTCATTATATATTTCCTTCTTTTCTTCAGAATATATATTTATTTGCTATCTTCCTCGTCTTCTCATTCTTCTCCTTTTCTCACATCCCTTTTCAAACTTTCAAATTCTTTTCCCCATTGTTATTCATTCAATCGTTCATCTTTTTTCCCAGATGTACGTACCCTTTCTTTATATTTCGTCTTCTTATTCCTCACCAATTTTTCTTGTTTCTTCCCCTCTTCTTTTTCTATTTTTATCATTCTTCTCCCCCTTCTTAATTAAATACATATTCCTTGCTTTTATTCCTAATATAGTTTTCTATTCTTCATCGTCTTCCCATTCTTCTTCTCTTTTGGTATTTGTTTCTATCTCCCTGTTTTCGATTCTGCTTTTCCTTATCATTCGTTCCTCCTTTGTTCTTCATTCTATAATTGTTCTTTCCTTACGAATTTATTTTTGCTCTCCTTTTTGTCTAATCATTTTTCTACCCTTCTCTTTTGCTACTCTGTACAACCCTTCTTCAACTCATGATTTCATAACATATTTTTTCTTACCTTCTAATACTGAATTAACGTAGGTCCACCAAAAGCCTGTTCGACCATCCAGCCAAGTGAGCTACTTCTCTCTTTGCTTGTCTCTTAGTCTGAGTGTCCGTCTACGTGTGTTCCCCGCTGCTTCTGGCCACAGTTCTGGATCTGCAACCTTGAAAGTGTGCAGGAGTAACACCAGTAGAAACTATCTAATAATGATTTTTTGCAGTTTTTTTTTCCATAGTGCTTTTTCGAGTGTCCGTGGTTATTTGGGACCAACAAAGACCAAATCTTTTGTTGCTAATTTTTTAAGATAATTTAAGATAAATATCAATTTTGTTTTCAGATTATTTTAGATGTTTGTAATTAGATGATTAGTTCTAGTTTACACGTGGGCTACGGTGATTCATTAGTGTGCTTATGGGTAATAAAACAGAATAAACAGAATTAGGATAATTCATAAAATAGCGTATAGCAACCATTTTTATTCAAAATATATGTAAAACGAGAGACCAAAAATGCCTAAGAAGGAAGTATCACCTTTTTATACATACGTAACCATTGGTTCTATTAATAGCAAAATGTTTCAACGGGGAGAAGACTGAACTAAACCCTTTTGGGCAAGAATGGACACTACTTATTGCCACTTAACACTTTCGAATCTGATTGATTTTGTAACAGAATCTTCTGATTACTTGAATCATTACTATTGCCTTCTACTATTTAGTCTATTAATGTCTTAGACGTGATTTTCCAAATAGTCCCCCGACGTCACTCAGCTACCGATCATTTATACATTTTAGTGTTCAGCAGGGCTGGCACGGTATGTTTGACCCATTTTGGTACGTTTGGTACTTTGATGAAAGAGTTTGGTACATATTGGCAATTTCCTTTCAATTTTATGTTTTATATAATAATTGAGCGTGGCAGTAAAATATATTTCATTTCACTTCTTGCAAGGCACTTATGAATTTGACTAATATTTAGATAAGGTAGTACGGTAACATATTTTATTATGGAGTGGGCAGGAAAGACATTTCGGATGAAAGTGAAGTATTATTTCAGTTTTCGAGTCAAGATCAGATGATTTCTTTCAATCTATTTGTATTTAACATGTTTTATTTATTTGTACTTTTACTGACAATTTGGTACGTTTTAGACTAAGCCCTTGGTACTTTTGCTAATTCTGTGTGGGGCTTCCGATCTTCAGGCGAATGAGTGACAAAAGGTGACATCAATTCAATGAGAGTTGTCTTCAATCAGATATCCAACTCAACTGTTTTATGAGATAATTCCGCTAAATGTCGAGAAAAAGTCGAAACGTGAGAAACGTGAGAAATTTATTTCTTCTTGCAATGACTGTAAATTCTTAAATTCTTTTCATTTTCATTCGTATTGTCTTTCCTGTCCACTCCATAGTAAAATGTATTTATGATCATAAAAAACAATTAAAATTTGCTCTAGAGTTGAAGCATTGACTAAGGTTTATGATTCTTGTTATAAACTTTATTATGTAAAATCAGCTTTTAATTGGAGATGCTTCATTCAGATTCTTTAATGGCAGCTGCTTAAAATGGAAACCAAGCTAACGATTAAAGGTAATCCTTTTTCTTGGATTTTAATGCCTTGCTTAATCTGTTTGTCGGTGTTGTAAACCAATTAGTGCGGAAAACAAAGAACGACGGATTATCCTCGTTATTTCCTTGAAATAATTCCAAGCATTGTCCATGACTTCTGTCACAGACTGTTCATGTGAGGGTGACACGAATCTTGAGTAACATCATAGCTGAATGGTTCTGGTAGGGGATAAAAAAGAGTTGTAAACTGAACAATGGGAAATTCAAGTGAGTAGGGCCCTTATCCAGTTGTCCCTTCTTTGGGTGCGCGTAGAACGTTACTACTTATTCGACCCTGACTTGCAATGGGTGAATCGGACTTAGAGGCGTCAAGCAACCGAAATAGTATCACTAACTTCACCCTACCCTATATGACTCATAGCTGGTAAAAGGGAGATCAATGCCTTTCCAAGGGGATTGGTGCAAAGTAAACACAAACTGTCCTAGAGCTTGACCACCTATCACCTCTTCGAGAAACAAAAATTTGAAAATCTAAATTTTGATCATGAGTTTTCAGTTGGAACAAAATTAAATGTTACATTTTTTATCGATAGTGCATATCAAAAAAATGTGACTCACCACTTCATTCAAGTGTATCATCAGTTGTACTTGCATAAGTCAAAATAGTCCCTACGAAATCAAAACATGTGTCTTTCCAACGTTCGTCATTTTCATACATTTTTCGCTTTCTTGTCACTTTTCTTATTCTTCTCCTTTCCCTGTTGTTCATTCCATAATTCTAATGTTTTCTTTCTCTTTTCTAAATTTGTTTATTCTCTTGATCATTATCATCTCTTGCTTTCATTCGCAAATATTTCCTAATTAATGACACTGATTGAGAATTGATCTTAACAAATTATCGTTTAGTTTAATTGTCGATCCTTACATCTTTGCAAACTTTGCATGCTTATTAATCAGGTACTAAAGAAGACAACTGTCATTGACTCGTAAAATGTATCCATCAAAGTATCAAGTGCAGTGATAACACTGTGTAACTTTTTCACACTGTACATGAATAATAAGTGCTATTTTCTGATTATGTCTTAAAGGTATGAAAAATATTAATTATTCCCTTCAAACTTTGTACATTTTTATTGCATAAACAAGGAAAACAATTACATATGGATATCACTATTCTGGCTGCAAAAGCCAAGTTTGAAAGGAATGATTGACATTTTCTATGCTTTCTACATGTAAGCAATCAAAAAATAACACTCACTATACCGGAACAAAAATCGTGTTGCACGCAGTAATCACAGTAAGATTATATGCAATGAATCTTTCACAGAAATTATAATTTATGCATTTACATAATTCATGGATTAGACCGATCCTGTGAGTAAAACTTTCCTTAATTCCTATCCACTGGAAATCTCTTCATCCATAACGCCAATGGATTTACGTAGGAAAATCATGAGAAATGCATTTACATTATACATGCTACGCTAAACATTCGCTCTGATAGATGGGGTAAATTGCAGTAAAAAAAAAAAAAAAATAGGTAGATATAAATCAGATAGAATTCAATTTAATTTGTTCTTAAATGTAAGATTTATGATTTTCAGATCTCAGAAAAAAATACGCCTAACAGAACAAGCGAAGTCATCCTCCTTCTTGCTCTCCCCTCCGCTCTATGAGCGATCCGAAGTTCCCACTCTTTATTTGAGTAACCTATTTTGAAGCAGCCGTCAGCAAACAGTCAGTTGGTTCGGCTGAAAAAAAACCAGACATATTTTAGCCTGAATTTGCATTGGAAATCACCACCAGCATATTTTGGGAGGTGCTTTCCAAGCACTAAATAGTTGAAAGTCTTTCACAGAGTCGCAATAGTACTCATATGAAATTTAATCGGGTTATGTTGAACGGTTTTTGTCGTAGACTGTCACATACAGACGGAATTTAGATAAATTCTGATACGATAAATAATCCTATTCTGTCAATAACGCTTGCATTAATTCATGAACTCTTACTATTCATTTCACCCTGATTTACAATGTATTTCTATCATTAAAACTCACCAGCAATGATTTCACATCGTTCAGTAATAGTTCTATTCTATCAATACTGCTTGTCTTAATTTCTGACAATTTCCTTTTTTTCATTTATTTTTCTTTTTGCAACATTTTTCTGGGGTAAAATCATAAGCAATGCATTTACATGAACATGACAAAAGAACTAATTCTAAAACTTAGAACCATGCAACTTGTTCATGATAGAATCATGCTCAACACCTCATGAAGTTGAAATGAGGGTCTGAGATATCATAGGATCCAAAAGAAAAAAATCAAATGGCAATGGGCTGGTCATGTTGCAAGAATGTCCGACAACCACTGGGCATTACGACTCACGACATGGATCCCCAGTTATTACATGCAAAGCTGTGTTGGGCAGAATATAAAATGGCGAGACGAACTTCAGTAGATTACAAAGAAGAAACATATCTTTGTGTCGTTGATGATGTTTAAACACGGGGCCAAGTATTCGTCGCAGTAAACAGAGCTATTGATATATTACGAATACAATGTAAATGAAAATTACCCATTTTTATCTGTGATATATATATATATATAAATATATATATATATATATATATATATATATATATATATATATATATATATATATATATACCTATTCTGATAGTAATGCTTGCATTAATTCCTATACCGAAAAATTCCTTTCTTAATTTCCAATACATTTTCTTATCAGAATCACTTGTAACACTTTTTTGTAATAAAGTCATTGACATTATTCATATAATTGCTCTATTCTATTAGTAATACTTGCATTAATTACAGAAGAAAAATATTCCTTTTCTTCGATTTTCACTGCATGAATGCAGAATGAGCGCCGGGATTCGCTAAAATAAATTTCACGCCAAATATTGGAAAATTCTATGCTTAATCTATTCCTTACCACAGAGAATACTCAGTTTGTAGGGACAAAAGATGATAGAGTAGGATAGACATAAGTGATGGAGTAGCGGAAAGGTCGACGGCATACGACAAGAGAAATCAAAACCACGTCTTGCTGTCGGCGCTAAAATACAACAGTGATTATTGTTTCATTTATCCTCACGGTCAGAATTTGCTGTCTCACTGGAATCATCAGAGTGAATAAAAGTTTTTGAAGGTTTTGTTTAATGGATCCATCTGTGATCTCAGACATTACATAAACAGTAAATTTATTCATAGTTTTGTCTTGTTTGCATTTTGAATTGGTTTCTGGGTATTTTTTCAATCTAAATTGAAATTGCATTTCACACACACACACACACACGCGCACACACACACATGCATATGTGAGTGTGTGTGTATTTGTGTGTGCGTGCGTGTATGTATCAGCATATCTAGTATCATATTCTGAAGAAGGAGTTTTCTGTCAGCACCAACCGAATGTCAGATGGTAGAAATATTTCGGTCTTCTGATTTTTCAACTCAGAGGTATTTTTGTTGATAGGCAGACAGAACTAAAAACAGCTGCAAGTATGTGTGTGTGTGTGTGTGTGTCGTGTGTATAGATATATCATGCAGTTTCATATCTGTATGTTTGAATATATATATGTGTGTGTGTTTGTGTGTGTTTGTGCGTATAGTGTGCGTGTGTGTGTTTGTGAAAGTACATACTTGTGTGAATCAGTGAAAGGCATTTGCAATGAGTTGAAAATAATGCATACATATATATCAACGTTGCCGTAATTAGTGAATGCATAGTAAAATATAAAAGAGGAAGAGAAACAAGTTTCAAGATCTTTTAGAAATAAATTTACATAAGCTTGTTTCGTCTGAGGCTCATCAGAGGATGACATGTCAGAAACATATTTAGATGTTCTGTGTGGAAACAATTTGTATAGATTCGAGAAGTGTTGTTTCAACGCGTTTATTTACCGTTTTAAACGACATTTTTTCGAATTTATTCAAATCATTTCTACAAAATAACTATGGCAATGTGAAAGTTTTGTACCTCAAAAAGACTTTTTCACATCTATTTTAGGTTTTCTACGAAAGTCTCCAACACTTTTTGATAAAATGTTTTATTCAAATGAATTCATACTACCGTTGTTCTGTCACCCAAAGTATTTTCCCAGCGTTTTATGACCTTACGCCATCTATCAGGTAAATTGTGTATTCCATTATAAGAGAACAGTTCCAGTTTTCATCCGATGAATTGTTCGAAAAATCTTCTGCTATTTTCAAATTTTTTAGAATTGTTCACCATATTACGAGAATTGCAAGGGACAAAGCAAGTAATAATCTGAATGTAAGTATTCTGCAGAATACGCTTCATCTGGGAAAATTTCCAATCACAACTTCATTATTGTTCGCTTTATTGCATTTGTAACACGTGGACAGGTGTTGGTATCCGAATAACTGGTCTAATTCTTAACCCTTAAAAACGTTCCCTTTTCCAATGCGTTATTGAAACGTCTTGTTCTGCTGCATCTCCCTTCTCATTCTTGACGATGAGCCTAAACTCCCCTTTAATAACTTTGCAAGTCATTCCTAGCACGTGCTTACCCCCACTGCATCATTGCTATACTCTACTGTGGTCTGTTGCATAGCTTTTCTTTCACAATTTACCAGATTAAACATGAATGTGCATTATGTATTCAATCATGATTCCAGTAAAAGAAGATAAAATCATAACTCTTCTGCAAACCATTGTTGATTGGGTACGCATGCGCAAGCAATAAAGATCTATCTGTGTGAAAATTAAAGCCACTTCTAAGATTTCTCTAATACTGTTGAAAAAGAGAGAAAAAAAGTAATGAGTGTGAAAAGAAAGAAATAAATGAATACCAGGGAAGAAAAAAAGAAAAAAAGTAGAAGTAAATAAATAAATTGATAAAGAAAAAACAGAAAGAAAGAAAGAGCGAAAAAGATAGCAAAGACAGCCAAAATAGATGGAACTTAAACAACCCTCAAAATACATGCCTTGAGGCAACAGCAGCCCAATACTCTTGAGAACTTGCTACGAACGCTGGAGAGAGACTTGCTCAAATCGCTTCACGGCTTGACGAGCAAATAGTTGCCAACAGCTATAGAGAAATTCGCAACCTTCAAGATGGAAAAGAAAAAAAAACACTTGACTCTCGCGGGCTAATTGGTAAAATGTGATTGACGTAATTCTAGACGCACAGGGAAATACTTTCAGGATCAGGGCATTTATCATAAACCTGCAACCGTTCCCAGGGACTGTAGATTACAATTCTGAACATAAATAGTTTTATTACACATTTGTAGATGCTTTTGACTAATCAGAAGAACCATATAATCATGGTATTGTGAAAAAAACAAAACAATGACCACTATTATCATACAGAACTCAAGCAATACTTACACACATTTGCTATGATAGTGGTTAGCAAGCTAGTTTAACAGACCATTACTACTGTACTGAGTTCCATCATCATTATGTGTCCCACACTTTTGATCTTGTACTGCACCAAGCTAGCTTAGTAAATATCTTTACAACATTGTCAGTTCGATCCTCACCGTGAGCCTTGCACTAGTGGCTTTTTAGTTGATTTTTAGTGAATATTATATAGATCAAACCTCAGTACGTGCCCAATGCATCCTTGTCAGTTGCTATTACGCAGATCTGGCCCTGAATTGAATTAGAGCAAATGAATTGAAATAAAGAGTAAAAGCTTTGTGAATATCGTAATTATTATCATTAGTTGAACCTCACAAGTTGCCCAAAACATGTGGGATTGTGTCGTATGAAGCAAAGTTCAGTTAACATCCATCTTTAGTGAGTTCGATCCTTATTGGATGTCCGACACTGGTGGCTTTGCACCAAACTAAGCAGAATTTAGTAAATAACTATTGATACTGATACTGTATTTACTTAAACATGGCATTGGGCTAGGGGACAGGTGAGTGATGGAGATTGTGTTGCACCGAATTTCAAGCTAGTAAGAGTCTGCTTGCTATGAAAATTAGCATTCGAACTCTGGTCACTTGCGCTGATGCAAAATACGCAGCTGGAAAAATATCTAACTAGTACTCACGAAAAATATCAAGAGTGTGCAAAATTATGACTGTACGATAAATGTGACTATTACCTAACCACAACTAATACATTAACTTATACTAATTTATCCCCAGAAGTTATCAATTTTATTTTGTCTCTAATCAGCACTTTTTCTCGGAACAACAATATTGAATTTCCTTTCATTTCATAAGTTAAAAAATATCATCATCAATCAAATAAGTGGTCTGGTTAGTTACTAAATAGAAATCGCCAAGGAACCAACGTCTTTTGACAACTTGTGTTAGGGGTAATCAATAAGAAAATTTGATTAGTGGATGATCAATGAAAAAGTCACTTCTTTCACCTTTTGTTGGGCAGTGTTCACTAAACAAGTCTGAATTTTCAGTAAACATGCAGACACAAACTAAAGGATCAATTAAGCATAAACTTGCATTACAAAATGAACACCGCTCTGGAAAGGTTTAAGGTTATTTTGGAAAATATTCTTACTCTCTCTCTCTCTCTCTTGTCGTTGATGTTATTCCTCCATCTTTCCTGTTGTTGTTGTTGTTGTTGTTGTTGTTGTTGTTCTTCTTCTTCTTCTTCTTCTTCTTCTTCTTCTTCTTCTTCTTCTTCAACTGGAACTACTATTATTATACATCAAAAATAGAAATCTTCCTTCGGAAGACTACCCAATCAGCCTACGTAGTGATTATTAAAATTTGGAAAAAGATTGGTGGTGACGCCACAAATCTCTACTCAGCTGCAGTTTACGACTACTGACAATTCCCTTTGTGGCAAATGTTGGACCTCAAACATTAAAAAAAAGATTGATATCTAATTATGCAAATTCTAAATCAAATATATTCATAACTTTTCTTGATAGATTTATAATATTCGCTAATTTGTTTTTATTTTTTTCTGGTTGTGTGTTTTTTTGATACAAAATTCGTGAATAATTTTGAGAACTTGAATACAAATTGGAATTCCTTTGAATTCTTTATAATTGTTTGGGTTTTTGAATTCTACTTCTGAGTCTTCAATCCATTTTCTTTCTTCTGCTTTATCCTTTGTTTTCGCACATCATTTGTATTTTTCTTCGTTCCTCTCAACTTCTATATTTTTTTCAATTGCTGAATTGTTTTCCTTCTTTTCCATGTTTTAAATGTTTTTAACTCCTTTCCCGGCCTTTTGTCTTTTGTCCTTCTTCCTTACTTTTTTTCTTTTCTTTCTTTCTAACCTCCTTTCACATCCTTAGCCACTGGTCTTTCTTTCTTTCTTTCTTTCTTTCTTTCTTTCTTTCTTTCTTTCTTCCTTCCTTTCTTCTCCCTTTATTTATTTCCGACTTTTTCACTCTACCTTTTGCCACTTTACTTTCTTTTTCTTTCCCTTTCTTTCTCCCTAACTCATTTTTCCTCCCGTCTTATTTTTTCTCTCACTCATTTTCTTCTTCCTTCTCTGCTTCCATTCCCACTTATTTTTCTACCTTTCTTTTTCTTCCTTCCTTTCTTTCTGCTCCCTTTTCTGTTTCCTTTAAACTCTCTTTTTTCTCCTTCCTTTGTCATTTTTCTTTCTTCCTTTCTTAACCTTTTTGAACTTCCTTGGGCACTTTTCTTTCTCCCTTTTTTTTTGTTCTCAGCCACTTTTTTCCAACTCCCACATACTTTCCTTTCCATTCCCTCTCTCTCTCTCTGTCCCTCTCTCTCTGTCTCTGTCTCTGTTTCCTGGAACCAAAGGGATAGTACAAACAGCTAATAATTTCAAGTCGCAAAAATCATGAATTTTCAAATGAGGATTATTACAAAGTTTGAATACATTAAAATACTGAATGCAGAGAAATAAACAACTTGTGTCAAATTCCGTTGAATACAATTGAAAAAAACATCATTTTACAATATTCCCTCTCTCTTCCCCCCCTCTTTCTCCCTCTCTCTCTCTCCCTACACACACACACACACACACACACACACACACACACATATATATATATATATATATATATATATATATATATATATATGAAAGAATACTTTCAATAGATTTTTCATCAGTACGTGTTTTGATGTCGTACGGTCAAAGCATTTATGTGCAAATTAATGAAACAGAGAATAAGCTGGAAAAAAATACACATTGAATTATAATAAAACCCAGTACAGTTTTGAATGGTATGGACAATTTTTAAACGCCTGCATTAATCAAGGTTTTCCCGTATACATAATCTTTTTTGGTTTTCTGTTTCGGAATTAAGTCTTTTGAGATGAGAGATAAAAGATCCGTCTTCCCCTTCCACGCAGTTTGTGCAACTTTGGATGGCGTGATTGAATTTGAATTAAGGTACTCCTTAGAGAATTATTCCCCATTAAAAAAAATCTGCTATTTCTCAACCTTTCACGCCATTAACATCCAAAATATTACATTTTTAAGATCCCTCTGGTATCCTAATTAGAAATTGAGATTTTAGTGAAAATCCGCCATACCAACTAATTAAAATAATTCAGAACAAGTGACAAAATTGGTTTGTAAATACAAAACATCAATCTGTAAAAAGAAACAGATTTTCGTTACCCCCTACCAAAAGCTAACGTTTGATGTACGGATGCTTAAAAAGAAAAAAAAAAAGATGATGGAGTTTCTTCTTCTTGTCGAAAAATATCGAAAATGCTCAGTGCTTCACGTTAATCCCCACTGCAGGAACAAAAACCCCAACCCTATTCCCAAATTTCTGACAAAATAAACTTGGAATATCAATTCTCATAGGTTTTGAAAATTTTGGTCAAGTGGGTACAAACGAAAGAGCCCCCCGCCATGCTTTTTGCTGTATTATTAAGTTTCCCCTATTTTGAACTTCTAACAGCACGGCATAGCGTGAAAATCTGACAACTCGACTTCTCTGGAACCCAAGTAAAAAAAAAAGATATAAATGACTGGATAAATAGGACTGTTTTAGAGAAAAACTGAAATGAAAGATCAAATTACAGTCAAAATTTGACCCCAAACTAACGCCACAAATTTAGTTTCTATTCGACAAGAAAAAGAAATTGCAACAATCTTTCTTTTTTTTTAAAAGTTTTGCGTGCTTCAAAATTGAAGACGTTAGGTTTTGGTGGGTACAAACGAAAAGGCCCCAAATAAATTTTAGTTGCCTGACTCAGCAAACCATTCTAACTGGTAGGTAGTATTCATTATGAAAAAAAGAAAACAGAAAAAAACAGTGGTTAGAGTATACAATTACCAGCAATGAAAACTCAGAATTGACAGCAAATAACACACTTTTGATAATTAGAAAGAAAATTCTGCTTTTGAAATCGGCGTAAATATTTCCAAAAATGATACATGAAACCACTTCTGTGCCCGCTTTCAAGATTTAAATGATGACAGTGTACATTTAAAATGAGACTCAAATTCTGTGGAAGCAATGAGAGTTATCCTCTAAGAGACGAAGTCTATTTACTATTGGAGCGACATTGAATAATATATTTTTAATTAGACAGGAGAAAATTCTGATTCCAAGGAGGGGTGTATAAACGAGATATGAAACACCTGAAGATCGTTTGGAGATATCAAGATAGAAATCATTTGTAAATTTCTTATGAAGACTCAGATTCACCTAAACTCACTATATCAAATCAGCTAGGCCCCTCAAGTGGTCCATCAATCAGCTAAGTGAACTACTGATTATTGCCTCTTTGAGTGTCCGTGTGTCAATACATGTGTTTCCCCGGCTCTCCTGGTCATATTTTGGGGGTTACAACCTTGAAAATTTACATAAGTGCGCCACTATTCACCATCTAAAATGTTCTGTATGATTAAAGAAGTGTTTTTCGGGGTCTCTGCGGTCATCCTGGACCAACGATGCCAAACTCAGTTTGTTTTTTCAAGACAGTTTTTGATATAACATCTAATTTCTAAAAAAATAATTTCAGATAAAGAATATATTTTTTGATATAGTTTCAAATGATTTCTCAGATAAGTAGCGCTGATATGCAAGTGGGCTACGGTGATTCATTTTCGCGAGGTACAGATATTTAAATCAATTTTGATCTAATGAACATTCTGACTTCAAACCAGGTTAAAAATAACGAGAGATGATATACGAAACTTCTGAAGAGAGTTTTGAAACATGAGATTTGGAAGTTAATCGGAAATTCATTGATAATAGAAATCGTCAACCAAAACCGTCAACAAATGGTTAACGTAAGTTTTTCAGTTTTTAAGTTGGTTTGTCTGGCTGACTGGGTATCTATGTATGTACGTGTCACGCGTTTAGGTCGCACAAAAAGAGCTTGAGGGAAAGTTTAAATACCTTGTCCATATTATATTTGACTGTTGAGCCCTACCCCACCCAAAAACCTAGAATCAGGTATGTAAGATTATGCTAAATTGGTACGAAAGTTTGTGCTTTCACTCTTGTTTTTTTTTCTCCAATGGTTTCTAGAGATCACTCTTCAACTAAAAGTGAGATAAGTGACTAATTCATTGATCGATCAATTTTTCAATTTTTAAAATCTATCACCCTCAATTCAGCAAAAGATTTTGGTCATGTGGAAGTTTCCACTGAATGACTAACTAGACCCGTTTCCTTCTTTGTCTTTATTATTTCATATAGTCTATGACTTTGAAGCAAGTCTTATGTAGAAGATCAACATTAACCTGCTATGGTTTGAAATCACGACCAACTGATCAGTATTAGACAGGCTTAACGACTGAGCAAAACCAGGAGTGTGACATATCTGCGAAAATTCATGTTACAAATTTGCAAGGGCTTATTACATTCTAATGAATAAATACTTCTATACTAAAAATATTTTCATTCATCATATATGCAATGTAATTAATTATCTTCAGTCAGAATAGAGGTTGGCTGGAGTTTGACTCATCAGCAGACAGGCTTTACCTTTAATCAGTACATTTTTGTTGGGCGAAGGTAGCTTTTTGATGAAACCAGGTTAATTAAGCCCCTCGTAAGAATCTAACTCACCAGTGAATTTGAAACTTACTAGGTGCCCTATATCTGTAGCTTTGTGCTAGTTACTAACTGTCTAGCTATCACTGCTAAGCAGGTGCTCAATCACATATGTATGTACGTACGAATATATAGGAAAAATAATCCTCAATTAGCCTATACTCTCTCTCTCACACACACACACACACACACATATATATATATATATATATGTATGTATATATATATAGATATGCACATGGGTATACAATGACACACAATGTAACCCCGACTCTGACAAACACATATAAATACTCAAGCACACCCATAAACACATACACACACATGTACGCATATATATAAATATATACATATTTATATATATATATATATATATATATATATATATATATATATATATATATATATATATATATATATATATATAGTGACAAAGTATGTTGTATGCGGGCATATAACCCGGGCAGCATATTTTTGGAGCGAATGCTAACATCAATCTTAATTATATTGTATATATAATTTACAAATGCCATTTCGGCAAGCATTTTTCTCATCACCCCACCTCAAAATACATATGAAAATAAAAAGAAAATGAGTTTGTGTGCGTGTGTGTGTGCATGTGTGTGTATGTGTGTGTGTGTGTGTGTGTGTGTGTGTGTGTGTGAGTACGTGTGTTTGTTCGTACTCGGCTAATGTATATTTCTAGGTCGGTTTGTGTGCATATTCATGAATATGTGTGTTCGCGGCAATTTTTTGTCTATTGCATGCCTTAATAAGTCCCTGAGAGCGTGTGAATTCGTGAGTCTCTATCATCGTGCTTAAGGTAACAGACTTGCTCTTGTACGTACGTTTTCTTTTTAATTGCATATGTATCCATATTGATAGCCTTGTCTTTCTTAGGCGAGTTTCTGTTAAATGTTTCAGTTATGAGTCATATACTCTAAATATATATGCGTGAACGTCTATACATACATGTATTCTTTTATGCTCAATATCATCTAACTAGACTAGAGGAATTTTGATGAAGGAGCGACATTAAAAACACGTGACCAAAACAATCCAGATGAATATTGAATAAAGTTTGAGCCAATTTTCATAAAATTCATTTCAGTAGAAATAACAACATTGTGAAGATCAATCTAATTAATTTTTTATCACTTTCATCCATTACGTTAGGGAATACAAGGATATGCAAAGGTGTTTAAAAGATCCATATCTTTTTGTTTTAATGATTGAAAAAAATGATCTTGATAAATGGAATATATAAACACGGGGAATTTAATTAACTTATATACGGAAAATTGTCTCTTCTAAATACCCACCATTCTTGATCTTTCAATAACATTCTGCACAACATTTCGTAGGATATCTTCTAAGCCACTTATTTCTCCTTGGATATTGATCTTTAGCTCCTTGACAGTTCTTGGATTATCAACATAGTCCTTATGCTTCAAATGGACAAAAAAAAAAAAAAAAAATCTGGAGCTGTTATATCAGGTGAATCTTCGACTTAGTGGTGTTTGCGAATTCAAATTACGGAGATATCACAAATCAATAACATTAACCAAATTGATTTGTGGTACACAAAGCCAATTTCTATTATTTTATTTCGTCGCTCTGTTGTGTATTTTCCATGACAAATTCCCAATGGTTCCTTTATATATCAGGAAAAATATGATTGTTTCGAACCCCTCCATGATTTTTGTACCCATCCGTTTGTATTCGAATTTTTTCAGTTGTTCAGAAAGAATTATACTTGTAAAAATCGCCAATGAAAAATCAATATAAATAGAATTTGAAAGTTTGGTACAGACATCCTTCGATAATTAACGCGAATTCAAGCGATTATTGAAAGGTAATCACGCATTCTGTAATTACTGCATTAATGACAGAATTTATTCATTTAAATGTTTTCATATGGAAATAGCGGAAATATGTTTTGTTTCCTAAGTTAATAAATTCTCGACTCCGCTTGATGAAATCTCAGTAAAATACTGTTTACATGTTTTAGAGACAAAATATTGCTCTGCTGGGCAACCTTCTAGTCTGATTTGTTAAATTATATCATAAACTTATGGTAGGTAAAGAGAAAAAAAAAACATTCATGCTAAAATTTTAACGAAGCTTCTCAAAACTTTGATTAATTTTTTGAACATTCAAAAAAAACCCATTAAGATTTCTTGTTCGATCTATTGTGGATTGATACTGTCTGAAATGTTGGTATTAAATAATAACGGTGTTATAAAAATCGAAAAGTAAAGGAAGTAATCAAAATTAATCATCAACAATTGATTATTTCGAGAAGGCATGAATTTAGGGTTGTTTGAGGCCCTGTTAAGTAATTTCCCCTTGGGCAAATCTCTTGACTGGTTCAAATCATTTTGGATTAATCTTGTGAATTTATGTCCCTTTAAACAGTCACACGGTTGAATAATAATTCATTATTCTCGGCTGTCATCACATAACACGCGTGAAAATCTATGGAAATGTATATATACGATATATTATCATAATACCCTATACATATATATATAAAAAAACTACATATCCTACGACATGGCCCTAAGCGCGATAAAACAAAACTAAAGGTTAAAATCATATCATTGGGGAGGCGGTGTTTGATCAACATTGCTGTGGAGGCACGTTGATATAACTGTTTTGTTTTTAATTCTCGAAAACGTTCCCAACAAGAATCATTCATTCATAGTGCCATAATATCTAATTTTGTGTGAAACACAAAACCCATTGGAACGCTTTCGAAAAATTGCATCACAGATATTTGTAAGTTATTGACTGAAATGGTAAAATCTTAATTTTCTTATGTATTTACAGTACTAGACTCTACCCTCTCTTCCTATCTATCTATCTATCTATCTCTATATATGTGTGTGTGTGCGTGCGTGTGTGTGTGTGTTACCTAGATATTTGCACGTGTATATTTATAAATCCATGCCACGATACATGTATGTAGAGAGAGAGAGAGAGGAAGTAAATATTTTAAAGATTTGGCAAACAATCAAGGTACACGATCAGTCAGTAAATGAGCTAGAATATTCTTTGGCATAGTTCCTTCAGCCAACCTCTTCACAATTCATACATGGAAGAAAAATAAGGTATTTCGTGTATTTCCTTATTAATGTATGAGCAATTTCGGGCAATTCTCCGTTCCAGTGTTAGCACATCTACAAATGAACTCTACATTCTTGCTTTTAGACATGTTTTTGTTCATGTTTTTGCCTTTATTTTTCTTATCAACTCCCTATACCCATCCCAAAAAACTCTCTTGATATTCAGGTGTAAAATGGCGGATCATGTCAACCCAACCCCTGATGGATTCTTCTGTCCCTCCTTATTCCATTCTGCATTCATTTAGCACTGACAGCCTCCTTTACCCCACTGTGCCTATGACCCCTCGTAAGAACTTCTTGGTGAATAATTGTGCTAGTCCCGAGAAATCGCGACGTTCATTGGCTGGAAGACCAAGTTATGGGATTGGTTGGAAAAGAAACTTTGTTTGATGGGCAGACTTGAGAAAGCTCACTACACACATGCGCAGATGGCAATAACCTTGTTTAAAGAGGAGGAGCTAGTAATAGTTGGTTGAATGAAATTTTGTTTCATTGCATTGCATAATAAGAAAATGAAAACCACTTGAAAGAAAAAAAATAATGGAAAGAGACGGTGTGGGCCAGTAAAAGAGAAAAATGAAAGATGAAGATTTAAAGGAGTTGAATAGATAAGTTAAGGTACAGAATGAGACAACAATATCAAGTAAAAAGAGATGACGGATAAGGAAAGGGACAAGGAAATGGGGTTTAGAGATAGAAAGACGGAGGAATCAGGAGAGAAGAAAAGAACTGAAGGAGAAAAAGATGTTCTAGTTTTAGCTTTTCTGATTTTATAATGAGGGCTTCAAGAATTGGAAGCTTTTTTTTACAATTAATGTTGTGTAGTATACGCTTTAACCAGATTTTCTTCAGTTTTGAAACTGGAGATTTTAAATGTATTTAACAACTGACTGATACATTTAACCCAATGAAGAATAGTAAAAGTCCAATCCAAGTCGGATGCTGGAATCAACTTTGTTTCCACTCAGTAGCAACAACAACAATAACAACAACAACGACCCTCATCCAGAGAAGCAAACTCTTCGCTGTTTATATGTTCCTCAACGTTAAACCAAACCGGTGTAAAAAAAATAATATCTCCTTTCCATGTTTTGAAATCACGACCAAATGATTAGCAGACGGCTCTCTTACTGACTGCCAAGTCTTACTTATCTGCAAAAAATCTTTATTATGAATACACAATGGCTTATTTCATTCTTGTAATTGATTACGTTCATGCTAAAAAAACTTATACCTACAATATTTCATTTATAATATATACAACATAAAAGTTGCTGTAATCATCTTCGGTCAGAATAGAAGTAATCATGGAGTTTGCCACTGATGAAGTCAGGCTTGTTTTTCGTACTTGTCACTCCGTGCATAACGTCATCATAATACACTAATGGCAAACGTCATTTCAATTGTATTTGAAATTTGAAATACAATCAACACCTTGTTCTTCCCGCACTTTACTAATGCCTGGAAACATGGCTTTAAGCGCTTGATCACAAACGTTTGAACAATATTTACATTCTCTTGTACGTAAATGAGTAAAGACCCGTAAAAATCTTTTTTATAATGATATCCTAGTCTGTAATCCTTGAGCACGTAAATATTGATAAAAGATATCTGCTGAAATACACATTATAGGTATGATAAACAAAAAATTATTTCAAACCATCAATTCTATGCAAAGAAAGAATAACATCGTGGCCTTCAAACCCTTGGACATTTTAGCACTATGAACATGCACACACACGGAGACTCTCCTCCCTACCTCCTCTCTTTCTCTCTCTCTCTTTCCCTATCTATCTATCTATCTATCTATCTATCTATCTATCTATCTATCTATCTATCTATCTATCTCTCTTCCTCTGTCTATCTATCTGTCTTCTCAGAGGGATT
>OY735237.1:13468855-13508855 GCA_963457665.1 Thysanoteuthis rhombus | reverse complement strand
ACCCTCTAGCTCCATTGAGTCGGCCGGTACACGTGGTCCATGTAGATATAGATTAGATAAATAGCCAGCCAATTATCTCAGCCTTTTGCATCACCTGTTATTCTTTTTCTTGCTATGTGCCCTGCCGATTTCTATTTTAGTCGCTCATCTACATCTATTAAATCTCTACTCGGTTTTGCTATATAATTCATCTTGATCTATTTCTCTCACTGTCAATCGTTCTTCTTGAGGTTATGAGTTAGTTTTCAAAAATAAAAAATCTATTGGCAAAAATTTGCAAGAGGATTGTACGTTTTTCATTGTTTGCTATTAGAAAGCGTCAACCAAAAACTGTCAACATAGTTTAGATAGTTTTCTTCAGTTTTTAAGTGATTCTGACTGACTGAACGGATATTTATTCATCTATGTCTGTATGTGTCACGCTTACAAGCAATACCAATGGAACCAGAGGAATGAAAACTTTAATATTTTCTCCATTTCTACAAAAAATTTTTTTTGCTCTGTAAGAATTCCCCTCCCCCCCAAATGTTATTGGGGTTCAATTTTCAATGTAATTTTATACTGAATTGACCCATTGGCAAGAGTCTGGCACAGCAGCACTCACACTTTTTTTTTGTTGTTGTTTTTTTTATAAATCAGACTTTCAGATAGGAGTACCTTATCCATTGAACACCCTTTTACCCATTTTTTAACGCTCTGGTGACTGTCAACGATGATGTAATATTTACCATGACAGTAAAAAGAGGTTGCATTAAAACGAAATAATTGTGTGAGAATACTTGCCAATCATAGCCAATCATATTCTGCCCCCCCCATCCCCTCTGTTCCAGGAATTATATCGAGAGTCATAGAAAAGGTACGTGTGCCAAACATTTACAACAGTCGAGATATTGTCTCATAGTCTCATTGAAAAAAAAAAGCAACATTAATTTCAATCTTCATTTTATCTCAGCAATCAGGCAGGATGACCCCATTATCCCAGAAGTGTAGCCAATGTAGCGCTTTTCGTGTCTTGGCAGTGCAAAAATCGGTTATTTTAAGGATCTGTGTTTTCGCCATTTTTCTCTTCATATAGAAACACCTTTTTTGTCAATTTTCGGTTATTCTAATTCTATCTTGCAATTTTAGCAGGGGAACTTCAGCGAAGCTATTTTTGAATTGCAAGGGGGACACGGAGACGGGCAGTTTTATTGAATGCATGTTATATAAATACTAGTTGAATGATAGGCTTAGAATACTACTCAGAGATAGGTCAATAACTTGAAAGGTATGAGAGATATTTGTTTGAAATATCTTTTGCGTATTCATTACATTGTTAGCTTAATTTTGGTTATTGCAAGTTTTCAAAAAAATGTAAAAAAATGCAAATTTTACTGTTTAGCCAATACTTGGTTGTAGTGTGTAACATGCAAATTTCAATTAATTCATATTATCAGTGAATAAATATGCGTAAATGGAACCAAAAACTGCAGTTATCTGGTTTATTTAGTAAGGCTTTGAGATGATACTCAGGATGATGGATATATTTGAATCAACCGTCTGTTACATTTGCTTGGATTGGCGATGGTGAAAATTGCAACTTTGGGGCAATCACTAAAGGGTTTTAACTGATCACCCCAAACATGCTGTCAAACGAGGTTGGTCATGCACTGGATTCTAATGAAATTTCAACCAGATATATCCATTTTTATACTGACATGGCCTTTTTTATCGTTTTATTTGCAAAACACGGGATTGTAAACCAAATCATCTTCGTTCTTGCTTTGCAACTAAAACTTGTTGTTTCCAATTCGAACCATCATCGTCTGAAAAGATTTTTTAATTCCCAAATAAATTACCAATGATATGCCATTTCTACATTATAAAGAGTAATTATAAAACTGGAAGATTTACGATGGTAATTGCATTTAAAAAAAAAAATTCAACGTAAATAAGGATAATTCAAAAGTAATAATGTCTACGAAGAAGTTACACCAATTTTCAAACAGGATTTCGGATCAGTACATTATCTACTGAAACAGCTCATTACGTCTTGACGACATTTGAACTGGACATTATCATAGTACGAACCAGGGTATTAGTTTAGTTTATTTTTGTTTATTGCCAAACTCCTACTATTATTTTTTTTCCGTTTGTCACAACAATGATAATGGCCTCAACAAAAATCAGTCACGTCATAACGGAACAATTACACGTTGCGTATACAGAAACTGATGACAAATTAACTCTCTGAACTCAGATCGATATGGTTTTATTTCAGGAACTACGAAAAAGGAGTTGAAATGAGACACGTCACTTTGGAATATGATATTGTGTGGAAATGAATTCTGTTTTGTTTACCTTTTAGATTTCATTGAACCAAGGGAGTTCAACCCTAGTGCAGCCGAGCTCGTTTCCGTTTTTATTGTACTAAGATTCAGTGATTAATCTTTCTTATTCTATATCCTGCGGCAATAGTTGTTCATCGTTGGTCCAACAGGTTCAAGTACGGAAATCTTGATATCGATAAATATCAAGAGAGACCCCATGTTGATGAATTATCGACAGCAATGGCCAATTACTCACAAACAACAGTTCGAACCTTTTTTTTTTTTTTGAGTTTCAACAGCAACCATATCAGGTCATCTCAAGACAATAAAAAAGAATTAAAAAATGGTTTCTACATGAACTGAATAAAATGCTTCATGATAGTTGTAGACTCCAAGCCGCTCAGCTGTCAAGATAATTGAGTTATGAAGTCTTGTAGCATCCTCAATTTTCACCTGACTCTCATCCTTTAGTCTTTTCTAGAATTTTGAACACATATCTTCTAAAAAAGGATTGATGATAGGGAATGTATAATTCGTGCTTTTACTGAATCTGCGACCACAAAACCTAAGGAATTTTACGAGGATGGCATATTACCATTGGAAGATCGTTGAAAAGCGGTTATTATTCTAAATGGGTCATATTTTGATTAAATATTTATCGATTATTCTGTTGATATCACCCGTCCCCTCACTATACAAAGCTGACTTTTCATATCTCATAACCCAGTTATTCCCTGAGATACTATTCTGCAATTTAAAAAAAAAAGAAGCGCATACTTTGACAGCATAATTAATTTGTTGAGAAAATAGAGATCTTTCTTTTCTAATGGCTATTCGTTTGCACCAAAAAAAAAAAAAATGTTGCATAATTTGGTTTGCAGTATGGCTTCTTTCCTGGATTATTATTCAGAGATACAGTTACAAATTTGTAAAAGTATCGTCCATAAATTACTTTCCGGATTAAATTTCGAAGTTTAATCACCGTTCGTGAGAAGAGAAGACGTGGCAACGCCAAAGAAAAATTGTTCTAAAATTCTATTCTGATTATTTTTCCTATTTTGTAATTACTGGACACGTGATACGTCAATCAAACATGGAAATGTATAATTGCAAATGACATTTGATCCCTTCGAAAGAGTTGAGAATAATATAATAATCAGTTCATCGAGTCTAAAAAGGTCAAATATCCCTCTGATTCTGAAGTCATTACTTATATTTCTCTTTTATTTAGTTTCGAGAATGATTTTTTAAAAATTGTTTTCTTTCCTGAATACTAACTCTGGAAAAATGCAGGTTCATCTTGGGTGGGTCAAAATGTTGAGTCATGTCACAATTCGAATTTGTTTACTAATAACAAGTGGGTTTATATAATTATGTTATAGAATGGAACAAAAATTTGGAAACCTTGAAAGAAAATAACCAAAGCGCTGAGCATGATAAAAAACAAAAAAAGTGGGAGGTTCTATTTAAGTTCTATGGGGTGCCACTGCTCCTGCTGCTCCTGATCTAAACTAAAGCGAGTGCGGAAAAGGTAAACTGCAACAATCTTGTTGAAGCTTACTTGTTAATTTTTGTAAGTTATCTGAATTTCATAGATTATGAATCGTTAACAGTTTTTAAAAATTTTATTTCTGTTGTTCAAGTAGTAGTAGTTGTAATGATATCTAATTCTTCTAAATTTCATCGATAAACAGTCATTATCACTCGATTTGAAAAAAAATTATTTTGTAGTTTGTTTACACCTATTAGGACCATTAAGCATAATAGTCTTCAAGTCGTCAAAATTTCTTAGACGAAACATTGCTATTATTATTAAGTAGAGGCGTCAGAATGAGCTGATTTTGAGCGTTGGGGTGAGGTCACGTGCTAAAATGGTGGTAAATGAAAGTGTTGCATAATTTTTGCTATGTATGAATGCATTATTACACAATTTTTTTTACAACTTATAGAAATTTGACGCTTAATGAAGTAGTTTTATAAAGCAAATATAATGTTGCATTTTACTTTCGGAAACCCACTCAATGGACTCAATAGGATTTATTTTAGCTGTGGAATTATTTCCCAGCTGAATTATTCCCTTTTCCCGCAAAAGACCTAAAGATCACTAAGATAAAATGCCAAATAAACTATGAGGTTTGATGCCCCGATAAGATAGGTTTTCGTCTAAAATATAGTAAAACATAAAACATAGATAGAAAATATAATTTAATTAAATATTATCTGAATAGCAATGAAAAACACCTAAAGATGTCTGGACAGTAGATTTCAATAACCCCCTTCATAACTCCTTCTCCGTATTCTGTTTCAATCCTTATGAGAGTTGGCGCTGTTACCGTCTTGTAGAATGTGCACAGGGCAACAAGCCTCCAATTGAATTTTTAACAAGCTATTCTTTCATCTGCCTCATTCTATATCAACTTCATGATGAAAACATGAAATAAACAAAGGGATGAAAAACGGTTTATTTTGTAGGATTTTATCATAGACAACACTGAATTGAAATGAAAACTATTCTATTTGCCGTATGGCCTTGTAATCATTCAACATTTCAACTTTTCACCAATATATAACTCTCGCACCTCACTAATGTACCTCTACATTACAAAAACACTTTCCAGGTGCACTTTCGACAAAATGATTACGAACTTTTGTAATATATAATAATCTTTTAACTTTGAAGATGAAGTATTGCAATTATATATTTTGTACAGTTTTTCTTTTCTTTCTATCTTATTTTTGATGTTTTTTATTGCCTGGCTCAGTTGCGTTTTACATTGTACAACCGTAGATGTGCTCCGAAGGATACAGGGTACGAGTCATGATCTTGTCGGAGATTGTTTATGTTTTTCATTTCCAATTAATGCTGATAATTAAATGGCTGTAAAATGTAAAAAAAAAAAAAATAATACCCGAGTTTTGCTATAAAAAAATATGACAATGAAAAAATATTCAAGAATTAAAGATACCTTATTAGTAGCCTTCGGAGCACTGACCAGTAGAAGTTGTCATCAAACGCATGACTTTTCACCCCAACAGTTCAGACACCTGTGTGTTTATTACTGCAGATTCCTCGTGGGGTATAAGGCTGCAACCACTATGCTGCAGTTTTAGTGGTAAATAAGATTTTCATGGGCTTGAGCGGCCAGCCACACGCCCAACTCTCTTCATTTACACTGGATATCACAAGTGCCAAACTGAAGGTCTTATTTTTTTTTTTTGTCAGAATATCTTTCACTTAGATGAAGAGCCTCACAAAGCTTCAATTGTTTGGCTATTTACCATAGTTCGGGGGGGGGGGGGGTAATGCCTTTTTAAGGGTATTATTGCTAATTGAACGTAAACAGCCACGGCCTAGAACTCGACTTCAGTCCACTAAAACCGTTTTCTATTCAGTAACCGTTACGCCACTCCGTACCTCCATATTATACATTTGAATGCTTGTAAAATCTGTGATATGTATCTGACATCAATATAAGCACAGCTGTTAATGAAAAGCACGTATCAAGCTTGAAAATAAATCACAAGGTGTAAATGCTGGCGACATTTTAACTGTACGTCATGTTATACCAACTTGAAACAGAAAAGCAGGAAATAAACAAAAGAATGAAAAACAGTTTGTTCTGCAGGATTTTATTATAAACAAATTGAATTTGAAAAAACAAACTATTCTATTGAATGTCATTGTGTATTCCAATTTAATCCAATTAAACTTTGACCTACTTTTTCTTTTTTTTAAAGAAAAGTTTCTCACAGAATCCGAGTCAAGATTTGAAATGACGATAAAATGCCGTCATAGCATTCCCCCCTTTATCCATCTCGTGTTTTCATCTAGACGCCGTAAGGACAAATTTACAAAAACAAAACACTGTTACAAGAACTGAAGACTAACATTGTTTTGCGAAGTTAAAACAAAGTTTTGAAAGTTAACCAAACAAAAAAAAGGTTGTAATTCAAAAGGTGAAGACATCTGGTTTTCAATATACTTACTTTTTGCTGTTTGGTTCATGTATCAAATTGTATCAATTTACGTAAAAAAAATACGTATTTGTGTGAGGGTCTACGGCGTATTTATTCACAGGATATATACATATGTGTGTGTGTATCTGAGCATATATATATATATATATATATATATATATATATATATATATATATATATATATATATATATATAGGGGCGTATTAAAAATGTATCTTCTTGCATATACAGGTATTCTCCTGTTTCCGAAAGATAAGCAAATTTTTCAATTCACTAAAAAGAGCTAAAAGCAAAATAGCGTTGAGCGTTTATTTTGAAGTAAACTATTCTATAACTGTGTGTACCCCTTTCTCTTTGTCCTACACCCAGTGTCGTGTGCCTTCCACACGCCTCATATTCATGTACTATCAGAAGTACCCGGTATTGCCAGGTTTTTCCAAATATCATAACTTTTTTTATGAAGGTCTGCTAAAATACATACATAAGTAAAAACATATAAAACCGGACACAAAATTCTATTCCAACTATAGAATTATTTCAAATTTTCTGGGAAAATCCTTTTCTTCAAAACACTGTACTAATTCACATAATTACCGTACATGAATTTTTTTTACCATATATATATATATATATATATATATATATATATATACATATATACATATATATATATATATATAGAGAGAGAGAGAGAGAATGAGAGAGAGAGAGAGAGAGAGAATGAGAGAGAGAGAGAGAGAGAGACGAAAAGAGCAATTACATTGCCCTATATTTGGTCTACATCAAGCGAAGAATCACACGAGGTTGGCAAACTTTAGACAGGATATGCTCAATTTTCGAGAGCATGAAAATTCAACTTTTGCTAAAATGGAGGGTCTGCAGTCAATGCGTCCTCCCGATAATCACCTTTTGAGCTGAAAGATTGAACCAAACTAAAAGATTGACCCTTAAAATGGGAACCATGCACTATTAACACGAGAAAATCATATTCTAACTCACGTGAAGAGGTCACAAGACAGCACAGCATATCAGAAGAAAAACAAGAGTCTGAAATATCATAGAATACATGAGAAAACTTGATTGGCAATGGTCATGTTGCAAAAATCGCAGACAACCGCTGGGTATCACGACTCAAAACATGGAACTCAGAGATCACAATCAAAACCAGGGCCGACAAAATATAAGATTGCTTGACTAACTAGATAAGTTCAGAGAGTACTGGCTCCGCGACACCCATGATAGAGAGGCCTGGTGAATCTTGGATACAGTTATATGATGACGATGATGATAATGATGATGAAGGCCTGTTCTCTCACTATCTTTTCCTTCTTTTTATTTCCATATTTCTTCTCACCGATCTCTACTCCTTTTCCCAATATCATTTGCCCTCTTCTTCCTTATTTTTTTCCGGTTTTTTATTCCCAACCTTCCAACCCCATCTTGTCCTACCCAATCATTCATCGCTTCCCATTCGTCCCATCAAAGCTGCCTGTCTTGCAGGCTGGACGTCATCAATCAGCATTTGAAGACCATGTTGTAAATGTGACCACTAATCACTTGTCGGAAGTAATTACCTGGACAAAGAATTGGAGCGTGGATTTTTCTGTAAAAACCGAAGCTCTCCTTTCTCTTTAGCGATCTTATTGATTATTTCTGCAGCTATCACTTTCTTTCCATCTGTAAATAGTGCCTCATCATTGAACCGACGTTTTCAGCTGGTTTATATTATATATTCATGCATCATGAATAAATCGTAAATAATATATCATGATAATAAATAAAAACATAATTATATCATAGATTTGAATATATTTGTCATAAATAAATATGCTATAAATGAATGTTATTTATAAATGATAAATCACATTATGACTATCCTAATAATACATATTACAATCGATACTGTAAATAAATTATAAATCACATATGAATATATTAAAAATAAATATACCAAAAATGAATCATAAACCATAATATATATATTATTGAGATTAACATCATAATAAATATTGTCAATAAATCATAAACATGAATGCACAATTTTTTTAGGATTCAGGATTTATTTGCTATATAGCTATTACATTTATCATTAGGATATTATATTTGAAAAGAAAAAAAAATAGTAAAAAAGTATCAATGAGAATGCTTCTTCTAAAAAAATTCGGTCAATTACGATAAATCAGTACTACGATGTAACAGTGGTGGGCACAGCTTACGAAAAGGCTTAACTGATGAACCGGTAAAAATTTAGCAGAGGGAAGGACACCGCTCACCGATAACTGTTATCACATGAATTTCGCTTCGTTTTCTTTTTTTTTTTCTTTAGCCCTTCTAAAGAGACTTGGACAGCTGAAGCTTAGACATAAAGCTTTAAATACAGTGCATGTTGAATCTAAACTAATGCTTGATTTCCTTTGTTCATTTAATTATTTAGATGTACTTTGATCATCATCTGATATTAACAAGTTGCACAGCTTTGGAGAGCTCTATGTCCAAGCTACAACATATTAAAAAAAGCTCTCTAGGCCTGTTTTACGGGGTTTAGAGCAAAAACCAAGCTAAAGCTAAATACATATAATGAAAGATAGCGGTTAGCTGCTATCTTTGCTTCCGCTAAATGTTTAGCAGTTTATCAGTTGATCGTTTTTGTTAGCTGTGCATACCACTGAATTCAAGTTAGTATGATAAATTGAACTTATTGCAACGAATGAAATTTCCATGTTGGTCTCGAACCTCACAAAGCTAAGCTTGAAAAATATGAATAAAAATAAAACCAATATGATTTAACCAGACGGGTATCAGCAATTCATATTTTCAACAGAATTCTATAGTTTGGGAATTAACAACAAACCCCCAAATAAATATAACTGTAATCGTTAACAGAGAAATGTCCTCTGCAGCTATGCATTCTATATTCCACACTCTACAATAGATGAAAAAGTGACCCAGAACTAACCTTGTTTGCTTGAATGGACGCGCCGCTTATCATTCTTCCTGGTATAAATGATATTTATTTCATATCGACTTTCAAGTATAAACTGTTTCCATTCATTCCCAAAGCATACGTTTGCATGATGGCGGTAATTTATAAATTTATATTTATTTCGTTTCTGATTGCATATTCTACTGTTTTCATTTTATCGCTGTCCAGTTCACGTGCATTGGTCACATCTATAGATAGATAATAAACGATGTGGTGTAATGTAAAACCCGGAATCTCTTTTGAGCTGGTGTTGTATGTCGTCATTAAGATCCCTAATGCATTTATATTGATGCCTTATTCATGAAAGGTGTCTCATAAAAAATGAACTTTTTGCAGCTTCGATAGGAGCGTGCACACTCCGCTTGATGAAACCTAACTACAATCGTATACACGATCTACTAAGAATTTCCTGAGGTTTCTGACGTGAGTTGAGAACACCACACAAGCTGTGTATCGACATAAATATATGCCTTTTTTGTTAATTTTGATGGCTGACACATTGGTGAAAAAATAGCTCTCGAACTATTGTATTATCAAACTTTGATATGTTTAATTCTCAGATTGTCGAGGGACAATTCTGGCAAACGCAGATAGGTGCTAGTCAACCCCTTGGCCTACCCAAAACCATAACCCCATAATATAAAGCGCAGGTCTATTTTTAAGCAAAATCTTTGGGAAGAGGTGTGTATTATAAGGCAGAAAATACTGTGCCTGAAAATCTTTTTTCAAATGATCCATATTTCAAAGATTAAATTTTCATATTGATATGAGGTATGATATATGTAATTTATGATCATAGGTTTAACAAATGAGCTATTATCTCTTTCAAATGTTGGTATGTTAATCAGTTTCAAGTGCAAACTTAGGTTCTCTGTTCGGTAAACTTCGTACGATGAATCTTCCTCTCCGGGTCGTAGTAGACTTAATGATATTAAATCATCTGAATATCATCGATGGAGCAATGTCATTATGCATTTTTGACAAGTTTCTATTTCCATCTTTTGATTCTAGATAAATGATGCAGGTTCAAATATAGTCAGAATGTTATTCTCCATTTCTAATCCATGCTGCACACTTAGTGATTGTAGAATGGACATTTTAAAAAATCAACAAAAACAAGATGAAAGAAATACCAGTGAAAAAAAACCCTATCTGTTACTTGCATAACTGATTCACTAGAGCACTGACCTCAAAACTAATCATCATAGAAATATATCTGAAATTATCTTAAAAAATCGATCTTTTATTGAAAATTATCTTATAAATACCATCGTATGATATGGACATTGTTAGTCCAAAATTACCATAGAGATTTAAAAAAGCACTTATTGAAAAAACAACAACAAAAAACAAAGAAAATGTTTCACATAGTACCTACTGGTACATGCAAATCTTCAAGATCTTAGCACCAAAAATGAGATCAGTGCCTCACGGACACATACATATAGACAACTACACCCAAACAGGGAAGAATTTACAGCCCATTTCGGCTGGTTGATCGGCCATTTGTGGGGCAACGACGATTCAATAACGTTCCATCTAACAATTCGGTCAACTCAAGTCGATGATAAAAATAATTATAGAAGAAGTTGTTTATTATCATCATGGATAATGTTATCAAACGGTCATTGGTATCGAATCAGTCGGTCCCAAACACTTTATTTAAATTTTATTGAAAATCATTTTAAAGTCATAATGAATTTTTATTATAAAATTTTATCATGAACATAACCATGAATTTATAAGAATGAATGTAAATTATAAAAATAAATGTAAATCATTCCAATTTTCATATCCTCAGCATGATTTTATAAGCCAGATATTGTTATATCAATGGCCCTCTCTCAAACTGATCACAATAAGCAGCTTCCTATGTATTAGCAGATAGATAATTCACATTGTGCAACTGACCTCTATGAATTTTCATTTTATATCACGACTTATTTTGTAGTTAAAATATCGGGACCAAGACAGTTGACACTTGGGACACAACCTGCCACCTTAAGCTAACCCATCCTCTTCTCTATTGCATCGTTCATAACTGCAGACTTCAAGGCTATTCCTCTTATTTGAACCCTTCAGGTTTCAAGACGTTGGTTCCAACAATCAAAATGCCAAACGTCACGGTCAACTAAAACATTTCGCAGATACAAAGTGGCATGCTACCCAGCCTCTCCCTGAAACTTCCACAAGACAATTGCCTAAAGGAGCAGCAAAAGAACTAACCATAATGACACTGGTAATTACACAACATGGCCTCGCATATCTATTTATCGAAACCAATTTAGATGTCGGACAATGGGGCCACTTGATACCGACGACGTTATGTACCTGTCTCAACGCATATAACTGCAGAATGTACTTCTCTTTATCGCCCAACCACCCCACAACCCTGACAGCATTTTTAGCTTCTGCTATTCGCATTTCGTTCTTGATTCCGATCCTTCCTTTGTTATTAATCGAGTCTAAAACTTGACACGTGTACTAGGAGAGGGACGCAAAGAGCCATCCAGGACACGATGATGGCGTTTCATGTCGAGTTCCCGTCTCCTGTGGTTCAAGGAACTTCTGGTCAACAACAAAGGACAGTCTAGCTATTGTGTCCCCTCGGAGATTGTGCCTGACGTCGAGGTGGAGAAACGCAGGCCTGGGGCCCGTTGGGTTTTGTGGCAGTGTTGGGTTAAAACGAAAAGATTTCTGATGAGCAATCAGATGTGTAATTAGGCCGCAGATGCTTGACATTTCCCAGATGTTGGTGGAATTGTTGGTTGGGAGTTAAATGACGAAGGAGTCCGGTAACCGAAACGATTCTCCGGTCCGAGATAAAAGAAATATCTTTTTCGCATCGCTCTAGCTCTAGTCGCAACTGCGCCCGGTCTGCCCCGTCTTCACTTGAACTAAGCACTGTCAAGCCTCCCGTTCCCCATTCACTGCTGATCTAGTTTTGTCCAACTGATTCTTGAATTCTATTAAGGGCAATAATACCAACCTCGATAACCCATCTGCCCACACTGTAAATGAACTAGGCACAGCTGTAGAAATGAAATAAAAGCCAAACGAAAGAATGGCCCCGAAAAATACTCAAATAAAGAAATAGAAAACTGAGCAATCTTAGATGTGAAAGAGAAGAAAGAAGATTATCTTGTGACCCAGCGAAACTAAATTAGCCAACTGGAAAAACCTTTTAACATTCGTATCAGATTCTTCTAGTCGTCCCAATATTTTGGTGATATTGTTATGTCAATTTCGGCCGCAGTTTTGGCGTGAGATCAGAGATGGTTTACCAAATGGGCAAAGTTGGGTTTAGAAATAATTAAAACAATTAATGGGAGTAATTTATAGTTTCTTATTTAATCAAGACATTTGAACAGACTAGCTGGAGACAAGTAGATCCGACGATAACCACTTGTGCTATTTCAACAGAAACGAATGTTTCGACAATAATGTTGAGCTCGCTTGTGGGATTGAGTGTCGTGGCAGGGATAACTTCATTTTGCCATCTGTTCAAAAGTCAGTGTCCAAGTCAAGGTAATATGCTAGGGGAACTTTTTGTCTCTTACAAAAGCTCCTTAATTAAAAAAAAAAAAAGCTTAAAAAATCGAGACTCGCGAATACAAAATCGATTAAGGGTGTTAGTGTTGGACTGATACTGTCAAAAGTTTTCAATAAGAAAAATAGCAATATAGGACTTTATTATTAGTCACAGCAGCAATTGATATGGTACGTTAATTCCGATTGTTACCTCGTTTTGGATTAAGATTCAGGTTGGACTTGAGGATTAAAGTTAAGGTTTTCGATTTTCTTGTAGGCATTAACGAAAATAACCCAGAATTTTTAACCTTTTTCGGCGAGAAAAAGAGAAATTAGAACTCAATCTATTTTTCTCTTCAGGATTTCGTACTTTGATATTATAGACTTTACTTTTTGTTGGGACGAACGAAAAAGACTCAAGTCAGGATTTCGATTGTCAATTAACAAGGTAGACAAGCCCCCCCCACCATTTAGAGAAATGGTAAAACATAATCATCCCGCACCGATTTTCCTCAAACTGGCCGTATGCTAATCTAAACTAAACTCAGTAAACATCAATGTCCTGATCGTTTGCCGCGTCACTGTTATCGTACTTTTACGTTGGCATGAGACCGAAAGGGCTTATTACGCAAAGTTCTTGGTTCTGGCTTTGCGCAATTTTGTTATGTCCATTTGAATTAGTGTTCCGACTTCCCTGGTGCATAGACTGAGAATTAGAGACCTGATGGGTAATTCTGGGTGGAGTGTGATGAGAAATATTTGTAAGGAACACAAGACTTGGAGATCGTGCTCGGGGGTAATGAGAGGGCTCTCTCCATGGGGACCCGTGGGTGGAGAGGCATGAATATATTGGCAGAAAAGAACGCTTCGGGGGTATCAGTGTGTTTTATTGTGATGTTTGGGGTAATTTTCTTTCCCTTCAGTTCTAAAGGAATCGCTTCAAGGTTCGTGAGGAAAAAGCCCCATAGACACAAGGCCGAAAGTATGTTGCACCAATGGAGAATCATACACACTGTAGTAATAATGGTCAGCGAGATCAGTTTACCAGCACTTGCTCCACAGAGAGGCATGCATTGTCTTACTAGGCTCAGTTTATTACGACACGAGGGCAGAGTTGTAGATACCAAGCGATTATGGAAATCATTGCAGTAGTAAGGATCTCCGAAACGAGTATGCTAACCCGAAATTTGATTCAGACTTGTTATCGCATTATGAAATGTCAGTGCATGGACAATTCATATAAAAAATTAGCCCTATGAGTGAACTTTCAACTTTCAACTCATCTATGCACTCATGCTCATTTTGTGACTTCGTTCTAACGTAATGTTTTTTTCCAAACGCATTCAGCCATGGAATCAGCTGCTTCACCAGATTTCTAACTCAAAAAGTCCCTTGAGGCCGGAGATTAGTGCCGATTGCCATTGCTTTTCATCCATAACTTGGAAAAATAAACTCCTCTTAAATAACAGGACATACGCTAATCCGCTTATTTTTGTTGCTAATTCTAAAATCCTGATCTTAAATGGCAAGTCGCTTCCCTGACTGAACCATCAATCAGCTAACTAGTGCTCTTACGCTGGCTACATCAACTTTCCACCTCAGTACCTAATATTCCAGGTTACACTCTTCTCGGCTTGCAACGATTTCTGATATGATTTGCTTAATCTTTGCTTTCCTTCTTAGGTTTCATTATCTACCTAGCTTAGTTTCGCACTGAGCAAAAAATTGGGTTAATGAAGACAGGGAAGTTTGCGCTACGCCAGTCATCCAAGTTGGGAGGTCCAGCGGCCTACCAAGAAAATTACTTATCGAAGTCATGTTTCTTTTTAGGTGGGGCACATGGGCCACTTGCGACTGTAGGAAATATGCAAATCCTAGTTCAGCGAAATACAGGGCATTCGTGGAAAAAAAAAGAACAAAAAACAAACAAACACGGAAACATAGAAAAGGGATATAATTAATTGAAATAAATAGCTTGGTAGAGAGAAAAATACTCTGATCTTAGATAGTAGTGCCGATGTGTAACATAAAATCCTATCCTTTTTTTGTACCGTATAAGGAATCTCTTCAGTAGAATGGATTGATCTTCCTTTGGTTCGAGTTCATTGAAAAACGGTTTTCTTGAAAAGGAAAGGGATCTACTTTAAAACTCGGTTTCACTTTTACAGTCATCGAGAACTCATACTGATTTTGACAAAATTATCACGAACGAAAAACAATATAATTGTTTGGCCCTGGAGAAATTATCACTACCAAGGAACTCAACAACTGCTTAGCTTCCCTGATCCGACGGGTATTTATTTCAATTATTCTCATAAATTTCACACTTTAGCCGAACAAGAATCTTAGTTTAGGAATTTCGTAATTTTAATACAGTCCTTGAAATCATCCTGTGATGTGTCATTGTGCAAGTCACTTACTTTCTGATCTTTCTATCTATCTATCTATATCTATATCTATATCTATATCTATATCTATATATATATATATATATATATATATATATATATATATATATATATATATATATATATATGATTTGCATTTAAATCAACCTATGGGATCATATATCCATTTCATAATAACACACGAATACACACAAACACACACACACACACACACACACACACACACACACACACACACACACACACACACACACAAATGTATATATACAGCTTTAAACAATAAACATCAAAAAACCTTTTCCAAATAATTTTTGTATCGGTCAGGTCATTTATTTCCGTATCGCTGTCAATGCAATTCATGTAATTTTCTTCGGTGTTTTTCCTGCTTTACATACACTTGGTTATTATGGTATAATGTGTACATTTTCTATTGTTGGGGTCACCAATTGTTTACCAATTAACTGTTTCAGGTATTTTAAAGACAGAACAGTTATATTTATATGACCCCCAAGCCGCGTTCATAAAAACATTTCTCTCTCAGCTGTGATCTAGATATATACCTCATGCCATACATGTTGTTTGTTAATTCATTAAGGGTATTATCATACTATATTGTTGTGGATATTATATCATACTACACACCATTCAGTTTTGCCAAACAGGGCTTATTTACCTAGGTTACCCCAAAACGTATTTAACGATGTGGGATCAATGAGCATAACAACAGATATGACTTGCTGTTCGTGTCACTTTTATTGAGTGCTCGCCCATATGAATATTAAATCATTTGTGTCAGTTTTAATTTCGGACTGCATGCAAATCAACTAATGATATCATCTTGAAGAATTCTAAGTACACAGAAAAAACTTATTGGAGTTGATTCGGTGCCAACATATTCAACCGATGAATTTGACAAATTTTTCCACTAAACTTAATTTAAGTTAATTTTTCCTCGTCGTATACCATCAAGGTACCATCAATCAGGACACAGCAGGTATATATATACCTACGGGTAGATAAATAATTTCGCTATCTGAAAGAGTTGCTACTATGTCTAAGACCAGTCCTAGATTGCTAGTTATGTTAAATTATATATATATATATATATATATATATATATATATATATATATATATATATATATATATATATATATATATATATATATATCCCGTTATTTCTTTCTCTAACCACTTCTCTCCTGTCAATATTTCTTCATGATTAATGACGGGTGTGCCTCTTCTTTGTATCAAAACTGGTGCATTCAGCCTCTAATTCTTTGAAAAAAGTCTCATGATTTGTTACAGCAGTTGTTCAGCTGTAACGAATGAGATTTGTCTCGAACAGATAGACCAAACAGACCGACCAACAGACACCATAGCGTCTTCACTTGCTGTCAGCAGACTTAGTGGCGCCAGAAAGATCATCTCCTTGGGAGGGCCAGGCCGTGGGACAAGGGCGAGAAACGTTGATACTGTCAAATTTCAGTCTCAGGTTTTCTGTGAGTCATCTTGATTGGTCGGCACAATCTGGATTACAGCACCTGCTGGAGTAATCAGTGTCCTTAGTTTGATAATCGTCGTTAATCGGGGAGTGGCATTTACATCATTAACTTCGGAGGGTTGAGGAAGCCTTCCGTTTGACTGTGAAACTGGACGCGGCAGGTATAATTGTATTCTTACCTGGCTAATTTTTATGTTATTTTTCCTAAGGAATATATATATATATATATATATATATATATATATATATATATATATATATATATATATATATATAGAGAGAGAGAGAGAGAGAGAGAGAGAGAGAGAGAGAGTTATACAAAATTGAGCAACATGAAATGTATTGGCATATGGATATATCCAAGAGTGCATGTAAACATTTTCACATCGTTACATATCTGTAGGTAAATATGACTACATATATATATATGTATATATATATATATATATATATGAGTGTGTGTGGGGGATGTTCTCCTAATTGAATTACTTATAATGTTTTCTACAATTCCACGCTGAGGGAGTCAAATCAGAACTCTCAAATCAACTTTTATTTAAACGATCCGTATCGCAAAGTGTGCATTTTGTGCGATATGAATTTCCCACGTTTTGCAATAACAAGCCCTACCAGTAAAACCATATATTTTTCTATTTGTGGAATTTTTCTCTACAATACAGGTCTCTACCACTTTTCGGAATTTCGCTTTACGTCACGTTTTTGCTCTTACAGAAAGAAGCTGAAAATTGAAAATGGCATTCAGCGTTTGTTCTTCTTTGCGCCGTTATGGAAGCAGCATGTACTCAGTCTCTTGATCTCACACACCAAGTGTTCTTTACTCTCTACTGTCTAATAACGTTGGGTTAAGACTCACTGTATTTACTTAGCTTATCTTCGTCTGTCAGGCTACAATAATGAGGTACCCAATGTTAAACCAAATAACCCTTGTAGTGATTTAGTCTACGTTGCAAGTTTGCTAACTTCAACGCTACGATTGGAATTCTCCACGAAAAATTTAGACCAGGGCAGCCTTGGCTCATATTCTGTTTTTTCAGATCATCTATTGACGATATTGCCCACTCTCAAAAAATTACTGTGTGACGAGCGCACTAAAGAAGGCCTCTCAATAGACAATGGAACGACACTTAAGTGATTTTTCCGGGGCACAAGCCCATGTCAGGTGTATGGAGATCCAGGCGGCTCAGTTGATAGGATTCTCCTATTGGCCAGGCTGATGTAGTCCGAAGGAAAATGGAACGATGTGTTTGCCTTCCGCTTGGCATCTAACCATCTACAGAGGGTTCTACGCCCTGTTTCCTAATCTGGTCGATAACCATTGCTCGATGGTCCAATTTGCTCATCTATTCACCCATATGAGGAAAAGAGATTGATTCATGCCTTTTCCATGGGTGTTAATGTGAAGTGAGCGCAAACTTTTTGCCGGTTCCATTTTCCTGCTATTAGCCGTTAGGCCACTTACATCTCCAACACATTAGTTTATAATTGCATACTAATCTCTGGAAAACTACATATGTCCCTGAGACATTTTTTGTTTGATGAAGCAAACTTTGGTACAAGACCACAATGCTCGAGTATGTGATAACAATGAAGCCTATTTTCAATGTTTTAAACACTGATAATCCTTATTCATGTGCGTCACTATACTTTCTACATATATATTCTTTGGTAAGCATGGTTAAGAGCTGTGATAACTGCTGGTGCCAGAGATCATTAATGTTTGAATTTTGTAATGCTGGTTTTTGATAAGAAGCAGACCCTGCCTGCTTAGAATACAATCTACCTCTTACTTTCACCCTCGTTTGAATATTCACAGTAAACTAATATCAGTTATTTCAAGTATGCTATTATTTATCATATTTGCTATACGATCTCTATTAGCTTACTATAATACAATATCTAACATCTTACCTTACCATTATATTAAGTAATATTTATGATGCAAATCCCAGGTAATATTGATATTCAACCAACTCATCTCACTTCATTATTAGGAAACATGTATAGAACTGGTGGGAATTGAACTTATGATGTTTGATTTATAAGACATTCTTGCTTTTCAACGACTACGCGCACATATAAAGTGATTAATTTTTTTGATATATCTTCTCTGTGTATGACTGCTTCTGGGGATATCTTTAGTTAGCTTTGAGACCCTTGAATACACGAAGTCGATAGGGAAAATATCCAGCTGGACTGAATATCTCGAGAACCGGTGGTGCAACCATGATTTTACCTGATTACTGATCAGACTAGGCCTTACAGCGTACGCATGAACAAGAATTATTTCATGGGGCTACTTAGGCGGCAGGAATACCCTGTTAAGGGAGCTTGTGTACTGTGTACCGGTCGCATTCAAAATGATGAAGCAAGTCATTCTTCACATCTCGTGTAGGTTGATTTCTAGATTAATCTAGATTCGGTTCAAAGCGACTTTTAGCTTCCCTCCAAAAGCTAAAAATGATCGTTGAAAGTGGAGATATACCAGACCATGGATGAGATTAAGGAAAACACGACGAAAGGGCTAATAGCGATCTTGGAAAAGGACATAACCTACTGTTTTGAAAAGTGGAAGGGACGTTGATTCAAGTGCATGTGGTTCCAAGGGGAGTACGCTTAAGGAACCAAAGCACCACTGCCCCTGATAGACTATTGGTTCGTTAATAATGAATTAGTACGCACTTCAGGAATAGAGCACGCACTATAAATTTGTGATATTTTTTCACACTAAACTGGAACCCAGCATCAAGTAGTGGTTTGCAAGCTCGTCTCGATTGTCCATTCGCCAGAGTAGTGTGTTCAATGCCCAGATCCTTTATCCATGTTCCAGAGTAGACTAAACTAAGTATGACACTTCTCGGTTATCGCTGTAGTATATACTACGTTACTCATCAGAAATAAGCCTGGTCAAAAAGGGTGAATTTGTAGCATAAGTTCTCCCAGATATGTAAGGATTGCCAGTTTTGCTGAGTTGGTAAGAGAGCAAACCACCGATCAATTGTTCATTATTTCACATCACGGCCGGGAAATACTTATTCTATACATCGATGGTTAAACGCAACAGGACTGACTAACAGTGAAGAGCTACACCCCTGAATTAGATGAAGATATATGCATATATACATAATGATTAATAACTGAGTTATCAGCAGATAGCAGTTTTGTTGTATTATAAATCATCAGTGTGACTATAGACTATCCATTATCCATCCAGTACCACAAGGTAGGATCGAGACCTTTGCTTTGGATGGTCAGTATAGCTGAATTTAAGCGATATATTTACTCACACACGCATGCACACACACACACACACACACACATATATATATATATATATATATATATATATAATCGGTGGACGTAGTTTGATGCATTTCGTCGGCGGCCATCTATCTTTTTCAAAGAAAAAAATAACTAATGCAGTTCACAGAGGAAACTTTGTCATTTACATGTTCGATACCGAAGAGGAGAATGTGAATATTTCTGTATTTGGTTGTTTACTAGGAGCAGTGGGGGAGATGTTTGTATTTGTGTAAATGAGGGTAACATTTCGTTTGAAGTGACATGTGTCTATGTGAGGTGGGGTCTGGGGTGTATGTTTCCTGGCTCTGTGAGTGTTTGGCTTGTCTTAGATGAGAAAGGTAGTGAAGGGCTAGAATGGTCATTTCTCAAAGAAAGGCAGATTTTGTTATTATAGGATGGAGAGATGGTGTCTAACATTTAATGGATAGATGTAGCATATATTTGATATATTAGCTTACTATGATACAATATCTATCAACATACCTAATATTAACGAATATACTTGATATGGAGATTCAATCAACTCATCTAGCCTCTTTATCATGTATAGAGCTGTTTACAACTAAACATACGCCATTCTTCTTATTCACTGACTACTGAATGCCAATTTTATACATTGATTTGATCTAACATGACAAGACTGACAACGAAGAATGTATTCACTTGAGCTAGGCGAGGATTGTTCTTGCTGTTACAGTGAAAAAAAACTTCCGTTCATCGACTTGGACCAGAGTTTCCAAAAATGTTTGTTTTCCTTTTCGAAAAAAATGTGCAACCCCTCGTGAGATTGTGTTTCAAAGCCTCAAATCTTATTTCAAAGCCTCAAATCTTATGCTATACAAATTGAACTGAATTCGTATTTTTCTTTACTCATGAGAAAAGGTTTGATGCTTTTAGCGACTTGTCTCGCAATTTTTAGCCAGAGTGAAGTCAGGGTCTTCCCTATCCCAGAACCCATTTCTCTTCAAATTGATAACAATTTAGGATGATGCGAACCAGCGATAGGGGCTACGCACTCATCAATTCTAAAGTTTTAGGGTTAATAGGAGCTGACGAGGCTGAAAAGAGAAGACGAGACGAGACGCAAACATTCCTGCAAACGAAGTTTAAAAAAAAAAAGATCCAAGAGGTTTCTAAATGACTTTTTCTCCCTAAGAGTGGAATTCCCAGGAACGATGATGGAAAGAGAGGGACAAGAAAACGGGCTTGAAAGCAAGATGCGAAATGAGTATGCGAAAAAATTAAGTGGAGTTGAACAGAGGAAAAAAATACTTTCTGGATTTGTGGCGTCAGATTAAAAAAAAATCAAGTAAGTAAAAAAGATGGGGGGAAAAAGAGTTGCTCGTCGAAGCCGGCTGGAAGGGCAGGTTTTAAAAGTAGATGAAAATTAAGATGAATTAGCAAAACCAGAGAGAATAAGCAAAGTACAGTTGTATGACGATTTACACCCAACCGACTTACCTTCGATCGCAGATAAGTCACAATAAAAGCTTAAAACCCATTAACTGTTGATGACGGGAATTTCAATCATTGCAGTTCTACGGCTCAACTACAAATGGCGAAAATGTTTTTGTCGCCTTGCTAAAGTGAACGTGGTGTGTATCTTATGTTTGTTCCAAGTTTTCCAGCCAGGAAGAAGTAAAACATCAGACAACTTGCTGGGTTGAGCTAAGTGACAAAGTGACATGAATGTAATGGATGAAATTTGCTCGAAAAAGCAAGAACATGTGTACAATATAAATATTCCGGTGAATATGCCTGTGTCACCGTATCTTATGTTATTCAGGGCGTATATTACATTTTCCTCTGTCATTATCGACTTACGCCCTAATCGATTTGCGTCCATACCAACAGAACGTAACTGGTGTGCAAGTTGAGGCATATATATGAGATCGTTGGAAAGGTAGAAAAAGTAAGAATGAGAACTGGATGATGGTAAAAGGAGTAGTTAGAAAAGTCACGAACTGGTTTAAAACATTGATATCGGTTTAGTGTTGCCGATTTTAAAAAATATTTGATCTTGATAAATAAAATATATAAATCTGGGGATTTGAATCAACCTATGTGAATTTCGGATTGAACTTGGTTTCCCTTTTCATGAGTAATCTGTAACGGAGCCTAAACGCGCAAACAACCGATTCAATGATACAGATGGTGGTGTCTGCACATTCAAATAAAGTGAATATACTCATTGGGTTAATGTTGAGGGTATTGTAGTGAAATTCTTCCATCTTAGTAAAATTCTCAGTTGTGTATTTTCTATGATGAGTTCCCCCAAATTCCTTTATATATCTGAGATGAAGATATCAAAATAGGAAAGGTTATAATTGTTTTAAATCTCTTCGTGGCTTTTGCAACACAATGTGGAAGAAATGCAGTTATAAAAAATGTTAAAGAATGTTGAAAAAAAAGAGACCCTTACCGAGGACCATATGTTAAAAAGACAGTTTCCTGGACAATTAAAACTTTATTGAATCCGATCCTCATTATATGTCTGATACTTAAGGCCTTCTGTAGAATTGAGCTCAATTTATTAGAGAGGAGTGCATCGCTGAAGAGGACTAACTAACATCTATTTTCTCCTTTCTCCTCCAGGGTGATACTTCGATTCGAAAATTTGAGAGGGTAACTAAGCAGGTAATTGTTTTTATGGTTAAATTACCCGAAAATCACACAGGCACAGACACACATTAATTTGACTAAAACGACACGAACACGCACGCACGTGTGCACACACGCACATACATAGACATATACAAACGCACACACACATGTGCACTCACTCACTCACTCACTCACACACACACACACATTCATATATATGTATTGGATTCTAAATCATTGCTATGGTCGATAATGGAGGCTAACAATGGAAGATTTTCGTGTTACTTGGGATGTGTGGTAGTTATTTGAAAGTCGATTGCTCAAGTTTTACTCACAAATTCTCCTCTGTGTTATATATTGTGATATACCAGGGACGAGACATTTCAAGTTACCTGATGATGGGAGAGCTGTAGTGCAACATAAGCAAACACTGCTCTTTAGTTCTTTTTCTATGTGTATTTAACCATTGCAGCTACATGTACCTTCATTCCTTAGCCTTAATTTGAATTCATTTTTGCTCAGTTTGGTCAGGTTCAAAAAATTGGTCCCTCTGTAATGTTTAAATATCTTGCATGCCAGATTAACCATTACACTGAGTAGGCTAAAGTCTTGGGGCCTTGATGGGGCCTACAATATACGGGCTCCGAGGGTAAAAATGGTTTAATTGTTACTGTACAAAACAATGGTTTAATTGAGTGAACATATGAGTATTTTGCAGGAGACATAAGTTAAATAGAATGGCTGGCTTCCTAGTGATGACTTTACCAGCTTTTTTGAGTAAGTCGAAGGTGATGCTATCTGGTCCAGGGGTCCTTCCTTTTTTCTTTCTTTGATGACTTGCTTCACCTCCCACGAAGTAGCTTCTGGGAAATCTTCGAACTGGTTATCGTTCAGTCCCTTTTATAGAGGAATAAAGCCTTTTGTTGAATACTTGGTCACCTTCGACAATTGAGCACGCTAGTTATTTGCAATCTTCCTATGCTGGTGATGTTTCAAATTTTTTGCTTATATATAATACATAAAGTACATTAAACACAGTACAACTACGCGTTATTTAACGTGATTTAACGTCACTGTATTTTATTCAAGGAAGGGTAGGATAGAGGAGCAAGGTTAGGGGGAGCCTCACTAAAGCTAAGCCTACGGGTCCAGGAGGTAGATAATCGGTCACAGTGCGCGAGTACAAGATATGAGGTAATTCTGTCTTCTTTTTTTCATCGGGAGACTGACAGGCCATATTGCTACTTTTAGAGTTTTAGAACGACAATATTCTCTGGGAGAGAAAAACATCAACAAAGGGAAAAAAAATTACTTGTTACTTTTCTTTTCGTTTTAACGTCAGCAGCACATGTGTTTGTTCCTTGAAATGGACCACAGTAATCGTGTTTGACAGAATATGGCAGAGTAAGTAAGGTGAGAATAGAAAATTGAAAGGGTACCCTACCTACCCTACTCTCCTCTCTTTCCTCTCTCCTCCTCTCTCTCTCCTTCTCTTTCTCAATATATATATATATATATATATATATATATATATATATATATATATATATATATATATATATATATATATATATATATCCGGGGACCCATTGCCGGAACCAACGAAGTCTGTTTTACTGGTTGAAATACCACATTGCTCCTCTTATTTGCGTAAGAGAAAAGATAATGTGACAAGTTTTCGTTCCATTGTTTGCTGTTGTTTTAGTTGTGACTTGAGTATTTGTTTTTAAAAGAAACGAACTCTTGTAAGCCACGACCAGGCCCGACTTTCACAAACCCCCTAACTCTGTTACTTAGCGTACCCCTGACAAAACCACATAAAGCAGAAAAATACATCACTTGTTATTAATTTCTTGTTAGAATTCTGTTATTTTACCCAATCCGCTCTACGTGTGATTATTTATTTAACCTGACATCGAGTCGGAAAATAAGATAAAACCGGGTTCAGTTAGTCGCTCTATAGGAATCGTCATGTGACCAACGACTTTTGGTAGCATGCCTTGTTATGGGTGATCAATTATAATCGGAAAATAAGGGGATCAATGAATAAGTTTATTTCTCTCGCTTTTTGGTTGGCAGTGAGCTCTCAAAAAAGCCCGAATTTTCAAAAGTAAACGTGATATCTCTTGGACACTAACTGAGAATTTGAAATAATCTTACTTAGCAAATTGAACCATCACGAATAAAAAATCCTTTGAAGTAGTTGGATTTAAAAGAAACTAGAAAATACGTTTGTGTAGATATGATAAAGAGTACATGTTCAAATTTTCTTCATTGATGCGTCCTGTGTGCAAAACAGTTGTACATGCATACATACATATATACATACATAGCCAGCCAGAGAGACAGATCAGCATAAAAACTGAACAACCCTGTTAATGTTGACTATGTTGATTTTGGAAGTTTTAGTTAACAGCTTCTAACATGACAGGAAAACTATAATTGCTCCTAGCAAAACTCTATCAGTCATACGCCACCAGTCTGAAAGTATTTGCAAAAAAGTAACTTGACCGCCGATCAAATTAGAGGAAAGTTTACTCGCCTCCCAAATAATCATTCTACCTATGCAAAGAAAATTGAATCACGCCTAGAATAAAATAATCATATTAAGTCTACTAAACTATACCGACTTAATTCTCATTATTGCTCTTCTGCATAGAGATCAGATGAATTAACTTTGCAGATGAAAAAAGTAAGAAAAGGGGGATACAGAAGAGGGATACAGAAGAGGGATACAAAGAGAGACAGAGAGGGTTGAATGGCCGAGTTGAATCTTACCGGCAGGGTGCCACTGATAATGCGATCAGTGGTCTGACAGGTACAAGAGCTTGATGTGAGACATTCCCTATCAACGGAGTCAGGGACTAACTTGGCTCGAGTGTGTGCTAAACACCTCAAGTAAGCATCTTTAGAGATGGAGACATTACACCATAGTACCGGAGAAATAGATCACAAGCGCCGTGGTCATGATGAATAGAAACTAGACTCTCATTCGATAGTGTTGTCTTTTCGAACGGTTTGAATCAGGGTCTGAAAGCAGTGTAGTGTGGGCTACTAATGAAATAATTTTTAAATGGAATATGAATAAGACAAATGAGTCAAGTATAAGGGATTGCAGTTGTATCTGACTCAGGAAACTGGAACTTCTGCTTTGGGGATTTCTTGGAGTCAGACATTACAACAGTTTTTTCACTCAACTCATTCACTTTATTCAAGTGTTACTAATCACATTAGAAAATAATTACATTAGTATGAAGTTTATACGATGAACTAAATAAATTATTAAAATATTGCTTATCTGATTAAGAAAATTACCCACTTATGTAATCTGTGCTTAATGGCAGGATTCGTGTAATTCGTTTGCTCACCATACATTCGATATCAAGACAAGGTTTTAATTTTATTATTGCGTGACATATGGTACAGAATTAAGGGGAAAATCCCACTAAAACTTTTATTCATTCAAATTACTATGAATGAATAAAAATTAAATTATTACTTTTCCGGTTGTGACAATTATTCTTCCTCCTGTGACATATGGTATAAAATTTGAAAAATTGAAGTCACAATAAAACTTTTATACATTCAAATTAAAAAAATATATATTAAATTGAAACACTAAATTAGTACTAATCCAGTTAAAATATTCGTATTACTAGAGTTGACATTATCGACTGATGCCTTTTGACTGATCAACATTGCTGTTGTCGGTACTACATTGTTTGCATTTTGACATGCCCTTTGTCCTACTACGTCACTTCATCATCATCATCATCATCATCATGGTTTTGTATCGTCCGTCGTTGGACATAGACCCTCCTTAGGATTCGCCAGCTCTCTGAATCTATGATATATCGAGCTCTGTCTTTTCTGTAATATGCTGTTCTGTCTTATGATATCTGCTTGTAAGGTTGAGCATTATTTTCTATGTGCACATTGCATTGTTCTTAGTTTAATGGTTAATCTTTTGGTTCGGTTCCATGTCTCAACTCCATATATCATTATCGGGAAGAAGCATTGGTTGCATACCGTTCTTTTTAGGACAAGTGTAAGTTTTGTGTACTTGACTATCAAGCTTGGTACACCGAAAGCTTGCCAATTTTGTATGATTCTTCGCTATATTTCTTGTTCTTTTTTAAGGATTCTATGGAGATTCGTTGTCTTAGGTTAATTTCTGCCCGACTAGACTAATCTTGGTAAGTATGCACTTGGCATTCTGCACAAATATACAATTATGTACTTGGCCCTACTTATCTTGGAGGATATGCGATTTGCTTCCTAATAGTTATATAATAAACGTAGCTTATTAGATAATTGATAAGCGTAGTTTATTAAATAACTATTCCTGTCAAAAAAGAGGAGTTGCAAGAAGAAAATAATAACGCAATAAAAAAGCAAATATAATCAAGATTAAACTAATTTTTGTGCTATGCTAATAAAATCTATGGCATAAGGAAACTAAATAGAGTTAATTTCTGAATGAAAATTGATGACTTAATGAGAAGATTAAAATATTTGATTACTTCAGAACAGAATATTCAAAATGGCTGACAATTCAGGATAAATCCCGATTAGTTATTAAAAAAATCAAAAGAGATATTATTTACGTTAATCCTCCCTCTCCATGAGATAATCCCTCGGTAATTTAATCCTTTTGTAATTAATTCAAGGGATAGCCGGTGTGAGAAAATAACCTCGAAGCAGACCAAAGAAACATAGAAAATAATTCACTAATGTTCATCCGAGATTTAAAGGAAAGACGTGTCTGCAGAACCTAAATGAAAAAAGATGTCTGTCCAGCCAAATCGAAAACCTGAGTTGTTCCACTCTATTATTCTGGATCTAATCTGTGTTCTAATGTCAACTAAATCTTTATAGTGTTTACGTCACTCATTCATTAATGCAATAAAACGGTCTCTTCACTTAAAGCTAACAATTACGGAAGAGAAATAGGAGAGCCAGCCTGATAAGAAAATCAGCTTTTAAAATGCTGGTCTTTACCTGAGTTTGAACCCCGACCTCTGCAAACCTTAGGAAATAAAGAATTATTTCAACCACTTGGCCCACTGATGGTGGTTGTCTCCGACTGAATGTTCGTGAATACTTGGAATATGCTTTTGCAATTTGTGTGAAAAATCTTACGCCATGATATTTAAAAACTGAAGACGAGTTAATTAATTCTGCCTTGTTTTTAAACAATGTTCTTGGTTGCAATCTGGCCGCATATACGTGGCATGATAAAAACAAAAGCAGAAATGGCGGAAGAAAAGAAGCAAGAGGAAACCTGTACTTCTATTCTTTATGGGCTATCTTATTTACATTTTCCAGACATCGTTTTGATTATTTCTTCTACCAAGTTGTCATCAAAGAGGATCTAAATGATTCTAGTCGTTGTTCGTTTTTTTTTTCAAATTGGAGACTTGTTTGACTCTAAAATAATCTCTCAAACTTCTTCATTTCTTTTCGACGGCTGCTGTCTCTGTGCATCATTCATCTACTGATTTTTCCTTAATTTTCTGTGTCTATTCATTCATTCTTTATTCATTTATTTCCTTCTTGACAGCTGCTATCTCTCAGCCTTCATCCGTTCTTACTTTCTTCAATCGTTATCTCTCTTTATTTCTTACTGACTTTCTTGACTGGTGCAGTCTCTTGGCCATCATATATTCAAAATATTCAACACTTCTTATCTTTTCCTCTTTCTTTCTGTATCTATCGCCTTTTTTCTTTTGTTTCACGGATGCAATCTTTCAGCATTTCTTTTTCTCTTTCACTTTCTTTCTGTCTTTCTTTCTTTCTTTCTTTGTCTTTTGGTCTTTTTCTCTATGTGTATCCCCCTCTTTTCCTTTACACCATTCTCATTATTTTCCCCGTCTTAGTTCTCCCCATTCACTTCTAGTCTTTTTTTTATCCTTTTTAATTATTTCAATTATTTTAATCCTTCGCTCGAGTCATTTCTTTGTTTCTTGGTTTTCCTTCTTTATATTTCTCCCTTTTTTAAAGCTTTTTCGATTTTCTTTTCCTTCTCTGAATCTTTTTTTCTCTTCTATCGCCTATCTTCTTTGGTTGATCTCTTCCTTCACCATTCCTTCCACATTTTTCCTTTTTTTTCAATTTTTTTACGTTCCTTTTGTAAAAAAAAAATAGAAATGAAAAACTAGACACGTTTTACGTTTCTCCTTAAATTTTCTACTTCATGTCAGGTTTGATTCCACAGGCGTTCTTTGCACATTTCCAATTCTTTGAATCTTCTTTGCTCTGACACAGGACATGAACTGGATTGACAAGTAACCACGTGTCTACACCAAATTTTACCCCATTTTATGCAGATTGCTATTCAACAAAGGCACGCAGATTTTCATATTTTATGCATATATGTACGTATAACGCACACATATATATACCTGCATGTGTATCTTTATGTGTACATGATTGTTAACTTCCCTCGTACCGCCCATATCTATTCATACAATGAACTATGTCATTTTTTCCCGTTTCTCTTTCGGTAACAATTGACTCTTGAAATTGAAGATAACCGTTTCCCTAAGAAAATTATTTCCTACCTACCATTTGAAAAATGAACTATTCCACTGAATTGAGTTCAGCAGTTTCCTTTTTGAAAAATCATGTATCCGTGAACTTCTTCACGGAGATTAACTAGCAAACACTTATAGATGAAATATGTTTGTAGGAGCATGTAGCCACATGTGTGTATGTTTGTGTGTGCTAGTTTGAGAGAGAGAGAGAGAGAGAGAATGAAAGAGAGAGAAATGTTTGCGTGCATATCACTGTAGGCACGTGTGTGCCACTCTTCAGACAATTCAATGCATAAGAGAAGGAAGTAACCCCGGAAACATGTGTAGATAATCTTCTCAGTAATTGCCATTCAGATATCAATTACTTACAGGTATGTTATTTCGAATTTCATTTCAACTAAATCTGTTCTCATACCTCGTTCATTTTCCTCTATCTATCAATCTATCTCATTGGCTATCTTGGTATCTATCTATCTAACTCATTCTGTTCACGTCTATCAATCTATTGAGTTATCTAGCTCTCTTTATACCTATCTATTTATTTAGTTTGCTTGCTCTGTCCATATCTATCTAGCTAGCTAGCTGACAAGCTTATTTTGTTCATATCTCTTTATTTCTCTATCTGGCTACCTAGTTCATATATATTTATCCATGGGCTTGTTGTGGTGTTACAGATGCCATTACGAAAAATGGAATCAGTGATATGAGTTCAAGTTTTGGTTAAAGCTGATTATGTTGTTTTCTTATGTTCTGTATCATCGCCTACTTGGGCAAAATGTTTTGTAAATGACATACAAGGATTTTTGACAGATAAAAAGCTTATGAGCGAACATTTGGGCAAATCACACTCACGTAACTATTAATATTTTATTTGCTGAATCAGTTGAAGCCAAAGACTGTTACACCTCTCTTCAACCTTGGCATCCTTTTTCATCTATTCTACTTGTCAGTCCTTATTTCTCTCTTTCTTTTATCCTTTCTTTCTAAGCACTCACCTTTTCAATTTCCCAAAATATTCATTCTCCCTCTCTCTGAATTTTTGCTTCCTTCCTCTATCCATTCTTTCTTTCTTTCATCCTTATTTTCACTTCCTTTCTTTTCTGATTACTGCAGTCTTTCAACCTTCATCAATCTGCTCAATTTGACAGCCTTCACCTATGATGAAAGGTCGATTTGTCGCTCAAATCACATGAAGAAACAAACCCCCTCCATACATCTTAGGACACCCTACACTTAATCATGAGGGATCATTCATTGTTTCATAAAAAGAGAAAACTTCCCCAACTTTATTGATCCTCAACTTCATGTGCTGAGATTTTTTCTGAAAGTACGCGAAACTTTTTTTTTTAAAATACCGTTTTATTCCAACATATGTTGGAGTTATGTATATAAGATGTAGAAGTTGTTGCTGGTCTACACACATAGATATGAACATAAATTTGGCAGACTGATTTAGCGTCATAGAGCCGTGGTGTTTATAAGAAAAAAAAAAACGATAACAAAATTGCCAATGTGTTACGAACATTAAGTTTACAATTAATGCATGATGCCGACTATGTTACTCTCGTGTGAAATCTTGGAACTCGAAAACAAACCGGGATTAGTGTCGACTGCAATGGAAACAGCAATGTTAGGAACAATTCTTATTGATAAGAAAAGATCAACTTAGATCCAAACGAGGATTCGGGTAAAGAATATCTTACGAGTAATTAAGCTACAAAAACAGATAGGGGACATGGCCAGAAGAAGGGACAACAAAGGGAACAATACATAACAGATTGGTACACGTGGGACAAATGCCGTAAGGAAAGACCAGACACAGAATGGAAAGACGATACAGAGAAGTTTGCTGATAAAACATGGCAGAGATTAGCACAATCATGCACGCCATGGATGGTGATAAAAATGCCTTCGTCCAATAGTGGACTTATATCTATCTATCTATCTCTCTCTCTCTCTCTCTCTCTCTATATATATATATATATATATATATGTGTGTGTGTGTGTGTGTGTGTGCGCGTGTGTGTATTTGTGTCAGTGTCATCAAATTTGTTTATTTGTTTGTACAGTCACATTGAGCCAAACCGATTTATAAAAATGACGAAAAAGATCTGACGTGGTTTGAACCTGAAACCAGTTGGTCGATAGTTGAATACGTTATCCATTACCGCAAACTAGCACATAGCGATTTTTTCGCGTAAAACGTCATCCGAATTGCTATGGCGTCATCAGTCAACATCATTTAGCAACAATTCCGTTGTACCTTTTCTCAACGAGTTATCAGCAGCAGTATCAGCAGCAGTGGCATTTTAGCAGCCGTAGTTGGACATCGAAGTGCCAAACTTCAACAACGAAAAACAAGCGTGGAGAGCATTTTTAGTGTCTGATTTAGCTCTCACGGTTGGAAACGATTTCAACGGAGCAAAACTATTTAATTTGGAATTTCACAACACTAAGATGGTTTTACATACAATTAAAAGAGCTTTGAGAGAGAGAGGGGGGAAGACAGACAGACAGACAGAGAAAGAGCGAGAGAGCGAATGGAACTAACAGAAACGGTTAAGTATCAAATAATACTGAATAGCTAAATAATGATTGGCAGAATCTTTGAAGTAATTTCATGTGCTTCTTTGCATTATAGTTACGTGTAAATAAAACTTCAAAATTTGATTTCCTCTGAAAACCGACATAATTTCAGAATGGGGATCTTACTGACTGAGAGCGCCTAAATTTACGTAGGAAAAGTATCTTTTCATAACTGATAGTCATATGGCATTTTCTGAATTTTAACAAAAGAATCAAGTAAGTTAATTACATCCCAATAAATTATTACACTGATACTAAAATGTATATTTTTATGATTTATCAAAAAATAACAGGAATAATCTCATCATTTTTTTAGGGTACTATGCTAATCTGCTTTTACTAAGTCTTATTGTCACTGTATCTATTAGTCTGCTCAGCACAAAGAGTAACGGCAAATCAGACCGATTCATAACATTAACGACGAAGAACTAGCGTCATTTGAACCTGTTATCCAGTCGACTGACTGTCCGTTACATGGTTCCCCATTTCTTTCTCTTTCGTACACCTCTCCTTTTTCTACATCTATTTCCTTCTTTTTCTCATTTCTACATCTCTCTCCTTTCTTCCAAGTTTTTTTCTCTTTTCTGCAACTTTCTGTTTTTTCTCTCTCTCTCTCTCTCTTCTAAATCTGTTTTTCCTTTTTCCTCTTTTCTAGATTTCTCTCGTTTCTTCTCCTTTTCTTTCCCTTGTTGGTTTCTGTTTTTTTTTCGTTTCCTTTTCTGTATCTTTTTCTCTAACTCCTCCTTTTCTTTCTCTTTTCTGAGTCTCTCTTTCTGCATCTACACCCTTAATTCCCCGACCCCTCGTGGTATTGAGCACATTGTTCAAAATGTGTCAATTCCTTTCTTTAGTTGAGGCAGTTTAACGCTGTCTCGTTGTGTAATAGCCATCAATATTTCCTTCCAGAAACAGCATTCCCTGATTGATCAGGGCTGCAACAATCATTCCGACACACGGCAACACACTTAATAACATTATTTGCTCTGCAAGAACGTGCTGACTTGAGCAATTCTTCCGAATCATTTCTATTTTTTTTTTCTTTTTCTTGTTTCCATTTTATTCCACCGGGTGTTTTCCCCATCTTATGCATTTTGGAAGAGGAGAAAAAATAAGAATAAAAAGATAAGACGAAGGCTTGCGGAATTTTAGAAATCAGTTAATGAAAAGACAAGAGAAAAGCCTGTTAAAAATTGAACCCCAACATGAAAAAAATATGGTCGAATGTATTTTTTGCGCGGGTCTTTATAAAGATAGATGGATTCGTGTTGAAGCGTGCAAGCAGATAAAACGGGCAAATTGATGGGTTGATACATTAAACATGAACCGAACTTGGAAACCAAGAGAATAGACATGAAATAGATTGATAGATAGAGAATAATTCATTGGAATGTGGGTGTATGACACAGACAAATAGTTAGATACGAGGGTAATGACATTGTTGACTATTGGTTCGGAATGTTGTACCCAAATAGACGAATAGAACAGCAGGAATGTACGGATAAGAAAACGTCGCTTAGTTTGGATGCCACGAAATTACTGCCTTCAAGGTTAGCTGTCATACTGCATTACCTATCATATACATTGTATATAATCATCTGGATAAGCTTTCAGTACGCGAGCGCACATTGCCATTTGTATAATTCACTTGATACACATTTGAAGAAAGTGAATAATGCAAATGGTAGTGAAAACCTTTAGCAAGTTTATTTCACGCCATGTTTTCGCTTTTATGAAAAATAACGAAAAGCGAAAAAAGTGCACACCGACTTCCCCCCTCTCTATCTTCTACAAACCATCATCCCAAGCACCGACACATATATGTGTATATATGTATATATATGTGTATATATGTATATATATGTGTATATATATATATATATATATATATATATATATATATATATATATATATACACACATATATATATATACACACATATATATATATACACACATATATATATACAGACATATATATATATACACATACATATATATATATATACATACATATATATACATATATATACACACACACACTCATATGTATATATATATGTATATATATATGTGTGTGTGTGTATATATCTATATCTATCTCTCTCTTTCTCTCTCTCTCTCTCTATATATATACATATATATATACATATATACATATATATATATATATATATATATATATATATATATATATATATATATATATATATGAGATCCATTACGAAATTAGAGTCACAGTATTTCCCAGCGTCGCTGATGCTCCAGGCTTAGGGACCCTATTGACTTACAAAATCTTTAAAAAAAATGTTAGCGTATATTTGATTACGATAGTCATGTTATTATGACATTTACCAGCGAACATTTATCATATCACTGTTTCCTTTCTTTTTGTCACGAATAATTTTTCAGTAAAGTCAGGAGATTGAAAATACCGGTAATATTGATTTATAACATGTACATTCACAAGTTCGTTGACTCGTCGACTGAAATCAATTTGTGTTATTACGTATAATTTTTGCAATGAAATTTTTTATTATTTATTGTCTTATACTAAGTATGATTTATACACTTCCTTCAGAAGTCACATCCCAGCCAACAACACACTGGTGATCCTCTGGCAGTCCACCGGTGGCACCTTCGGCGGTCCCTCATTGGCAGCCACCGGCGAGCTGCTAAAGTTTTGCGCATAGGTTCCCTGGTGGTTAGCTGCTGGCAACCCTCTCAGTGGTCATCGTTATGTCACAAATAAAAGTTTCATGCTCTGTAGGTAATGATAGTGAGATAAATTTTTTCTTTATGCTTTCCATATATGCTGCAAAGTTTTAATAAAAATTTGTGAAAAGTGATAAACTTTAGAATAATTCATAAATAATACGGCTCTGCTGAATTATGTGGTCCCATTTATTTTCACATCCCCAAGACTTCCCTTCGTCACCTTGCAAAATATGTCCTTTTTTTTAAAAAAGATGTCATTTTCAGAAGGGATCCCTTTTTCCAATAGAAATATCATCTGAAAACAATTCTGTTTACACCACTTCTACTAACAATATATACGACTTACCTTCCCTTTGTTTTGTTGGAGCTTTTAGATATCTGTCAATAAACAGAATTGCGTGGCTATATCGAACCACATCGAAATCAAACCTTTTTCTAATAGCAACCTTCAAAAGCTTACTGATTGACTTTTTAGATTATAGTTGATAAATATATCATGTTTTACAACAATCTTGCATTCATTCATACTTTGTTTTGACACTTATACCTTTCCAGTTTTCTCTCACTCCATTCCTACACACTATTGCCTTTATTGACATAGGCAGCTGTCCCCTTTGATTTGCTATTCCTTTTACCGTACTCACTAATAATTGACTGCTTGCTAATAGCGCTTTCACACTAAAGGTAACTTTGACTTGATGTCTTCAGGGAACGGTACAGGCTCGTCCAATGAACACAGCCTTTCTCAATTGTAGTGGATAGTGGTTCAAACTCATAAATCCAATCAAACCTCATATATTCTATCAAGCCATGAATGGGACCAGATATTTCAATAATCATACTAATCCTTACTTTTGTAACCATAACACGTTGAAACTACCAATCTATCTACTCTTTTGTAAAAGTTTATTTAATCCGAATAAGGATGAAAACAACTACATTTTTACATGTTCACGCAATCAGAATGTTGTTGTTTTTTCACAAAAAAAAGAGAAAATCCATATTTTCATTCGCTAAAGAGGCAATTTCTTCTATTCAGCGTATCACATACAACGATCCTTTATGATGATACTTTTGAGTTTGGGAATTATGAACTTTTCCCAATGATATTCATGTTGGAAATAGGCCCCCCCTCTAAAATCTTCAATAATAATAATAGATTTTGCATGGCGAAGAAGGTCTAAATAGATGTGGAATTTTTACCAGTTTTGGGCCACACTATAATCATGTTGAGAATAAGAACATAACTGTCAAAATAGAAAATGCAAAACTCGGCAAGGTAGACCACTACATCTACCTTGGACAACGTATCTCCATGAGACCCTCAAAAGAGGAGGAAATCAAGCAAAGAATCACTTTGGAGTGAGTATACAACCAATGTATTCTCCCGATAGTTACTAATGGAGCTGGCACATGGAACCTGACCAAGAGACAGACCTGCAAGCTGAGAAGTATGCAACGTGCGCATGAGAGAATCGTGCTAAACCTTACGTGGAGAGACCACAAAACAGCAGAGTATATAAGGAAGAGAACAGGTGTCCGTGACATGATAGAAACTATTAAAAAACTCAAATGGCAATGGGTAGGCCATGTTGCAAAGATGAAAGACAACCGATGGACATCACGTCACACAACATGGATCCCCAGAGATCACATAAGGAACCCAGGCCGACAGAACACAAGATGGAGTGATGAACTGGACAGATTCAGGAAATACTGGCTCTGCGACGCCCATGATAGAGAATTGTGGCGAATCCCGGGGAAGGTCTATGTCCAACAACGGACGTTAAAAGACTGATGATGATTTCAGTGGTGTCATTCAGTTTACTGAATTATAGATTTCGGCATATTTTTTGACAATCCTTTCTCTCTCCAAACACGTAGTGTATAATCATCATGACATCAATATACAGGGAAATTTTCGTGTTTTAATCTGGTGGTAGTAAGCTTGAATGTCTGGACCAACAAGTGTTATTTAAACAAGTTGCAAAGTTTTAAAAATCTGCTCATTATAATAATTAACAAAAAGTGATAATATTAAACTCAGGAATAATCCATGAATAAAGAAACGAACTTCTAAACCTGGTTGTTGTTGGGAATTCTGTGTGATAAAAGGGCGTTCTGACGATTCAAAATACACTTATCTCAATATGCTACTCTTAAATAAAGTATCTTATGTCAAAATGTTTTATCGCTAAACTCCTGCCGAGATGTCTGTGATTTATCGAATAAATTTAGCTTTTTAGCTTCTTTCAATGATAAAACTGAAAGAGAAAGATAGATTCGCGTTTTTTCAATGGCCAATTCCACTTAGCAGAAGGCCAAATCTCACAATCCTTCATTTCCAGCATCCAAAACGAGGCTGTTGGTGCGGTGATTACCGCTGGTGGCTGGCTAACGGTCCGATATTGGCTCAACGACAGCAGAGTGACGCCAGCTGATCGCTAGCGAGTCGCAGTGGGGCCACCGCTGTCGGCATACCACCAATTTACCAATTGGGGTCCGTTGGTGGCTTGCATGCTGGGCTATGGGGCTCACTTTACTGTCTAGCATAGATTTCCTTCCTCTGGGGTTAGGAAACGTCTTGGGGAAAATAACCTTTGGCCTGTCGGACGCAGGGTAAATATTCGATGCTTATTTCCGGAAAAAGATAGCGCCATTAATGCCGGGAAATACGGTAATTTCTTCCTTAATAATAAGTCTACAATTTGATGTCTTTTTCCCCTTTCTTTACACATCAGAATGTTAGTGTTGTTATTTACTTAGCATAGGTAAGTTTGGTGCAAGGCCCCATTATCAGAACACACACTACTCTCGCGAATTAGTCTGCAGAAGATACTTGCTAAGTGTAACACAACAGCATACGCCCTAGAAGAATGCTCATATCTATGAAAAGATTTTTATTCCCCTTCTAAGCTTCCATCTGAAGCAATCTCCAATCCTTTCTGATAACACTCCTTGGACATCTCACCGAGGGGTAATCGTTGATTTGCTTGTCCCACTGATCATTACAGCTGTAATGAGTTCCATTCCCACAGGGCGCTTCGCAGTTCTGGCCTTGAGCCAGACTGGGTTATTATCAGTAAATATCTCTAACACTTGAGTAAGTCATGGCTCTTAGAGACTTGTCATCTTTAGCTAATCATTATTATCCGAACTATACGTTTCTAGCCAGAAATCTTTCGCGGTTTCAGAGCCCGAAAAAAGAGAAAGCTGCCGGCTCATGATTGATCTCAAATTTTTCGGTGTTCTTTCCACTACTGATAGTACCATCACTTCCCCTTAATTCCTGAATATAGTAGAAATCTTGGTAACGTGAAACTTTATCCCCAGCACACGCATCGCTCATCTTTTGCAACAAAATCCTCATTCCAAATACTGTCCCTTTACTGGCCTTTATGCTTTTCTTTCGTTTTTCTTGGCTTCTGATTCTATGGATTGCCCAATCATGCGTTCCCAATGTTTTTACTTCTCCTTTGGATTCATTACAGAGTTTTATAGCTCGAGTAAATTCGTGTCCTTCTCCGTTCATACGCACTAAGTTTTCGGCTTGAGGGGTATAATAGTAAACATATATACATATACCTGCACACACACACACACACACACACACACACACACAAACATATATATATATATATATATATATATATATATATATATATATATATATATATATATATATATATATATAATTTCCATGCAACGAGAACAAATTCAAAACAAGGTCGGGTTTAACACGAGGAGCTAAACGCGAACATGCAGTTTCTCGGGAAAATTGCCACGTTCCCTCAGCGCTTGCATCTTTGCACTCATGAAGGATCAGGGATCAACCCTGATCACACTGCACTTAGTGCAATGGAGAGATGCAGCCTTGGGGAACGGTCCTCTTGAACTAGTCATAGGGGCTGTAAATGCGTGGCTTCGAATGAACAAGGACTGTGTAACAGCAAGAAGAGTGCACACGCTTGAAGGTGTGTGTACGTACTTTCAGCAAATTATTCTTTTAGAAACGGCCAATCGAAACTGTAACCAAAGCTGTCACTACAGGTTTCTCCAGTTTTCAAGTGAGTCCGTCGGTTTGTTTGTCTGGCTGGTGCTCTATGCATGTGAGTATACAGGTTACATCAAAAGACCAAGAGGGCTGAAAATTCTAACATGTAATCTTTCTTATTAACGTAATCTTTTTCATTTAGATAGACATTTTTTGAAACTCTGCTCCGCTAAACATTTATCGTAGGAGGTTCAATTAGCAATATAAGTTCATATAAAATCAAGCCTTTACTTTGTGTCCGATGGCATTCACATTTGTTTTTAAAAATTCAGACTTTCTTGGTGAGCACTACCCAATAAAAAATGAGATAAGTAACATGCTCATTAGTAGCACTTTTTTTTACAATGTTTTAATTAATCATCCTCAACACAGCATGCAGCCAAAAGAAATTAGTCAATTGAGTGACTAACTAGATTTGTTTATTAAGATTAGCTGAATCTAACACAAATCTACAAAAGGGAGACAGAAAAAGTGGTTTGAATTCGGCTAAGTTTAGTACAACACGAAGTGGGGTGAAATTTATCGAATGTTACGCCAGTCTTCCAAGTTGGGAGAGAGCCTGCAAGCGGGAAAAAAATCACTATTCGAAATCATGGCTGTCACCTGAGCTCGAACATTAACTTCCATCACCAGAAAGAAATACGTAACTTTACCAGCCAAGATGTAAACACCTGTGATGTTCTAATCTACGACATTACCGACACGGGAGACAAAATCAGAGAACCGAGTTCAAATTCTGACTGAGGTTGTGTATTCCCATTAGACCAACGTCTTTTGGAAAAGTATAAATCAACATATCCCAGTAGGTCAAGTCAATGATTACTTCAAGTTGTTGATACCAGGTAATCTAGTCCAATCCGACCATTGTAAATTGGAAAGAAGTTTGGCACCAATGAGTTATTCCATGAACATCTCACCTGATATAATACCCACTCGATATACTGGAGCATTGGATAGTTTGGTTTTTGATAATCCAAATTGATAATAAACTGAGCAGTTGAGACAAACAGATCTGTCTTGTATCAGCACCAATATTGATGATGTTACTTGATCGTTGCAGCGAATAAGAACCTGCTTGGGTGTATAGTGATATCGGGTTGTTCAGAATCAATGTTACTCTCCCCAGCGAGCTTTGAGACCTACCGGTACGGAAACAGTAATATTTATGGATCCAGCAATTTGACTGCGTCCCTGGTGCATAGTCTGTCCTTGCAGCTAGTTACAATAACTGGAGGTCTATTATCATCTCCTCCATCCCCACAGTAAGAGCCATAGCTCATCTGCCATCATCGCGTAGGACAAGGCTTAGGCTGCTAACATGAGTCCCATTGTTGGAAGTTATTTAACCCGTAAGTCGAATTGTTTATTCCAAAGCAAATTTTGGAAGTGCACACATACTATCTAAGCCAGAACTTGAACTTGGTTTATCAGTTCCATTTTTCCATATTGTTAACCGTTAGACCGTACATTCTCA
>OY735237.1:13448855-13463855 GCA_963457665.1 Thysanoteuthis rhombus | reverse complement strand
AAGTTGAGCGTAAATAGCTATCAATCTACCTATGTATCTTGATAAATGTATTGTTATGGTTTAGAAAGGAAAGAGAAACTGAATAAACAGTTGGGTAAATCAATCTCCCACTAAAAAAAAACATACATGCCTAGCAGGAGCAACTGAGATCTGTTTTCAACCTTGACAAGGACTGATCATCTGGAAATTGATAAAATAATTCCGATCATCGGATGTAAGCGCCCTTTCAGGAATCGTTTCTGGCTTCATAGCAAAGAGATTGCTAATCGTTCAAGACAGTTGTGCGTTCAGATTTGGCTTATAGATATCGTTTTACTGGCGAAGAACTTGAAAAAAATCACATATCACGTTTGCAGATATTTTTTAAAAAGCATCTTCTATTAGAGTTTAAATATGCATGTCGAGTAGCGAAAAAACAAGGAAGAGAATCATGTTTTGTTTTTTTTTCAACCGTTTGTGTATATCCTGAAGACATTATTTTATATTTTTTTTTGTTGACGAAAGAAAGATCAGGAATGAATATCAGCATGAGACAGGATATTGGGAACAAGAACCACCGAAGGAGGATTTTTAGTTTGATCCCGAATATACGTATCTTAGTTTAGCTTAGCACGACACAAATCCAAATGAAGGGAAATGAATCATGAAAGATTGTGTTACTTTCGAGTGGTGAAAATCTGCCCGTCTGACTCAGCATAAGAAAATCAGCCCTCAAAAAGTTTGGTTTTGCCTGAGCTCCAACATCGATAAGTGGCATCATTGAGAAGTGACAAGCTCTTATATATATATATATATATATATATATATATATATATATATATATATATATATATATATAAGGACTTACTCACAACCCTGGAAGAAGAAAAAAGAGGGAAAAAGTATATTAATGTTGCCAATGGAGCATCAATCTGATCCTGAAGATATATATATATATATATATATATATATATATATATATATATATATATATATATATATATATATATATATATATATATATATATAATTTACTGGTGTATTTGTAACAACAAATCAGGATAGTACTATGATCGAAATCACTGCTTTCTTCCCATCTTCCTCAGCAGGCATCCCCTTTTGGACCCATCCATTTTCTGTTCTTTCTACTCATTTTATTTATTTCATATTTTTTTGCTTTTCACAGTGAGTCTGTTGCTAAACATGTGTTGAAATCAAACCCAACCAGAACAGAACAGTAATAGAAAAGATAGACCCCCTCGCAAAAAAAAAAAAAAAGGCAGAGAGTCTCTTGCATCAATAGGCCAGTGATAAATTGACAAATAATAGTCCTGTTGACAATGTGTGTAATTCTATAACCTTGTTGGCTTTCTTGTGTTTATAATTTCGCCACATAAGTTAGTTTCTTATTTTCTGGCTTCTTTCACTGTCTTTTATATTCCTGGGTGGTAACTTCGTAGGGTTTACCTTCACGACTAAAAAGTTGGAAGCAAAATGTCTGCAATCTGGTCCTGTCAGTCTCAATATCTCTCTCTCTCTGTCTCTCTGTCTCTCTCTCTCTCTGTGTGTGTCTCTCTCTCTCTCTCTGTCTCTCTCTGTACACTTCTATCTCGGCATGTCATTATAAATCTATCTATGTATGAAATCTTGTCCAACCAGTTTCAATATGTTCCTCCCAGTTTCCCTTTTCTGTCTCTCTCAGTCTCTCTCGCACCTGTTCATATCCATCTATCTTAACCATCTAAAGCTTAAACCAGATCAAGAACAAGCCTTGTACAGAAACAATCCTTTGAGGAGAAAAGACACATTCCCCAAAAAGTTTATAAAAACGGCAACTGTATGCAGACTGGATGATAATAAGAAAGTCATTTTTAAACCCAGGATCGTTGTTTCAACGTATGTATTCATGCTATAAAAAGTAAACCATTGGCTATGGATCTACCACCACTGGATAGAGTACATCAAATATACGTGTTAACCCTGAGTACTCTCAAAAAAATGTTTTTATACATATCTACTTACTACTTTTAACTCAACATTTGTCGCTGTAACACTGAGTTATACTGCTTTCTTACTAATACCACTCCAACGAAAGATCATCAGCCACCGTCAAACCCGTCTATAGCATTACGCGCTATTAGTTTGAGAGAAATTTTATTATCCCAAGTCTTTCCTTCCATCCTTTCGTCTTTCCGTCAGTCTGTCCACATGGTATCTCCAAAAGTTTCGGATGCATTTCAATTAGATATTGCTCAAGGGTAGAAGTGATAAAAATTTGGGGTGGGTCCAGAAATATTATTTCGATTCGGATATATTTTTCCCATTTTTTTTCCCTGATAATTTATGCAGTCGCTCATGACTGATATCTCCACGAATTTCAATGAAATCTTCAGGATGGGTAGGTAATTGGCTGAAGGAGAAGTGAATGGGTTATTGAGCGAATCGAGGGTTCTCTTCAGATTGAGTCAATGAACAGCTTTAGCAGTGTTATGTGCTCTATAATTGCTTTCTAGTTTCATTACTTTTTTCTTTTTAAATTTCAAACTGAAATAACTTTGTATCCCTGGTGACTCCATCTTCTTATACTGCCGTATTCACGGATGCAAACACCTGATGCCATCTATATTCCTGCTCAAATGATGAAAACCACATATAAAAATTGTGTTCATCCAATCAAAAGATCAAAACGCCTCAATTAGTAAACAGTTTCGGGAGAAATATAACAGTGTTGCCATGAGTAAGCCAACACAAAATTCAAGGAATTCAATGTAGTATTGTAAGAAAAAAAACTGATTTTCGTTTACTTAAATTTTAACCTGATCAGAAACCAATGGATAAAGTATGGGAAATACCTGTAGATCGTGATTTCAAATCAAAGGAAATGCTGATTTTATACGTCAATTCGGTTTAAATTGACTGGACTGACAAACAGTGGAGAATTTACTCCTCTAAATTCGGTGAGAATTGTTCTTGTTTTTTTTTTTATTTTTTATTTTTATAACGGTGGGAGGAAGTAAAATCCAGCCCCCAAATTTTGTTTGATGAAAAAATTCTGTACTCATGTAAACGATTCTATCCCTCATCCAACAGCAAAATAAGATTTTGGACAATGAGAGACAACACAATGCATTGGTTAAAACCCTAATGAACTTCGTATTGATTACTGAGATGATGTGTAATTATTATTTGATAGGTTGTTCAGACCTTCCTTTTTTGTAAGATCTGTTCTCGTGTCCTTTCATCTTATAAGCGATTCTTATAATTTTCAAAACTCCTCAAATCAGAAAGAGTCAACTCAAAGCCACCTAAGATGCGACCCACGCCTAAATGGAATGCATCAGCTAAAACACTGTAACTGAACAAAGGTGCAGATATCAATAGTTTGTAAAAAGGTCAAAACTCTATTCCGGCATCCCAAATACTGATGCAAGAACTCTCGGACCATAACTTAGTGAAAGAAGCAACTAAGATAAGGAAATATTTCTGGGTAAGTCATTGAATAAAGACACTAAAGTTAGAGAAATGTATTCAACAAAAATGTAAATGATGGACTAGTTGGTGAGAAATCAGTAATGTCCATTCGATATAGATTAAGTATTTTTTCAGTGACCCTACCTGATCAGATAGGAACACCAGAGTCATCTTTAAATAAGAAGTCTTTATAATAACATATGTCTTCGATAGAGTAGGAAAACCCTCCCAAAATCGTGTTTTCAAATGTAGTGACTATAAAAAGAGGTTGTCTACGATTAATCATGACAGAATGGTTGAGTATTGTCATTGAGTGTGAGTGGCCGATACGGGTCCGGAATGCAATTGAGTTCGAGGGTTGGGCACGAATGAATAAGCGATTGGTGTCTAGTGTGCTCATGAATTCTTGCTTCTGAACCGGCAAACAATAAACTAATTGGCATTTTTTCAAGATCGCAATTGACAAGCAAAAGGTCAGGGCCGGTCATAGGCTGGACCCAAGGGGACGAAGTGAAATGTGTTTGGCTGAAGGTGGGCTATTGATTTTTTGACAATTTATTCTACGTGGGTATTGAAGATTTTCGTTTCAAATCCTTGGATAAGGGTTTTGCTAAATAATGTGAGTTTGGTCAGAGATTAGGGACAAAAGTATATTCTGGTATGCCTTGATGGTGCTGTAAATTCGTTACAAAAATTTCCGTTCAATTCAAAGCTTCACTATTCAATGTCCTATCATAATTGAACGTGTTTTTCCAGCTTATACTTAGTTACATCGATTAGTACAGCAATGCCATTACTGTACTATATCAAAACTGGTACTATTCAACTTCATAAGCCCCAACCTCAATCCACGTAATGTACTTGGTGAAAATAGCAGAGGGGAAATTTCTTGAAAGAGATCATTTTGTTCGAAAAATAAAATATGCAAATCATCACTTAATTCAATTTGAAATCTGATAAAATTACGATTTTTCGTTTTTGATGGGTGACACAAACTCTAGGTAGATTGAGAGCATACAATGGGCGACAGTTACAGGATAGAACTGTCGTCATTTTGACAACATTGGTACACTAATCTAATATGTATTTGGGAAAGTGTGTGGATCTGACATTCTTCTCCTTCCAAACTGAACATTTTAGCCAGAGGTAATGAAATCAGGTATCGCTGAAATGCAATTCAAAATATTCCAAAAGATCTGATCGATTTGCCACATAATCATAACCAGGGGGGTCTGCATTCGTGTTAACCCCCCAAATTATAATTTTTATCCGTCTATCTATCTAATATGTACTTGAGTATACTGGTGGCTCCGTTTTCTCCTCCCAAAGGTGGCATTGTAGCCAGAGATATTGAATTAACATATCCCTAAAACTGCTATAAACGTACTGGAAAGAAATTTCTTTTCTGATTTGAAAAATAGTATTCATAAAGAATCCTATAGTTGATCAAAAATAGTTACTTTTCTGTCTGAAAAACAACCGACTCACTGTTAGTATGGAAGGAGAGAACGAGGAAACTCATGAATAACAAAAGAAATATACAAGGAAAAGAAAGAAAAAAACATCATGAATTAAAAGAGAATGAAATAATGAAGAAAAGGAGATAGAAAATAAACAAACAAGAAAGAAGAGAGAGAGAGAGAAAGTTTAAAATAAGAAAGAGAGAAAGAAAGAAAAACGAGCGTGAGAAAAGAGAAAAACGGGAAGGATGGAAAGGAGAGTACGAATCGGTTGTGAGACAGGAAGAATGAAGACGAAAATTCAGAGAAAGCATAATCAAAGAGAGATATTGTGACAAGTAGAAGAGAAAGCAAAATTTGAGAGGTATTTAGTGATAGTCTTACGGTTAAATCACGCTGAAATCGTCGGTCGTCTGATCATCAACGCTAAGCAGCATCGAACCTAATCAATATTTGAATCAGAGTTATTCAATCGTTCTTCGTTTACCGTCAACTTTGACACATTTCAAGAAATTCAAACATGCTACTGCCTATCTAACAAACGCCTACTTAAAATTGCAAATCGCCCACTTGTCAGTGGTACTACCCAAGCTGAGGACCCCTGATTTATATGGATAACCACCCAGGAACACCGGATTCGGAGACCAATCAAGGAGCTTGTGTCAGGCTGAGTAAATCTTAAAAAACGTAATTAACGGAAAGAATGAGAGATAAAGATAATCCATAAAAAACAGATCTGATTAGCGATTCGATATAAACTGTCACATGACCATTGTCTTTTGGCGGAATGCTTGGTTTGTGTTGATCAATTAAAAAAATGGAAAAAGGGGTGAACAATGAAAATGTTGAAAACAAGCGTGAATGTTGCCAGGCAAAAACTAAGGAGCCAATTTAGCATAAACTTACTTGCTAAATTGAGACCCTACCGAAGTATATTTAGGATTAAAACAACAACTTACATTATTGACATAATAAGGAGTAAATGTTTGAATTTCCAAAGCAGAATCAGAGCAGCCTGTATGCGTGGTACATGCATACAGGCCCACTTAAAAACTGAAGAAATCTACATTGACAGTCTTTGTGATAGTTTTGGTTGATGGTTTCCAATGAGGATGGAACATAAGAACAGGCAGCAAAAAGAGAGATTTTGAATGAAAAGCAAGCAAAAATTGTGAGAGATGTTATATCCGGATCGTCAAATCATTGACTCACGTCTGGTCACCAAAGTTAAATAGCGTCGATCATTTTCAATGGATAATCACACATGAACACTGGATACAGGGAGCAACATTCAGTTTTGTGCTACAATTGGTCACTCGTAGAAAACAAGCTGAAAAGATGACTTGACGAGGGAACAGGCCAGGTTAGCACCGGGAAAACTTCATTTCTACTTCCCTGCGTATTTATAACATGAATTCTCGTTTATATGTAGGATTAGTTTGGCTCAATTAGTAAGAGAGCCTTCTACCGATCATTTCATCGCGATTTCAGATCACTGTTGGGAAATATTAATTTTATGTATCAGTTTAGTTTAAGGTGACCGGACCGACAAACGATGAATAGTTTACCCTTAAATTAGGTGAAGATTGTTCTTGTAATGTTTATCACAATGGAAAAATAAAGTCAGCTTCGAACTACAGCTTCGGCTGGAGGTTGACAACATAAAGTTAAATAAGAGAGATGTAGATAGAGATACCATGAAAACGAGAACTAGGATTGAGCAAAGTGAAATGACAAATTTGCGATACGTTGGAAACAGGAATGTAAGCTACATGCCGAGTTGAGAATTAAACAGATTTCTCTAAGGAAATATGGAGGTTCTCCATTCTTCTTCTTTTTTCCCAATTATTTTCCTTGTATAGAGACCTAGAAGCATTATATGGCATACTTATATACATCGTGAGTTGTCCATTCTTCTTGACAAGTGTCATATTTATACCTCATCAAATTCCCCTAAATTTTCTGGAACTCCCCTGGCCAAACCTTCATTTATATAAGTATACAATTAATTTGTCTGGTAACTATAGTTGGGCGCCCAGTGAAAATAAAACTCTCTACAGTCATGATTACCCCTGAAGCTAGACTCTTACTAAGTTTGGTATAGTTTTGGCACAAGGCTACGAATATAAAACAGCCAGTGAGAATCAAACTCACTATTAATTATCAGTGAGACAGGCTCTCTAAATATACCAAGGCACTCCAATCTATGCCTTTATCTGTATTCAATAAGCTTACCTTAACCTGACACAAGGCCAGAGATGTGGGGCAGTCAGTAAGAATCATACTAATCACAATAGTAATGGTGTGCAACAATGGATCGTTAGCCAATACTTTAAAGCGGGATGTTTCTTTTTCGCTAAACCCAGCTCAGTCTGGCACATGGGCATAGGTTAACACCACACAGTGAGGCTGAAATTCTCTAAAGTAGAAATGGTCTGCTAGCTTGCTAACCACTATTCCTCGGCGACGTGGTCTTTCCGCAAATTCGTTGTGCCAACCTCACTCTGCCCATCTTAAAAACCAAAATTCGAAATTGGGAACAGTGTGAAATATGCAACTACTTCTCTCGCCAAACTGCTAGAAAAAAGCTCAACAATAGGTGAAAAGAGAGAAAGTCAATGCGTCAGTTGTGGTGATATTGCGCATGGAAGTGAGGGTTAAAAAACGAAACGCGTTTTGACGTGTTTAGAGCAATTTGTGTTCAGATGAACGATAACGGTGAATAGAATAACAAAACTTGGATTTTTTAAAATCCAACAAAGAGAAGAAGGAAAAAAAGCTGCAAGTAACATAAATAACACTCGATCGACAGAGTAAACGAACAAACAAACAACTGATTGAATAGATGAAGCAATGAGTGGGACTAAGGAAGAGTGAGCTGTACACATTGTTAGGGTCGACTAAATGGACACATCAACAGAGAGGCAGATGAACACGGAGATAAAAGGCAAAAAAGAAACAGGCAGCTTTTGGAGATAAGCTACGTGGCTGACGGACATGAAATAAACAATCTGAAAGACAGCAGGCTTTCTTACTGCTTCAATGAGCCCATATGTCATGTCATGGCTTGGCATCGCGAACAAAGATTTGGGAGCAGATTCCACGTCTGTTGCTGATGGCTGACAAGCCCCACACGGGACCAAAAAGTTTTCCCACAATGACTGCTGTTCGTTGCCTTGTGAGAGCAAAGGATAACGAGGAAAGCTAGCAACGAAAATTGCAGAACTTGAAAGTGAATATAGTGCTCGTGAACTTAGGAACCGTAACAAATATCATTAACGAGGCCTTTGCAGCGAGATTAGAAGAACAGAGACTATCTTAGACCGGTACTGTTGCCGACGGAAACAATCTTAAGATTCCAGGTATATTGTGATAGTTACCATCGATCGATCCCCGGAACACGATAATGATAATAATAATAATTATAATGACAAACACAATAACAATTGAAAAAAACTGAGATTTTTGATATATTGTATATCTTCTTCAGTCAAAATTCAAACGAAAAAAAAATTGTAAACGTTAATGCTGCGTTCTGCAAAGAGTAACGAAATAAATGTGTGACGTTCGAATTTTATTTCGTTTTTCTTTGCAAAACGCATCATTAACGTTTTCAAATTTGTTTTACATAATGATAATTATAAACTGAAAAACTCGAGGTGTCAGTAGGACGAATTATGGTCGGAACCGTGGGAACAGTCTCGAAGAGCCCAGCAGAAGTTTGAGGGACTAAGAATCTGGGGGAGGACAGACACCATCTATGCGACAGCACTGCTGGAATCAGCTGGGATCCTGGAGTATTAGGACTTGCTGTCATTTGATATCAAATGGAAGTCATCCATCACTACTGATGTGAAAACTAAACGAGTAATAATAATATTTTTTTTCAAATTAAAAAATTATACAACCTTCTTTTGCCCTAATTGCTGGTAATGACTCAGAGATAGATTGTAACGGACATAGATCAATATAATAATAATAATAATAATAATAATAATAATAATAATAATAATAATAATAATAATAATAAACGACTAGCCAAGCAAGAGAGTAAGGAAAGGCAATGACAGGGTAGCAACTGTTATACCCTTGAAATCATTCAAACGGCTGGGATTCGCCTATGTAGACAAATAGTACCAATACAGACTGCCCTGAAAAGTAGAAGCCACAAATTACTCTGGGGCCATAAGATCTTAACCGATCACCCCATCCAAGCAGGGAGATCAAACCTGATAGCCGTTGACAAGGGGAAGAGAATCTACCAAAGATGAGGCTGTAGCCGTGGATCACTGAATATGGAAGAGAGTGAAAAGCTTGGGAATACTAGTACACTTGAAGATAGGAGGAAGGATTAAGTCTGTGCAAACCACAGCTCTACTGGGGTCTGCACAAATAAGGAGGAGAATACTTGAAATGTGTGACTTACGACATTCAGTCGCCAGCAATTGCTTGACGGATAAAATAAAGAAGGCGTGTGTAAGGAAAATTCACGAAAGTCGGTACAGTCAAAACTGCGAAATGTGATTTAGTGTCATTTGACCTCCAGCGATGACCACCAAACATCTGTTGATAAAGTGCTAACCATAGCACTGCTGAGGGGTGCGGGAATGCTGAGAAAAGTGCTGGAGACTTTTTGTCATCCAGTCCCCAGCAATGACTGCAAGACATCTGGTGTGATGATAATAATAATAATAATAATAATAATAATAATAATAATAATAATAATAATAATAATAATAATAATAATAATAATAATAATAATAATAATAATAATAATAATAATAATAATAATAATAAATTCTACTAATTCTACTTTCGGGCAGGAAAGATGTTTAGAACGATACCATTTCTGCATTCCCCCCACCCTCCGAGATAATTGGTCCAGATGATTTTATTTTGGTCCCTGACGGGTTCACCATCTGTACATCCGGTGGGTTTCGTTCTACGAAGATTAATGGTGCATAAACATGCGACAGGCCCGCGAAACCTGAAGATAGGATCGCATCGACCCATCCAGCGCAAAATAGCAATCTGACCTGCCAGGAATTGGAGACACAAGAGAATCAACCAAACGAACAAATAATCAAAGACAAAAGGAAAGGGAAATACGTACAATCATGGCTACTGCAGGGTTAAACTCCACTCCTAATTCTATTCCAACTGAAGATGATTACTGCAACTTTTGTATTGTATATATAATAAATGCATTCGTAGATATGTAAGACTTGTAAGTTTAGCTCAGTCGGTAAGTGAGCCACCAACCGATCATTTTGTCGTTATTTAAAATCATTTTAAGGACATTTTGATTTCAGATATTGGTTTGGTTTACCATGACAGGACAGAAATACAGTAAAGAGTTCAATACACAAATGGTAATCTTTTTGCGGATTTTCAAATATTTTACTTCCTTCTTTTAATCAATACTGTTTTGTTCCTGCTATGCTCCACGTAGCAATGATTTAGTTTTCTCTGCCAGAATAAAACTCGAAAAACTGCCAAATGGGAAACAAAAAGTCGAAAAGAACTGCCAAATGGGTGGCCAAAAACACCAATAAACTGCCAAATGAAAATTGAAAACTATTAGAGCCAGCAACTGGAATACAAAAACTTTAAAAACATCATAAATAAAAGACAAATCAAGAAGAATTGCCAAATCAAAAAAGGAAAACCAAGAAAAAATGTCAAATTACAGACAAAGACTGCAAGGACTCTGAAATGGAAAAAATAAATTTAAAAAAAGTACCCAATGTAAAAACAACAACTGCTTAATGAAAAGCAAAAACTAAACAATCTACAGATTCTGGAGTACCGAAGCTACTGAACCGAGATGTGGTTTACAATTGAACATATAACTCATTTATCCAGAATAGAATGTTCACTTTATTAAGACGAAGAGAAAATTTTTCTCAAAGTGCTGATTCTGATTCATATAACATCACATAACCCAGGTTGGCACGATTCTATTTAATTGCTCCCTAATCAGGGTATGTATGACATGATTCTAATCTTGGGCTGCTAATAAGAGGCCCATGCGGCAGATAATTCCGATAGAAATTTAAAAGCCAACCTTTTTAACGATCGTTTTGATGGATGTTGTTTTTTTAGTTAGAAGGGAATTCCTATTGGTCATGTGCCTGGCTCAGCCTATCAGATCTCTACGGACGACGCAGTGAAATTTCAAAGTTAAAGGTAGAACTAAATTCCGCTTCTGAGAGACCAGTCGTACATTTTTCTCCTGTCATGAGCGTTGGAAAAAAGGCAAAAATAGGATATGAAACAGGGTTGGCTTTTCATCATCATCATCATCATCATCATCATCATGTCTTTTAACGTCCGTCGTTGGACATAGACCTTCCCCAGGATTCGTCACATTTCTCTATCGTTGGCGTCGCAGAGCCTGTACTTTCTGAATTTGTCTAGCTCGTCTCTCCATCTAATACTCTGCCGACCACAGTTGCTAATGTGATCTCTTGGAATCCATTTTGTGAGTTACGATGTTCATCTGTTGTCTATCATTCTTATAACATTGCCAGCCCATTGCCATTTGAGATTTTTAATGAATTCTATGATGTCCCTGACTCCTGTCTTCTCCCGAATGAATTGTACTGTCTTGTGGTCTCTCAATGCGAGGTTGAGCATAATTCTTCCATCTGCACGTTGCGTGGTCCTCAATTTGTGGGTCTGTCTATTGATAAGGTTTCATGTTTCAACTCCATAAGTGACTCTTGGGAGGATGCACTGGTTGTATACCCTTCTTTTTTAGGATTGATGGGATCTTCTTATTTTTGAAGGCTGAGCTTGCTCTGACAAATCAGCTTCTGTTAGTCTGGCTTTAATTAAAATTGTTCCTGAGGAGATGTAAACAAAAGGGAAGAAAAGAATAGGAACGGGAGAGAAAAATATGCCGACAGCCACTTGACATTAGATTACACTGGCCAGTAGCCCCACACGACCTGAAACAATCGCCACAGGCATGTGTACAGACACGATTCATGTTCCTGCTTTTAGTGTCTCTCCTTCAGGCTAACCTTACTACCTCCCTTTCTTCGACTATTCTATTCTGGGATGACCGATAGATTTATCTCCTACCTGAACACAATAGGAACCACCAGGCACATCGAAGAAATAGACTATAAAACTGATGACTTCACAACTAAAAGAGACTTCTGCTCCATTTCGTCATTTTTCATTCTTTTGTTTGTATACACAATGCGACATATGTGGTAAATATTCAATCTAATTAAGTGCAATGGCAAATGATATATACATATAGTGAGCATTAGGGAAATATACAGACTCAGGAGTACAAGTATATGGTAACTTTATTAGTTAATTGATTCACAAATCATTTATAAAGTATGCTATGTATGTTTCGGGGATGGTCCCATACGTCAGTGAGATGTGTGTACCTTTAAAGCAAATTTAGCATCAGATGCTTTGCTTTGAGAGCGAAAAAAATGAGGATTCGTGGGAGGCCATAGTGGTAAGTCCGGTCTATTTTATGCCTGTGCATATATATATATATATATATATATATATATATATATATATATATATATATATATATATATGGCAGAGGTGAAATGCCAGCCCCTGGTCTGAAGCGAAGGTTTCGACTTTACGTCGTGGTACTTGATGGAATATTGGATAATCAATAGGCACACTGAAGAGGTGTAATACAACGAAACAGCAATATATATATATATATATACATATATATATATATATATATATATATAAAATGGTTACAATGGTATGTTCGTCTAATTTATTGGAGGTCTTGTTAGTGGGATATACTAGTATATAGGAGAGAGAGAGAAAGGAAGAGAGTGTGCGCTGCCTATTCAATAGCTTGCTGCAATACAAAAGCTGAACTCTATTTCCGCTTTTGGTTGCTACTGAAAAGTGAGGAAGTTGTTTAAAGCGGACTTATGAATAGCAGGGTCCACCAATTAGATTTTTTTTTCAGAAAAAAACAAACTAAAAACTCATTCCAATCGATGAGCCTATTGTTCAAAATGGTTGGTAGGATATGTCCTTGTATGCAAAATTCTTACTTTTAAGTGGAAGACTCCATCATTATGGACAGATAACTATGAAAATGATATTGTTCATTACATCAGTATATTTTTGACTAGATTTCTTAATTTTATTGCTGTTCGTTTATCATAACGTTTACGCAGATAAAAATCCAATGTTTAAAGCAGACTGCAGGTAATTGAAATGAAAAAAAATCTTCCACTAGCGCAAACTCACAACTTATAATCATGGAGCCTTACATGGATAAAGCCTTTGCCAGTGCTGTCATGGAATCTTAGGCTTAAACGTATAATCATACTACCCCCAGTCTTGTTTTATTTTTAACATCATATTGAAATTAAGATTAACCAAGTGAATAATAATTCAACATACACACACATATATATATATATATATATATATATATATATATATATATATATATATATATATATACATACATATATATATATATGAATAATCTTATTTAACGTTTACTGATGCTAATAAATTTGTAATCATAGCAATTCTATTCTTCAGGAAAATCACCTGATTTTCTTTTTGATTGCGTAGCGAGCACATTTTTATATCGCAGTCACGTTCTCTAGGATTGTTATTTGGCTAAAATTACTACGCAGGGCAATGCTGGAGCATTCATGCGCGAAAAGTCCTTTGTTCTATTCCCGGAGATTGTTTCAAGGTCTGGCTTTGATCATGAGGCCTTATCAAAGCAAATTGATTGAATGGTTTCTGGCCCTGAAACAAAAGATATCATAAAAATAATCGCAGATCGACGGATTAGGTCAAGGCTGTCAATTGCCATTTATAATATTCTGCAATTTCATTTTGATTTTAGTGTGTGTGTGATTATATCGTTGTATGTCACAAGGTAACCTTTTTCGATTCAGAATCGTAATCTATACTGCGTGGAATCAATATTTACTAGTTTACCTGTCTCTTCAAAATGACGGAAGATAGTATAGGGAATGTTTTGTAAAGACTTTATACCAACAGTCAAAGTGATGTGAATACAACAAAAAACAAAACAAAACAACAACAAAAAAACGAAAAAAAAAAACAAAACAAAAAAAAGATCAAACTGCTATTGCTATCTATGTAACATGTCGCTCGTTTCCTCAAGTGCTGATTCATTGGCAGGTTTTACTCCCTATTTTTTGTAAACATTTCTAGTATGATTTTTCAGACACTTTTCCCTCGACGAAGGTTTTGTGAGAAGCATCTCCTTTTTCGAAGGCATGAAGTGTATATTCAGATACCTGGGAATCGATTTTTTCCCTGGTAATGTTATAAGTTATACCACTACTCTCATCCTTCAAGAATGAATTTCCTCTATCAAGCGCAAAGAGTAACATTCTTAAAATACTTTGTTGGTCTTGAATTCTAAGTGACGTGAAGAAATGATTGAAAGCAAACTGATCTTCATTAAGGCCATAAAATGTTCTCAAAAAATTTGTCAGGCTTTTTTTTTTCATGAATGATAAGGTCATGGTTTGTCATGGGATCTGTTTGTCTCGTAATTCAAATGATTCCTCCACAAACATTCGTTGGTTTATTGTGATGTTGTTCTAAGCTTGATTCAAGGCAACACTTTCTTCTAATGTGATACCCTGCTGGATATCCTCTACTTAATGATCTTGGAACAAAACGAGTAGTATGTCATGTGATGCATGCATACCTGAATTAGTATCTTTTTTACCCATTAAAACTGTCCGTAGTGCCGTGCGAAAGGATCGCAGGTTTGATTGAAGGTGGTATTGATAATAGTTTTATTTGCTAACATCTTGATAAACATATCCGTCTACTTACCCTGTGCATAGCTTGAGAATAGGCAGCATGAAGTGGCGTTTTTCAAGCCTTTGCTGATGATCAAATAAGCAACCTGAAACAATCTTATATTAAATGCCCGTATACAATTTTTTCACAGCTTCATCCAACATTGTCTAAACTTAATTTTACTTTTTTTAGATATTTCACATCACCACTATAGTCATAGTTCTTTGCCTCTTCATGGAAAATATCAGCACAATTTCAAGAACATTACAAGATCGAC
>OY735237.1:13371355-13438855 GCA_963457665.1 Thysanoteuthis rhombus | reverse complement strand
TTCTATGTATTCTAGCCACGGCAGAGGAAATATTCGATTTGTAATATTCAAAAGAATTTCACTTGGAGTTTATTCCTTCGTTGTTGTGTTTGTGATCAAACAAAAGGAAAGATAAACCGGTCTGGTTAATCACTCAATAGAAACCGGTACGTTAGATGACGTCTTTTGTCAGCATGCCGTGATTAGGCTATCAATTAAATGATTGAAAGAATGAATAATTCACTTCACTCGCCTTTTGTTTCATCACGAATTCAAGAAAAAACAAAACAACTCCCCACCAAAAACAATAACAACCCCTCCTCCCTCCCCCTAAAAACCCCAGCGCGAAAAACAGCATTTTTCTAGGCATAATAAAGAGTAGATCTTTGAATGTTCGGCCCTCTAGCTCCATCGATGTGGTCCGTACGCATGAAACATAAATACACAGGCATACACGCATGCAAGAAGACGCATGCTAGCCAAAGTCAAAGACTTTTACGGTGCAGGTAGTAGGAAGTGACCCAAAATCTCCTCTTTCGTTCAGGACTATCCTCTCGATTAGGGGAGGGTGCGACCCTATTCCCTATTTTTGCCCAACCCGAGCACACAGCTCACAGCGCACTCAATTAGCTACTGAGTGCACAGGGAAATTTGTCCCAATGAAGAGTTTCCCAAAATCTCCAATCATGCCAGGGTCCTTCTGCGTGTGAGGCATAAGTGCTAACCATTACGACAGCGGACAATTATAGTGATCGAGACAGAATCACTTGAAAACTGAAGAAACGTATGCTGGTTATATTAACAGTTTTAGTCTATGGTTTCTAATTAAGAAAATGATGGTCATACAGAGCGCTTTTTTTTCGCCCATATAAACACAGCTTTTGCTGTAGATTGTTCAATTAAAACTTGTTGACTTTGGGAATATAGTTTTTACAAAAAGTGTAAACATCTGAAGCTTTTGATGTTCAGAGGATACGTTCCAGGTGGGCCTGGAAGCGGAAGAAATATGCCAACTTTTCTATTTCTGAAGCAATTCCAAATATCCTTGTCAGCAAATAAATCTCAAATATTTATATACGTATATATATATATATATACGTATATATATATATATATATATATATATATATATATATAATGTGTATGTGCATAAATATATATATATACACATGTTTATATATGTATATATGTATGCATGTATCTGTGTATATATACCAATATGTCTATATAAATACCTATACATGCATATATAAAGATATGAATATGAATATATATACATATATATATATATATATATATATATATATATATATATATATATTGAGGGTCCTGTCATAGCGTACAGATTGAATATCTAAAAAGTTTGTCGAATGGATTGGTCAAAATATTGTTGTAACAACAAGAGAAGAACACTCACGATTACAAAATGTGTATCAGTCAGTCTGTCGATCAGTCAATCTAAATAGATATGTTTCTGAATGCTTAAATAGATATGTACATTGGTGTTCCCTAAATTGATGTTCTGTAGTTAGGTTATGTTTGCTTTGCCGTCATATAGTTAATACCTAGCGAATAGTCAAGTTAAATGGCTGGAGAGAATCTCCCCATTAGCAACTCCTTAAAAAATAGATAAGTAAATCAAGTAGATGTTGCCGATCTTGAGTCTTTGAGAATTGGAATATTTGTGTTGGGTGACCGAATTCTAAAATACATCAATCTAAAACCAGTTTATTGCTCACGCCCTGATACTGACTTCTGGCTCTAGAGTTGAAATCATTCCCGTATTTAGTGTTTGTAAAATAGCCAGTTGGAGACGTGTACTTCAATCTTATTCATGAATACATTATAGAAATGTATAATTTCATTAATTCAAAGTTCAACTTCAAGTTAGACAGTGAAAAAAAAAGAGCAAAAGTAAAAGTTTACGAAGTGTGTCCTGAAAGTTTCCAATCATTTGATATTAACAGAAAAAAAGCCTACGCCTGTTGATGTCGCCTTACTCAGCTTCAAGGTACTCTCCGTGGGACTACTCTTACTTATTCCTGTGTCTCTCCCACTTTCCCGTCACAATCTGCCAATTTTTCTCTCAAGTTTGCTCTCAGCTGCCTCATCGCATTTTCCTCAATCTAATCCTCGATCTGAAATCTCTTTGGGGAAAGTCAGAAGTCGCAGAAAGTTGAATGTGCACTGAAGGACCTTGGTGATGCGATCGCCTAAAGATCCTGCACAAGACGTGAAGAATGACAATGTGAATGCGACGGTAACACACGTTCACTCAATGCCATCTCACGGAGCAACCCTACTGGAGAGTTCTTGTATATGCCTGCACAACACGGCTCACTCTGATTGGTTGCCTCCATGACAGGGCCGTTCAAATGGTTCTTGTGTTTTTCAAAGTGACTGGGTACTTCCCTCATCTATCTTTTAAATATCTGTGTTTTGCGTAATGTCACTCTTTTTAAAAATCTACTCAGTTTCTCGGGTTAAGTAGGAAATAGCCAGGTTTTTATACACGACTGTTTACTGATATCATCTGCTATTCAATTTTCATATCGTTCATTGAGGAATTTTTGCATCTAAAAAAGTAGAAACGTTTCGATCGCAGCGTCCTCCGTCCTTCCACCAGTGTTTATTCGGCAACGTTCGGCGATTTTGAAGGAAAATCTTCATTCAATCTGTGTATGCATGCTATTCTCATTACTATCCATGGCACACTCATTGTCGTTCTTAGAGAATTTAAAGACTACTAACTGTCAATTTTTCCTTTTGATGCCGATCTGCCTCTCCCCTGTACTGTTGAATATTTTTGCATTGCTTGATCGGGGGATAGAACACGTGACTTCTGTGGAATCAGGCGAGCCTTGATAACCACTTTTATCTACTTGGTTGAATCCCGTAGGACACAGTTTGTTTTAGATTCTTAATCTAACGTCTCTTTTTCTCCTAATTAGTGGCTTCAATATTGTGTTCCGATCTATGCTTTGACAACAATTGGTTGATTTGCTCTCAGCATTTAAGCTAGTTCTTTTGAACATCGACATTGCATAATGTTGTTCTATATCTCATTTTGATACCCACTCCTATGTCTCAGAAATTCACGCATGAAAAACTCCCAGCAACATTTAATAAAATAGCATCGAAGTAGTGAGCTAGACTTATTAGCTATAAACTTCCTATAAATACGTACATATATTTTGTGCTTGGGCATTTTGGTTCTGCAACCATCTTCTTTGAACACTTTATGAGGTTCAACTTTATTCTGGAGCACACTAATCCCTGCATTATGACGGATGGATGATCAACATAGATTACTGGAGGACTATGCTAATTTTACACCAATATCGCATTCCTGAAACCCTCGAAGAATTGCAATGCAACAAAGGCTCCACTAGTCCAAATATTAGTAAAGCAGTTCATCTGTTTTTGCTCTTTGGTGAGGAATTGTGAATTGAAGTGTATTCAACAAACTAAATTTACTTCTTTTCTGTGCGTCTTTGACAGCTTATAAAAGAGCAGTTTTTTTTTCAAATACTGTTCACCAAAGCTCTAATCTTACAATCTTTGCTTCCTATCGATAATGCCAATGCATTGGACGCAATTCAAGAGATATTTCCCAGCTTTGCTCAATTTCACGCAAGAATAGATGTGGGAAATGATAGTGGAAAGATTATGTTACGTCAATCTGTCTATTGGGGAGGGCTTACCTGCATTAAAAATCAGAATTCCTATTTTTACACGGGACCCAACGACTAATGGAGGGGGAAATCAATTTATCTACCCTACAAAGCTGACAGGAACACTGTATTAATTGAATACAGTTTTGGGAAAAATTTAATGTCTTATATAGCAACCGTGAATGAGCGAATGACCAACATTTATAAAAATATACCATTTTTTTCTATTTGTAAAAAATTGTCAGAGCAAAGAAATGTATAAAATTTTGGTAACCCTACTAGATTTCGAACATACGACTGTGCCTTACCATCGGACCACAGACTGATTTATACACGTTTAAATATTTTATTACATAGAGTATATCAGTCAGCATATTCTGGGGTATTAGCAATAGCAGTCATATTACTAACAGAGTGAACAAAACTGGTTTTACCAATCCAAATCATCATCTGACATAGAAATGAATAGTAAAGTATTTTTTAATGTTGGCAATTATCAAAATCCACTTATATTTCGTTTTTTTTTTCTTAAAAAAAATATCAGTACGTTAAATTCATTTAGAATGATAAAAAAAAACTCACCTTCTCTTTAAATTTTGAGTTGTTCAGTTATTCCTTAAGTTTGTATTGATTAAAATCTACTCATATAGTACCCCAGGCGATGGACTATATTTTTTGTCTTCAATATTTCTCAAGGGTGATTAATTGCCAATTGTGGAGTAACCTCTCTGACTTATTGAATTATTTATTTTTGCAAAGGCATAAAAAGACCTAGGTTCATTCTGGTTAAACTAAGAAAAAGCTAGATAATGTTTTTGATACTCTAAAGTACAGAGCAATTCCAAAATTATTTCAATACTGTCGTCATTTTCAAAGCATGCCTAATCTATTTGTTAATATATTTTCTTATTTCTTCCAGGTGAGTATTCTCCATGATTTCAATAATTTGTTCTGAATTTTGCTGGATTGAAAAAAGACTGAAGGTTAGTGTGTTATTTCTAATATTTTGTAACTGCAACTGTATAACAATATTAATAGGCTATGATAGAGAAAATATTATATGAGAAACGAGGCCACATTTCTAAGAAAAATATCTTCGTAAAGTAATTACGGAGAAATGTCGATATCGAAACTGTTGATTTATACCTAGTAATGAATATTTAATCGAGTTTATCTTCTCCCTCTTCCTCTCCCCCCCCTCTCTCTCTCTCTATATATATATATGTATATATACATATATATATATATATATATATATATATATATATATATAGAGAGAGAGAGAGAGAGAGAGACAGAGACAGAGACAGAGACAGATAGACTGATGGTCAGAGAGACGGAAAGAAAGATCAACAAAGTCGGATGGATACACAAATAAATATAAATAGGTTAGTATTCATACAGCAAGCACGGCTTTTGTAAGCAGTTACGTGAAAAGGTAAGGCTGGGTACTTGGTAGGTATGCAAATTTTGCGCGCGTGTGTGTGTGCGTGTGCATGCGCATCTAAACAGAAAATATAATTGAGAAAGTAATCAAGACTTTGTCTAGAGACGTGAGTAATAATCCCCGGGCAGAAAGATGATCAAGCTCCAAGAACTCATTGTCACTCGATGAACTAAAACAAACACTTTTTCGTCTTCAATTTTCTGATTGATACAGAAAATTGATTTTGTACATGAAAGGCAAGAATAATGCCCAATCGTTTCATTAAGACCTTTTTTGAAGATAGCTGTTGAGGTTCGGGCCTACTAAATGCATGACTTTTACTGCTGGAATTTACCAAGACGACATTTCTTACGATCAACCAGAAAAATATTGATACTCTTTTGGAAATCAGAACTATACATTCTTCCCCAAAAATTATAATCCTCCCAAAGTTGATCACAAAAGCTGAATAAATTCATCACAGAATAGAATCTCACTAGAATTGAAGAAGCCTCTGTGTGTATGCATCGAGAATAACTGACAACTGGCCATTGTACAGAGTTGACATTCACCAGACATAATATTCAGCTCACAAAGCAGTGCCGTGTCGGGTATGAAGATTTTTCAAATCGGCATTTATCCAGAAATCTAATAAAAATTAGTAAAAAAAGGTACAGATTATAGTTCTTTCTTCATGGTTTTACGCTCTTTGAAGTAACTAAACTCAGATATAAGATATCTAAATAGCCAACACTGAAGAGAAGTAACGGATATACTTCGAAGCTGTAGTTAAATATGAGAAACAGAAAATTATTTCACATGACAATCATGGTAGGCTACTCGACACAATATAAAGTCTGGTCCTTCCGAACATGCACCTTTGGAATGGGTACAACTTTAGTAATATAAATACTTTGAGTGATATTGACAATTGCTGATATGAAGGAGAAAATGAGAGAATAATTTTTAAAATATCGTATTTAACTGTGCACCAATCATATTTTCCACCATTTTGTATTCAACTTCAACTCAAAAGTTTGCTCAGAAATGAAGCAGCGCATTTCACAGATGAGGCCGCGAATTTCGATCACTTTAGGATAGGGATTTTTAGATGAAAATAAAACCTGGTTGATTGCATTAAGCGAAGGATGTATAGAGGATGCAAATGGTTGGGGACCAACTTTTTTCTTCATAACGATGAATGTTTTATAACTTTATCCGTGCTTATAATTATCAGCTTCCTCTATATGATGAGGGTCATGGTCTGGGGTAGGCTTACAGCTTAATGTTACTGCTTGGCTGAATATTCCTCAAGAAGTTTGACTATTTCTCTGAATGTTTGATTGAAGACCACAGAAAAGATTTTCATTTAATTTCTACTTGATGTTTTTATTCCGTGCAAGTGAAAATGTGTCAGTAGTTAGAATTGTCTAAGTGTATGTATCCAGTCGACTGCAAGGTACTTCCGTTTTCCACACTACTGTACGCTAAATACTTGTAAAATACTCCTACACTATCATGTTAACTGTGTGTAATACATTGTTCCCAATTTCGTGTTTTAAATTGCAGAATATATCTATTCCTGTATTACTATACCTATTTTCTCTACGTCTGTTCTACTCTTTTTCAAGAGTGGGATCATTCATGAAGAGGGCGTAATTTTGGCAACATTTCGTTTGGACGTTTCAGATTTGGGCAAAATAGAGTAAGGTGGACCTAATGGTAAAGCTTCACTCGCTTGCACATTTGATGCTAAAAACAGCACGTAAATAAATAAATAAATAAAGAGAAATTAGAGTATTCATGAAGGAAAAAAAACAAGTAAATACCCAAATTATACTGTTATTGGTTTGAATAAATCGTTGAATTGTTTTTATTTGTGTGTCGTTTTCAACATCGCTTGTATGAAACTTTACAATCGAATTTATTTGCTTATAAACAATGTTTTTCCTATTTAATTAGCCTCAATAAATTTTTTTCCCTGATAAACCAATAATGAATGGGAAATAAGTCTCAAGACTTACACAATACAGTCCGTACTTTAACCTGGAAGCTAACAAATACACAACACAGACTCTGAAGAGCGTAAAATAATATCCATCTGAGTGCACAATACAACCACTTCCATTAATACATGGTACCATTAACACCAAACAGGATATGGTTCTGCATATACCTGGGGCAAGTTATTATTAGTTTTTCCTTTCAATCGGAGAAATAATTTTCTTTTTGGTTTACAATGAATAATTACTTATCAATGGCTTTTGCAGAATTTGGCTCTAATTTAGAGTGGTTCCATTGTATTCGGTTTCGTTTAATGAAATATGAACGCACTCAATTAATTTTTGTTATTTAATTAAGTTAACAACAACCATGGAAGTCAGCTTTTTTTTCTCTTAAATAAACAGTTTCTTTTGTCATACATACTTATTTATATATAATTATGAATCTATGAATCTCTATGTATTTAAAACTGCATAGATAGTTATACGTATGAAAGAAATCTTCATTTTCACAAGAATTATACAAAGTCTGTTGGATAATTCTGGTCTGAAAGCATCCAGCAGTTTAACATCAACAGACCCAACTGCGAATGACGGGAATTGGCTGACCCAGTAAAAGTTGTTTCATTGTGATTGATGTAAACACAGTTCTCTCTGTAAGTAAGGTTTTTTTATTTTGCAATGCGTAACTTGCATTAGAGAACGATTCTTATCTTGCAGTGGAAAACTATCATTCATCACCTTTCTGCAGTTATTAGATTCACGACAAACAGGCTACCCAGGGTAATGACTCCTTAATCTCTTGAAAGTATTCCGCTAAGGACTTCACGCTCTTTTCCTAGCGTCTCCTCCACTTCTCAGAAGAGTCTGCAAAGCTCTCATTCGGAATTGCTATTAGATACCCAGTCACATTCGCTCTAATCTCATCCTCGGTCAGAAATCCCGTTCAACAGCGATTTGAAACTTGGGAGAAGGGGATAAGAAGCCTTGGTGATACTATGTCTTGCCAAAAATCCCCGCAGGATGCCTATAGAATGACTTGCTCGGTCATTGTGAATACAAAAGATGCACAGCATATAAACTCATTCACTACCGACTGGGTTTTTGTTTATACCGTCGCAGTGAGGTCCCCTTCAAAGGTACATCAAAGTCGTGCAAGCAGTTCTCTAAGTATTCAAAAAGGCTGAATACTTTTTTGACAGGCTTTGTATAACGATTACGATGTAAATATTATTATCATTATTATTACTATTATTATTATTATTATTATTATTATTATTATTATTATTATTATTATTATTAATGGGATATATATTCCGACAAAATAATTATGAATGCATTATATCATTTGAAATGACCTCTCGTTATTACACGGAGAATGTGTCACTTGGCCTAGAGAGCGTAAATAGAATAAACAATTAAAGAAAATTTAGGCTGTGCAGGCCAAGTGGCACATTCTCCATGTAATAACGAGGGTAATTTCAAGTAGAATTTCAAATGATATAATGCATTCATTATGTATATATATATGTGTGTGTGTGTGTGTGTGTAATTGCTCATATCATGTGCACATGAATACGAATGCATAAATGGGTTGCTCACATACACCCACATAGAGAATATAAGCATAAAGATATATTCCTTATTTGACTATCTACCAACCTACGACGTATTCAATCAATTTCACCTAATCTTCTCATCGTTTTCCTCCCCATCTGTGTATCTCTATTTTATCTAATCTCATACATCCTCGAGGCTTTAAACATTTTCCTAGACTAAGTACTTTTATATAAATAGGCAGACATACTGCTTTGCGCATATATGGCGACGTCATGATTATTTTCTTAATAGTGTTGAGGTTTGGAAAACTAAAGAAACATTAATAACTCATTTCTTTCTGGTTATGTCTTGCGCTGTCTGCACTCATAAATCAATGTATACATGGTCAGGTGATCTTTCATCGGTGTTTGCGGGCATTGAAGAACACATATATGTATGTATGTATGTATGTATGTATGTATGTGTGCTGGAAGATAGTAGTTTTCTCAATTACGGAAAAGTCTGCAGAAGAGAACAAATATTTCTACAAGTACAGAAAATAAGTATATCAGCGTATGCAGACGAACACAAATAAAATATAGATACAAGAAAATTGAAATTGATGGATGGATGTAAACAGACTGATATAGATTAGGACGATCATTTCCAAACTTTATCCCAGGGTTCCCCAGCTGGGGTTCCAGTCCTCAGAAGTTATTACGGGCAGGGTATTTCATGAAATATGGATATTGGTAACAGAAAAAAGGGACTTGTGCAGATTGAGTCACTTGGACGTGTTGTTAATGCGGAGTTGTGAATATATAAAACTTTTGTATAGAATTTACATACAAAATTGTTGATTGGTCAAATATCACTTTAATACATGAATGCAATTCTGTGAGGTTTCCTCCTGAAAGTTTTCCCGACAAAATCGACATTGGCAACTGACTGTTGAACAGCCACTTAATTCTACATTGCAGCTCATCAGCAGCGTTGATACCAGCGATATGTTATAAAATGCATAACCAGTTAATAACCCTTAATATACTTGTATTAATAGTATGATGTAGTTACCGTTGGCTTTCATTTCCTACTGTTCCAAGTATGGCAGAGGTAATTTGAATGGGTTTTTCAGTCTGACCCCAACCCCAAAAAGAGGGAAATTAACATCAGGACAGAGGACGGAGGACAGAGTGCTCAAAAGTTGGACTATTCGCCGTTAAACCGGATAGATAGGCAAATTAATTGATAGACAAACAGACAAAAAGACATAAGCAAACTTGTAAAGATAATTATAAACAGACTGGAGCAGACAGATGAATAGATTGATTGAAAGATATATAAAGATATTTTCATATTCTTACATTAAGTTATTTTTACGATTGTATGGATAACGGCTACTCAAACGCTTTTTCTTGCCAAGCGTCTTTGAAAAGTTGCAGTTCAATCGAAGTCAAGCACTTTCGCAAGAATCTATTAACATAATTTAGAATATTTCTATGGGAAGTTATTGAGTTTTATTCGTATTCATTCAAACATATGTATATATAGATATAGAAAGATACATATAATTATTTAGTATGCATATCTATCTATCTATCTGTCTATATATATATATATATATATATATATATATATATATATACATACATATATGTATATATATATATATGTGTGTGTGTGTGTGTAGATAATTATTATGTTACGAACGGGGGCTATCAATCAACTAGAAAACTCAATAGAAACTAAGGAAAAGAAAATTTAGTTGCAAGAAGATAATGAGAGAAATTAATGGTAGAAAAATAAATTATAAACATAAATGATGATGGTGAGAAAATGTTTGAAAAAATGGTTATGGTGGGAAAGTGTAAGAACCAATGATGATGAAAAGAAAGTTCGAGAAGTAATAATCTTAAAAAGGAAGTGTTTGAAGTTTGCAATGACGTAGGGAAGGATTTATATGAAGAAATGATGATTGTGAGGATGTGTTAGGAGGAATGATGATGTACATAAGGCGAGGAAGAATTGGAAGAGGAGATGATGATAGAAGGAAAGTTCATAAAAAGTAATCAATATACTGAAGAAGGTAATTCAGCTGATGATGAAAATGATGATGAAGAGCGGGATGATGATTAAAAATAATGTTGTTGCTGCTGCTGCTGATGATGATGATGATGATGATGAGTGCAAAGAATAAAGAATAAGAGAAAGAAAAAAAAGGAAATAGAAGAAGAAGACGTTGATGATGATGATAATGATGTCAGCAGAATAAAGAAAAATACAGAAGGAATAAAAAAGAAAAAATAATGGTTGAGAAGAAGAAGAAGAAGAAGAAGGAGAAGAAGAAGAATGTTCATGATGATGGAGTTGGAGGGAATGATTATCACTAGTTAGCTCACCATGTTTATGGTGATGAAGAAGGAGTATCGAAAAAGTGATGAGAAAAGAACACTAACGAAGAGAAGAAAAAATAGAAAAAGAGGTTTAAGATAAGGAAGAAGAAAATGAACAGCTGATTCCCAAAAGGCTTATCCAACTACCTGACTGACGGACAGACAAACAGACACTAGACGACCATCTGTCCATCATATTTGCCAACGGTGGACGAACGAAGGAATATATAATGTAGTTGCAATGAAGTCCACTTATTCTGTCGACACTTTTTTTTTCTTACCTGCGCCACACTCAGACATCCGTATAAAATCATGCCGACAGCTATATGACCAAATACGATCGGTGAGACAATAGGAAGAGGAGGAAGTCGATTGCTTGTCCAAACGTTGGCTTCTGTCACCGATTCTTATTGACAATGAAACACAGTCTCTCAGCCACTCTCCTACGCTACCCTGTCTGACTGGAATACTCATTGCTACATTAGTTTGGTAATTGCCAACAAAATAGGGTGAAGCAATAGGGCACACATGTTCCACACCTATATTTTCCGTTGTTTTCTATTGGCTCATGGAAGCACCCAACAGAAGCGAGACTTGGAACCTTTGGGGGTGGGCGACTGGGCAGATGATTTCAAATCGGCTGTTGGCCATTAATTTTGATTAATTTGATTTGGCCTCTTATGACTAATGTCATTTTTGCAATTCCTTCGGTGTCACATTGGATTTGGAGGGCCCTTTAAAAGTTAGAGGTTGATCAGCAACTCCCTCGGCCTCGTTCCTTGGATTCGAATCTCAGACTCGATACCACAGAGACCGAAAAACAGTGGTAACGGTGTTCGGCTTCGCTCGGCACGTCTTGGCCACCATTTGACCTTTGTAAAGCGGGACATCTGCTTGCTGGTGAAACAGAGAAGAATTTCTTAATTGTTTTGCTTTTTCTCAACCATTCCATTATTTTTAGTTTTCCCAGCTCCATCACCTCGAATAAATTCTTCTGGGCGTGACCAAATTTTGGCAGGGGTGAATGTTTAAGGCTGCATACATTGTGTCACGTGCTGCATCATATTCTGCATGCTCTTTTTTTTTTCATATAGAGGGGTCCCCGCCTTTTGCGAAATTTTGTATCTCGACACTTTTTCGCAGTTACAGGGAAAAGACAGTAAAGCTATGATAGTGTTCAGCGTTTGTTTCGCAGCAAGGTGTTACAGATATTCCTCTTTCACCGACTTCCAAGTCTCTTGTACGTCTCCAACCTCCCACGACTCAGCCTAACCTACTATCATCATGAATTTTCGAGTCAGGTCACGCGCAAAAATGTTCCCCATATGAATTAATGATAATTGCTTCTTTACTTTTTGATAGCTGGGAAAGCCTGAGAAGCCTTTTTTAATCAGGAATAGCGAAAAGTGAAAAAGCAATTACCATGAATTTATATTGGAAAAAAATTTGAAACGTTCCCACACCTGTAACGATCGTCGTCTTCTGTAGCTGATGTGGAAGGCGTCGAATACGACAATTCAAGGTGTGTCTGAAAAGAAACTGAACTTTTGAAACGGCATGCCCATGAAACGCTTTCGCAAGCTCCCAACAGAAATGTTGTGTAGAAATGACAATGGCCCTTTGTATTTAGAAAAACTTTGAAAGTCTTTTCGTTACACGAGTCTGGGTTAATGTGAATTGAACAATTGAGAATCTTGAAGAGCAACGTGTCACAGTGGAATTCTGTTGTGAATTAAGAAGAGTCTTTTCGGGGACGTTCCTATTGTTACAATAGGTCTACGGGGAGGATTATCTGAGCCGAACGCAATGCCACGAGTGGTACTAGCGATTCAAATTAGAATGAACATCCACCAAAGATGATGCTAAATCTAGAAGACCTTTCACGTCGACAGGCGACGGCAAGATTGAAAAAGTGCGTGCAGTGATCAGTGGAAATTGTTGCCGACTATCCGTGAAACCTCCTCTGAAAAGGTATTTGTAACAGATAATCCCCAGGTTCCGAATGCTCACTTCACACCACTTAAACGAAAAAAAAAAAAAAATAGATAAATAAATAAATAAAACAAGGGGGTCAGCTTTTGTGTAGCAACGAGTAGATATAGAGGCAACGCTTACCCTATCCTTTGCACTCCAACACCAAAACTACCAGTACCTTCCACCATCCCGAAATCGGACAAACCATCTCTATTTTAGGGTCTGGGGATGCTTAAAAAATGTTCCAATTTTAATTACTGGTAATTAATGTATCGCTTCGCACTATTTAATCTTATAAAAAGTTACCGGGATTTTTACTTTTGGATTGTAGGGGAAAATTGTACTCTATTCTAAATAATGGTCGAACAAAAGAATAACATAAGTTATATAGAGTTTGAAATGGCTTTACTCAGAACATTGTTATAGATTTCAACGATGATTTATGAAATACAAATATCTCCCGCTATCTGCAGATAGAGAGTTCATATAGAAACTTCCGTAAGCAAAGAAATGATTACCATTGATTTATAAGGAAAACGTTTCTCTTGTGTTCCTTTCGCTATCTATCTATCTAGCTAGCTAGCTATCTATCTGCTCACATCTATCTATCACAGCCTTTTCATCTATATCTAGTGTTGTATATACTAACGTCCTAACAGTCATCGGCACTAGCACACATATACTTTCGTGGGCGTATATCTCTATTAGCAATAGATTAAAGCAACTGGAACCAATCAGTGAAATATACAACTTGCTTCATGCAAAAAGATTCCGGAAAAAACGAAACAATTCAGAGTAAATTTGTGAACAAAATTCACATTTCAATTGAATCTTTCGCGCAAGATTTCACTCCTAAATGGAATTTATATCGATCTTAGAGACAAGTTGCACCTTAAGGGGAAGGATGCATTGTTTTACTCAGAAAGTTATTCGTTAAATATATATATATATATATATATATATATATATATATATATATATATATATATATATAAAGATATGGATGTATGGATACACACATGCACACACGCCCACAAATAAATACATACATACATATATATATATATATATATATATATATATATATATATATATATTGGATGATTAGATTATTTCAGATATAATGGTGGAAAAGTTTTATTGACAATGGAGAAACACACACATTGGGTTAATATTTATTTATTCACGGACGTTTTGTCGGGTGAAATGGGAGAATGAAAGGGGAAGTGTTCCAGGATTGGGGTTTTTATCCACTCACAACGTAAGTAACTCTAGTTCAGAGATATTTTCCGTCATTTCCCCATTTCGCTGAAGATGTGGGAATCATTTCCAATAAATACCTGTTCATCCGTGTTTTTCAGTTGATTTATAGAATATCCCCCCTATATATATATATATATATATATATATATATATATATATATATATATACATACAGAGAGAGAGAGAGAGAGAGAGGGGAAATCCTAGCTGAGAACCATGGAACGTGCACATGAGAGAATCATGGTCAACATCACATGGAGAGACCACAATACATCACAGTATATCAGGGGAAAACAGTAGTTTGTGATATCATAGGAACCATTAAGAAACCCACATGGCAATGGGCTGGTCATGTTGCAAAAATGACAGACAACTGATGGAAATCACGACTCACAACGTGGATCCCCAGACATCAAATGCGGAACATGCTGCAGAATATGAGAATTGAGACGAACTGGACAGGTTCAGGAATTACTGGCTCCACGACTCCCACAACATATAAATGGGGCGAATCTTGGGGAGGGTCTTCATCCAACAACGAACGATAAAACATGATGATGATGATGATGATGATGATGATGATGATGATGATTGTGTGCTGTACATCCTGTGAGAGTGTAAACTAGGTCTTACACAGATACATCGATAAAAAACATATATATTTACTAGTTATAAGTTTTCTCCCAAAAGGGTTTCAGATAATGCCGTCAAACATGGTACAAAAAATAACATGAAAGTAACGGAGCAAAAAAAGAAGCCTGCAAGGATATCGCAAAAGGAATATAAAGTAATCTATGCTCGAATGAAAAGAGCAATAAATATGTAGGTATGTTCGGGTCAGCATAAAGGTTTCAACGTTCCGGATCAATCGAGACATCACTTTCTTTATTTCCTTGTTGATGGACTTGGAACAGTGCTCTTCTTACTCGGGGAGACCAATTGTCTGCCAGGAACAAACAAACACCACAGTTTGCTCCTTTTCGATTCGGCACACAATTATCGCCTGTAGCAGACAATAAATACCGATAGGGACAGACTGAGAAGCCTGGCACCGCACGGACCAATTCCTTAGATGAAGGAAGAAGAGACAAAACGAAACAGCAAACACTTCACCCTTTGGTCTTCATTGATTCTTGCCTTTTCTTTTTTCCTATATTCTCTATGACTGGTACATATTTTTCTTTTTACAATTTTTTCCTTTTTTTATTTTCTATCCCTTGTGCGCCTCTTATTAATCCCCTCTAGTCTATATCTTCCTGGCTTTCTATTTTTGTTTTTCCTTGAATCTTCAAGGATTTATGATTTCTAGTCAAACTCCAGTCCATGTCGGAAGTCGAAGTTGATTTCGTTTTCCTACAAGAACAAGAACAAAAGAAACAATAACCATACTCAACTAATCTAAGGAATGAACACTTTACTGTTTATCTCCACCAGCACGTTAAACCAAACAATTAAATAAAACTAGCATTTACCTACCGTAACTTGGAATCGCAGTCAAGCGATCGACAGGCGGCTTTCTTACCGACTTAGACAAACTTATGAGTCTTACATTTTGACGAAGATTTATGTTACAAATATGCAAGGGCTAATTTCAAATTCATGTTACAAATATGCAAGGGCTTATTTTATTTCCATCTGAATACATGAATAGATTTATGCTAGAAAAATTATATTATTTCATTTTCTTTTATTTATCAAATATACAGTACTGAGGTTGCAGTAATCATCTTCAATCGGAACAGCGGTAGGAGTGGAGTCTGATTCTGTAGCAGCCAGACTTGTTTTCTTTTTCCTCATTTTTACGTCTGCAAATGAAGTTGTATGAAGTATATTTATTCATTTATATATGTCTATTTGATTGTCCACAGTATATCTCCAGAAGTTTTCAATTAATTTCGTGAAGGTTTGGACACGGACTAAGGAAGAGTACATTACACTCTGATGTAAGATATTTTTTCTTTGTTTGGGAAATGCCTTCTTTATTTTTTTCTATGTATTTGTGCATTCACTGAGGTTCAACCAACCAATATCTCCAAAAGTTCTAAGAGAATTTCAAAGCTCTATAAAGGATCTAATTCTTATTCAATTTCAAATGACAATTGTGCTGGCAGATGTATGCGCTCTTCGAGTGCTTTCTAATTCTAACCCGCTTTCCATTTTTTCTCTCATTTTTCTCTCCGATTTGTTTTTTCTTTTCTCCTCAAAAATTCAGTTTTTTGTTCACCTGTCCTACAGGCCGTTCTGATGGAGCTAAAGGGCCGAACATTTTCTTTTTATTATGTCTAGAAAAATGATTCTTCAAAATCTCCCCCTCTTAATACCTTTTTAGAGCTGATTCACTTTTTGATGTAATTTTAAGCTGAATTGATCCCTCAGTCTACGTCTGTTTGTTTTATACTGATCACTACCCAACAAAAGGCAAGAAAAGTAACTTAACTATTGATCACACCTTTTTCAAACTTTTTTAATGATTACCCCCAACAAGACATGCTGCCAAAAGACATTGGTTGCATAACTGATCACATTGAGTGACTAAGCAGATCTATTACTGCTACACTCTTTACTTTTATAAACCTTCTTACATTTTCTATTTCTTTCAATATCCCCGCTAGTTCTCTTTTCAGCACATTAGATTATTCCTTTATTTACTCTTATTGTTTTCCTATTTTTCATGCTTTTATTTTCACTTCTACGCTTTCTGTTTCCCTGTTTACTCTATCATCGTAATCATATATATATATATATATATATATATATATATATATATATATATATATATATATATATATTCTTTTCTTGTTTATTTTCTGCAAAATTCGAGGAAATATGGTCTAATTTGCAAGTCCAACTGAGAAGTGCGACGACAAACGAATTTGTAAAATGCAATTTCAATGGAAAAAAAACCTGTATTAAAATTTTCCTCCCTTTTTATTAGTTTAGAATATTTCACTGAATATTTCATAATGAAATACAGTTGCTATTTTGTAATTTGTAATTCACCAGCAAGAAAATTAAATAAAATACGAATCTGCATTCGTTAATGTGGTTCAAAGTTCTTCCTTTCCACTTCCTATCCACTGATTCCATTAAACTGTAGGAGGTAAGAATAAATCTATTTTTTTTTAAGACGGTGGTTATGCAGGTTGGCCGATTATTTTACGGATCAGAAGATGAAATCAGCAAACCGGGTTCAAACTCCTGCTGACACAGTTTGCAGTCATCATCATCATCATCATCGGTTTTTAACGCCTGTCGTTCGAAATAGACCTTCTCCAATATTCGCCAGATCCGTCTATTGGGGTCAGTGCGGCGTCAATATCTCTTGAACCTGTCTAAATATCACTTTCCGTTGGTCACAATGTTGCATATGATCTCAGGGGATCCATTATGTTGTCCATGACATTATGATGTCAGGGCGGTTATCAGACATTTTTCCGTTATGACCAGATGACTGCCATTCGTGTTTACGTTAACTTAGCACTAATGACCTTGGAAATTTCATGGGAAAGGTAAAGTCCCTTCCCCATGTCTTACGCCCTATTGGGGAAAGCTTATATCCAACAACGGACCTTAGAAGACGGTATTGTGAGTTTACTACTCACTTTGGGAAAAGTCATGAATCTAATTTCCCTGTTCCTTGTCATTTTGACCATGGTGTAATCATGGATGATCTACAAGGAAAGCAATTTGTAAAATAACGTCTATAAATTTGAAAAGAGCCGTCATCGTTGAAAATCAATTCAATAAGAGTCGATTTTTCATGAGTTGATCAGGCATTTAAATGTTTTTCTTTTTGTTGCTTTTGTTGTTACAACCATGTTTCGGTATCTATCTATCTATCTATCTATCTATCTATCTAGAGAGGCCCTGCCATTCATAGTTCAACAACTGTAGAAAGCCCTTCCAATGAATCTTCATGCACGGAACCAAGCCATCTGCCATGCTGGATCGTCTGAGACCTTTCCTTAAAGGTAGACAGCTGTACTATCTGGAGTATCTGTGCTTAGGAATTTCAGATATCATTACCACCCAGAGGTTCCCTACCTAAAGTTGCTGACTCCATTCTCTTTCAAAAGGATGGTAGAACTGTGCAGTCGGCTTGCCATCTACCACGTCCTATGGTCCAACCATAGGTTGGCCCTCTGTCGAAATACCCCCTCAAACGGACGGCAGAACCCCGTACCGAGCATAACATCCCTCTCAAATGAACAACCTCAGAATGTTTTTTTTTATTTTTGTTTTTATATCCCAAAATAGTCAGATAGTAAACTGATGATCCCCAGTAAGATCCAAGTATAGTACTATACTATATAATCCTGTACGAAACATGAAACCCTTTCAACATCTTACATTAATTGCATTAACTGATATTTGGAAATAATTGACTGAAATGACATAAATTTAAACAATATTCCCTTACATCCTTAGTGTTTAAAGCTGCTAAGCGCGCAATCCTTCTCTTTTTGTAAAATCCTCAAGTTTCTATTCTTTTTCTTATTTGATTCTCTTTCTTTCCGTTCTCTTTTAAATCACTGTTCCCCTGTCTTCCCACTTTTTTTCAATCTTTGATCTTCTGTTTTTCCCGCTTTTTACTTCAGTCTCCTTACGTCCGTTTCCCCATCACCCTTATTCTGTCTATTTCCGCTGTTGATTTTATCTTTCCTTCTTTACTTCTCTCTCCCTTTAGCCTTTTTCTTTTTTCGTTTCCTTCATTCTTTTATTTGCAATTCCTCTTCAATTTTTCTCTCCCCTATTCGATACCCTGAAGTTGCGCAGACCTATTATTCCACAGTTCCACAACAGAGACTAGAGAAACGAACTTGTAAACCAGTCATGATCAGAGTCGATAAACTAACAAAAGCAAACTGCACAAGGGTCTTACGGGGCGAGACAAAAAGGCGCTGTGAGGCAAGAAAATGTCTGCCAAGCCGGATAACTGTCTACTAATGTTCAAAAATCAGCAGAGAAGAACAATTTTCCGATCTCTTTTGTTCATCTAACCATTACACTGTTGCCCGGGTCTTTGTTTTTTTTATCGTTTGCTCAACTTGATCGTGTATACTCTGCTTCTTTCATCTTACGTATCTTTTTTCTCTCTTCTTAGCGTGTGTCGTTCAGCTGTCTCTGGTCACTGTTCATCTGCACGTCTTTTTTGTCTTTCTGTCTTTCAGTATTACGTCTATTAGAGACTTGTTACATCGTTTTTTTTTTTCTTATTCCTGTTTCCCTCTTTGAAATATTATTTTGAAATAAAACTTCTGATTCACTATATAATGTTTTATTCAATAATTTCGCAAGAAAATTCGTTTTATTATCTCTGTTGGTATTTTCCTATTATTATTCCATTTTAAAATTTTTTTGTATTTTTTGCTCTTAGTTAATCCAGAGTTATTATTTGTAAACATTGAGAAAAAAAAATGTTTCCGATCATCATTATTCGAATATTAGTATGTTCCCAGCCACCGTCATAATTGTAATTAACATAATTTAGTTACTGTGGCTAGATTGTAGTTGAAGATCGCTTAAATGTTTTAATTGCAGGACAAGAAAAAACAAATGATTCATTGTTAAGCTAGAAGAAGAAATAGTATGCTTTCAGCAAACCATATGTGGATGTAATAGCAATATGAAAACTACTAATGTGGATGGCTGATGAAGAAGATTAAGCCGTACACAACATTAGGTTCTAACCCTTATATTGTTGTCAACACCGTACAGGCCATACTCCCCTTTTTGTCTATCAATCTGTCTGTCTGTCTTTCATGGTTTTTTTTCTGTATAGAGAATCATTGAAGTTGACATTCCACACTTCAAAAAAAAATTTAATTTCTACCCAGATGATTATAAGAAAGATTTCAAAGTAAAAATCAGATGTGATAAAGAGAAATTGTATCGCATGAATTTTAGCAGAAGCAGTGTGAATGTTGTTAACTTGATTAGTCTAGGATTGACTATCTTCTCTGTTATGTGGCGCAGATAGTACTTGACCAACCCGGAGCCCTTTCCTGGTTAAGCTGAATAACGAATCATCATTGATGTGTGAATAATACAACAAGCCTTCTTCTCTCTGGGTTCCTTTTCTTGAGATCTTCAATCTACTTCCTTTTGTTCCCACCTTTCATCACGAAGAGACGCTTTTCATACACCTAAGCCCCATCTTCATTACACTCCTATTACCACCCCCTACTTTTTTAGAGAATGTTCAATTTGTTTCTGGAGTTGGGATCCCACTTCTCGAAAACAAATAGCATGGGTAGGGAAAATTCCGAACAAACCTCTTCATTTTATTTAGTTTTAAATTTGGGCGTTTTAACCTCCTCCCAGTCATTATAATTCAATTCACACATAATGCCTTCAATTGTGTAGCTTAGGTTGCAGCATTAGCCCCATAGAGTGAATGGAGCATTATGGTGGAAATGAATTCGAAAGGAGGGATGAATTCTTTTGGTGAAAAGAATCCAGTAGTGCGAATGGGACGTGAACGATTTTAGTTAGGAGTAATATAGAATAATGCATACCATCACCTTCCCCCCCCAGTCCTTTGGATCTTGCACTAAACACTTGCATCTAGTGTAAAAAAGAAAAAGACTCTAGTGGAAGACATGTCCGGGAAAGTACAAACGGGTGGCCACCCTAGTCTACTTTTGAGCACAAATCTTTTCTTGTTAATCGTAGAAAGGGAATACAAAATAATTGGGCAAAATATTTTATCAATTCTTTTTTTTTTCAGGAATAACTATTATGATATATTGATGTGTATGATTCAGAGGTGCATTCATAATACAAGTTCAAATATTGTCAGTAACTTATTCTTCTTTCCAACCGATGCTGCTAACAGTCTTAGAATGTAAAAACGACTTGAACGTTGCAACAAAAAGTAACACAAGAAAAAGGAAAATCTAGTTTAAGACTTGATGAAATTACTATTTTCTAGATGTTCGTCCTTTTTTTTCTTCGTCGTCGCTTTTCTCAATCTTTTTTTTTCTTATTCCTTTCATTTTACGACTTTTCTCATTAAAGCATTCCTTTTTTCTCTTCTTTTACCTCTATTTTTTCTTTTTTTCTTGTCTATTATCACATCGGCTTTCAGCGATTTTTCTTGTTCTCTTTATCCTCTTTCTGTCCGCCTTATCTTTACTCTCTTCTTCTAATTCCTGATTCATTCAGCATCTTTCCAGCTTTACTCTTTTCTTCTTATTCCTCATGTTTCATCTATTCCCTTCTTTGATATTTCTTTCAGTACTTTCTGCCTCTAGTAACTAAGACCGACCATTTCTCATAATTCTTCACACTGTTGCCTCTTTTAGGTCCCATGACATTCTTGCCTTTGTATCGTTGTGCTGGACTCCAAGAAACGGCACGTTCGTCTGAACAGACTAGATCAGAGCTTGAATATGTTTGATGTGCAGGCTCCAACAGTTGTTTAGGGTGTCCTTCAATCAGTTAACTTGTCCAGCAAACCGTACTAATTCCCAACAATTCAGTTTGCCGCTATCAACGCACCAAAGACAAGATAAAAATGTATTGCCTTGAAACAAACATGGTAAAAATGCAAGATAGTGGCGCCAGTTCGCATTCAGAAGAGACAGTTAATGTCCAGATCATCTTTTCATGTTATTGCAGTTCTTTGTGCCTGTTTGGATGTATATTAGCTCTATTTTTGTTAGTTTCCTTTTGGTTTCGCCATATTTTCCCCTTTAATTATGCGAATAAAGGCTTGGGGCGATAGCTTAGCAGGTAAAAGCACTGCTTTCTGATCAAGAAAAATCATGTTTGACGACAGGGCAGGCAATTAGGTACTCCTAAAATCAAAGAGAACACCGTGGTGCACATGTCTGCAGTTAGAGAAGTGTACACATGAAATGATCATAACTGGCTCCCGACAATGTGTGTAGCTGGTAACAGATTTTCGTACAAATGTCAATATTGCTGGGGTGGTATGATAGAGTTGTTTACCCAAGAGCTGACTCCCGTACTCTCTTCTTGATCAACTTTCGTGGTTTGCTAGGAAAAGATATTTTGTCGATATATCTAGTGATAGGGAAGAGCAAAGGGATGTGGAATCATACTTTTTCCAAACGATATTTATGCTAAGTGAACACAAGCAACCCAAGCCAAAATTCGAACTCAGTTTGCTGATTTCGTTTTCCGATGCTCACAACAATTTACTCTGACAAACTAATATGGTAGATGGAAAGGCAAGATATAGAGTAAGCTACAATCGGCTATCTAACTAACCAGGACAGTGGTAACATTGAAACGCTGTTACACTCATTGTCAATTTTGACTTAAGCCAGTTATGTATATTAATTCTCAACTCGCATTTTTCATCTTATTTCTATTGCTTTTTTGGGTTTTTTTTTATCGCAGTAAAAAGTGGAGATCGGAAACAAAGGCTAAGTCTCTGACCCGCTTATTGTAAGTTTGTCAGCCTGGATGTGTTCGCACCCCTAAAGGAAACAGTCGAAGTAATTTGATTGTGGCTGTAATATTAACATCATTCTAACGGGATCTCACACCATGGAAATTTCCCGAATAATCCATGAATAATGATAAGTCTAAGAGTAATTATAAATCAGCGCTTTGTCTGCATGCATTTGCATAATCCATTCGAAGCATGCTAGGCGATGGATAGAAAAGGAAGCACTCAGAGAACACCAACGTCGTACACTAACTAAAAAAAAAGGGAAAGAATTTTGAATGTGCAAATATTGCGTTACTTCCTTGTGAAATTCAAACCCAACTTTTTTTTTTTATTAACAATTAATTTTGAAGCGTATTTCCTGTAAAATGATGAAAAATATCCATCCATCGAGGATTAATCCCTTGATCCGCCCCAAAATTTCGTCCTTTAGTTCATGGTCCAACCCTCAGCAAAATTTAATTGAAATTCTTGGAAAAATTCCTGTGATTTTCATGTGAACAAACAGAAGGACTGACTGGTAGATATAAAGACGGACAGACATATACTTCATCTAACTTTAAAAAATCGAAGCGTTTTAAATTATGCATTCTTGCAAAAGGGAGAATGCTTTAAGTGTTACTTTTACGTGCAATTCAAAATGGTAATATGAAAGCAAATTCTTTTCACTATATCTATGCATCTATCTATCTATCTATCTATTTATCTATCTATCTATCTATCAATCTATCTATCAATCTAACAAGGTGTATCAATAAATCGACAGCCCGATTTAGTTATCATCTGAATTTTGATCTGGAATTTTGATCATCCAAGTTCTATTAGGTTGTCCAAAAAGTCAAGAGGCATTCTGATAGAGCAGGATCAATCTCTCCCTTAATTGTATGTCTCGGTTGATAAGTATTCCATCAATCTGATTTAATGAAAATTTTAAAATGCTAAGCAGGTTGATTTATAATCAGTTGAGAGATTTGATATTGAGTTTATTTTACGGAGTCATTGCATTACTATAATCAAGTACACCACACTTTCTCTTGCCCGAATCAGGGCATATTTTGCATTATATTTGGATTATCTCCCTCCTCGACAATAAAGATCTGCTGTGTTTGTTTTGCCTCATTCCAAGAACTTGCAATCGACAAACAGTATCATGTTCCATCGACTATTCTTCACGTAGATGGATCTTTCTTTTAGATATTGGCATAGGTTTTAGTACAGAACTCCAAGTTTCTTTCAACGAGGAAGGAAAGGGTTTTGCCATAGCTAATAACGATGATTTTCTCTAAATGTAAGTATGGTAGTCGTTACTGCGATGATAATGAGAAACCAAACTAAGGAACTCTGAAACCTCAAAAATGATCAATACTAACAAAAAAAAAAAAAAACAGGAAAAAAAACCCACCTTCTACACTGGCTGAATTCTGCGTAAAAGTAATTAGATTCTTCTAAACTACATACAGTTTGTTGGCATGAGTTTCCTGTATTTATCGTAAACAGTACTTACAAATTAGGATGTGTGGATGGCCGAGTGTTAAACGATACGAGAATAGGACCAGCAGGCCGATTTCAAATCCAGGCTCAGACACATCACAGGCTTGCGTGACTGGGTAAAGTTTGTCACTCCTCGAGTCTTATACTTACATGGGGAAGGCTAGTGTCCCACAACAGGCATAAAAAACGTTGGTAAAACAGATCTACTTCGTCACTCAATAGAAAACGTCACATGATCAATGTCTTTTTGGCAGCATGCTGTGTTCAAGGGATCAATGAATAAGTTACTGCTTTTGCCTTTTGTAGTTGAATTTTCATTTAAAAAGTCCTAATTTTCAAACAACAAGCGTGGATGCCACCAGAGAAAAACTAAGGAGCCAATTCAGCATGAGCTTATATTGCAAACTGTACATCCCTCTAAAATCTATCATTGGAGGGGGGGTATTTTTTATTGCAGCTAATGCACGTCATACATACATAGCCAACTAGGCCAGCTTGAAAACTCCATTGTTTTGGTTGATAGTTGGTAATAATATTCAAGACTGCTAAATGATAGATTGTGAATATTAAAAAAAAAGATTTGATCAGATGCATCTTCGTTGGAGAGGCATGGTGTATAAATGAATTTGTTGACACCGTGTGTTTACACCTAGATATGCAACTTGGTGTCATTTCAGCGTGCTCGGTTGCCAGAAATCTCACGCCCGTCCATCTCGTTACTACCTCTCCCTACTTTCATCCGTACCAAACAAGACCCCGGACACCTACTCCGCCCCTTCTCGATTCACGACATATGTGTCCGTTTAATTTGGTTTGCACGATGGGCCTGGTCATATTAATAATGTGGTTAAGGCAAACGAAGATTGCATTTAAAGTAGAGATTGTCCGAGAAGAGAGAGAGAGAGAGAGAGAGAGAGAGAGAGAGAGAGAGAGAGAGAGCAGTGGGGCAGAGGTGAAATGTTGTGGGGTAAGAGAGAGGCCGTTGGGGGGAATGGAGGCGGAGGAATTAGGAAATATAATGAATAAAAGAACAAACGAATGGATAAGATAAGGGAGGAAAGAAGGAAAGAAGACAGGAAGAAAAAAGACAGAAAAGATAGAGAGAAGAAAAGAAGGGAAAATAAAGAAGAGAAAAAGAAAAATGAAAAATCGAGATAGGGAAAAAAAAGAAAAGAAATGATGTAAATTTAAAAGGAAGAAAATGTTTAGCAAGAAAGAGAGTGAGGGAGAGAATATAAATGAAAATGAGTGAGAAAGGGGGTATTGAAAATACGGATTTTCTTGGCCCTCCTTACTTGGAAGATTGGCGTAACATGATCTTGTATAAAATTTTTGTCTCATTTGGCCTTGTGCCACAATAAGGTAAACTTAGTTACTATCAAGTGAGAGAGAAGGGAGGTGTAGTTGATAAATACAAGAAAACGAGAAAGTAAAAAAAACGAGTTAAGAAAGAAATTAGAAGGAGAAGAAAAGACAAGGTAAAAAGAAAAGAGAATTTTGATGCCTTTCAAAACTTGAGAGGGCAAAAAGAGAATGCACAATTATATATATATATATATATATATATATATATATATATATATATCGATAGATTGATAGATCGATAATTATGTAGACAGATAGCTATAAATATGTTGAAGTAGACAATGAACAGATTAATAGTTAGATGACTATAAAAAGGCTGATATAATAGACATGGACATGTATAGACAAGCTGAGACAGATAGATGGATAGATGTAAGCAGGCAGAGATGGATATGAACAACGATAGATAGATAGATAGATAGATAGATAGATGATGAAGAATAACTGAATAATAATAATAATAATAATAATAATAATAATAATAACAACAATAATAATAATAATTATAATAATGATGATAATAGTAATCATAATGATAATAATGTAAAAGAAAATGGTTTGAAATTCTTGACCATATGGTTGCATATGATTATAACTTTATGAAAATGAACAAGAATAGCCTCCAGAGAAATAGTGAAATAACTGCGATTTTATTTATTAATAATTCAATTTCATCAATTTTTTTCAAATACATGTAAACATTATTCAGTCTCGAATTTACATTCTTATGACCATCTGGCGTTTTGTTTCATGGATAAATTGGACTTCCTTTTTTTTTTCGGCTGAATATATTTCACTTACTGAACGATACCTGGTTCGATAGTTTAGAAACAATGTCTAGAATATTATTAACAGCGCAAATGTCCTGATCATGTCAAGTTCTTTGAATGATGATGATGACGATGATGATGATGATGATGATGATGATGATGATGATGATGATGATGATAAGACGAAGAAGAAGAAAGACATGACCACTATCATATTTACTTGACTAACTGTTTATGTAATTCGTTATAACACGGTTAGAATTAACTTTTAGCTTCAGTTATTTCTGTGCAAACAAATTAAATATTGTTGACGGTATGCAGAAAAAGATTGACAGTTAAGTGTCAAAAAATACATTTTTTCATGTAAAATTGTGTTTGGACAAGCTTTATCCCTGTTATCTGTATTGTACATTGAAAGTCACTGAAGAAAGGATTGTCAGAGGTCTAGAATTAACGAAAAATCATTGACGAAATAGGTTTATTACACCTATAATGTTAATGCATGGCTAATTATTTGATTGGATTGCACATGCAAACCATGTATAAATCAAAATTTCTGATCAAAGTTCAGATAACAACAACAACAACAATAATAATAATAAGAAGAAGAACAAGAACAAGAACAAGAACAAGAAGAAGAACAAGAAGAAGCGAGCACGTTGATCTCCCTTCGTATATATTTTGTATTGAAAATATTGTTAATTGGTGCTTTGGAATCAAGGAAAGAATAGAACTATTGTATATAAGATTTAAATGCATTACTAATGGTTTTACAATGGAAACGTACTTGAAAGAATCTTATGGCAAAAATGCGTCCTAAATTATCTCTAAATAATCAAAATTAAAAATCTGGGAGTTGCAAGGAATTATCAAAGAATTACCAACAGAATAGGACTATTATATGTGTATTGTAGATAAATAAATGCTGGTAAATTTAGGGATGTTTTGAAAATGATTTTACTCCAGAAATGCATTTTAAATGATTTTGCAAAAGAAATTCAGACAAATTGGGAAAAGGGAACTTTAGTAATATAATGAAAATGATTTTACTCTGGAAATGCGTTGATTTAACTATACAGAAGCGTTGATAACAATTTCACTTTAGCTATGCATTGTAAATGAGAAAATCTAATTATCAGTGATCGAGAAATAATGTAATATTCAATAGCTGAATAGAGCTACAACATGTATGATTAATCATTCTTTCTTGTTCATTAATATTGATTACTTGTTATAAATGATGTAGAGTTACTCTTCTTATTTCTGCATTGCTTAACTGATATCATGTATATTTCAATTTGAAACTTAATTTCATAAAGTCTAAGAGGAAGGTGCCAAATAAAAGAAATAATTCTTTATCTTGGGTTTCCTTGTAAAGTAAAAGCCACCGTGGTCATTCTTACCCACTGTACGTTTCATCCTCCCTCTTACGTCACCGTCTCTCCCCTGTCTTACCCAATAAAAGAAAATCGGAATGAATGAGACGAATAAATCTTAAGATGAATGAACTGAAGGTGGGTGGGGATGGGGGCAGTAAAATTGGTAGAGAGACATTAACAATTAAAAGAACAAAAGCCTGGTTGGTGGTCAGATGATTGGGTGATATCAAATTATTTCTTCTGTTCACCGTTTCTTGCTTCGTTTGCTCTATCCTCATGCGTTTATGAGCGAGAATTGATTTGTGGTCATTGAAAGATACTAAAGTTGGGTGATAATTGGAGTTGTTGGTCGGCGTAACGGTTACCAGAATGGAAAACAGAACGGTGAACCGGGTTCGAGTTTCGACCAAGGTCGCTGAATTGACTTCGTGCTAATGCCATTGATAAAGGCATTAGTCCCCCCCCCCGGCTATGAATAAGTTGGAGTCTTAGAAACCTATAAGGCAGTCCAACTTTGGAGAATGGTTGGGCGTGACGCTAGCATCTCATGCCTAAAAAATAAACTTGTAACAGAAACTGTAGCATCATCACCCCAGCGAGTGATCGCTGACGTGTCGGGGTTACTGCCCACAGTGAGGTCACAGGAATAAACAATGTTAAAAGATGGTCGGTCCTTGTTAGGGACGCAATGCTGCGCTCTCCTCCCACATGTTTTCATGGAACCCAGGTGGCATTTATCGAACAAATTCATCAGAACTTTCAAATGACTGCATAGATATAGCGACTCAACAAAAAACTAAAAGCCCATTTAGGAGAAGATTTAGAAAAAACAATACATTTAGCATCCGGAACAGATAAAGTGAATCACACATTAATTCAAAAAGTTGATCTATTGAAACTTATCAATCTATCTAGCCTTATATTCCCTTTTCCTTCTCTCAATCCATCTCTTTAATTTGTCTTTCATTTCCCTTCTCAAGCTAATCTTGCCAGTAGCCTATTTTCCTTCCACTCCTTACATGATTTCGTTTTTACTTTTTTTTATTATATAGCCTGTTAATTTCTTATCACTTTCTGTCAGAACCCATCGCAAAAAGACTTTCGATACGAAAGCATTAATTATAGGTAGTCCTTAAAAATTCATAAACAAAAGAAAGATAGAAAAAAGAAGAAAAATAATAATTTGAGGAATGAAAAAAAATAGCCGCAGAATTGAAAGAGAAGAGAGAATAAGACAATGACTGAAAGCAGGAAGAAGCAATGTAAGGATAGACAAATGAATGATAAAATAAGGATAGGAAGTTATCACTTGAGGGATTGGTAAAGCAAAAGAAGGAAAACAATAGAAGTCATTAGTAAGAGGGAGGACACAGAGAAACTCAGATGGGGGTATAAGATGACAAAAGAAGGAAGGAAGGAAAGGAGGAAGGAAGCAGAGTATTTTAATGATGTTAAATAAAGGACTTCCCCAGACGAGGTGGGTTATTCAATGACTATTTTAGATGAGGACTCGACAAACAAAGTCTGTCTGCTTTTGTAGAAGCCTTTAATCAAGAGTATGTTTGCGGGTTGTGTTTTTTATTGTTTAGTTTTCCTATTTTCAAGTGGTTGGTCAGTTTGAGAAGAGCGGGGAGACCAGTCGACCGAGCGTTCAAGTGCTGTTATGAGATGAATAAAAGGAGGTGGGATGGGTGGGTGTCAGCGAATGGGTGAGAGAGAGTGAGGGAGATAGAGAGAGGGGGGGAGAGAGAGAGAGAAGTTATGAAGAACAGAGAAAAAGAAGGTAAAAGAGTTGCGAAGAATGGAAACAAAAGAAACGAGGAAATAAGAAATTCAGAAAAAAAAAAGACGGAAGAAAAGAAAAAAATGAATGAAAATTGGAGAGATGGCGAAAAATGAGAAAGAAATTGAGAAACAAAGAGAGAAAGAAGGAAATTTATGAAGAATTAGGAAGAGAAAGAAAGGGAAGATGATAAAGAAAGAAAGGATGTGAAAGAAAGGAAAAAATAGTAGTAACATCAGGAAAGGAAAGAAAGCAGTATAAAAACAGAATGAAGGGAGAATAAATAGATGGATGAGCTGAGAGTCTACGACAAAAAGAAGGAAAGGAAAATGAAAGAAAGATAGAATGAAAGAGTGGAAGAAGCACAAAACCTCATAAAATTTTATGGAAGAATGACAGTGGAAAAAAGGAGGGCTGATATTAAATATCTGAAAAAGTTTTGGGAGAAATGTTAAAAATGATGGAACAATAAAAAAAAAAAAAAAAGAATGAGACCGATATACGTATTTGAGAAATGGAAATTTTTTTTTAATAAGAGACAAATAAAGGAAATAAGTAATATGCGAATAAATAAGTTTTACGTGAAATTAAAAGAGTTATATTGAAAAGGAACAGTACAGAAGGAATAGAAGGCCAAGATAATCACTGTAACAAAAAGAAACGAGAAATAAAGAAAATGGGTAAAATAAGTCATAAAGAAAGAGAGAAAGGAAGGAAGGAAAGAAAGAAAGAAAGAAAGAAAGAAAGAAAGAAAGAAAGAAAGAAAGAAAGAAAAGCAAAATGAATTGAGAGGAGGGAAAGAAAGAGGAGAAAAACTAACGTAGAAAAAGACCAGAAATGATGAAACCAAGGGAATAGACTCGATAGAGGAGAGAGTGGCTATATGAAAACTCAGAAGAGAAGAAAGAGAGAGAGAGAAATGAGAAATATGTGAAAGGACGTTGGTTGGGGAATGAAGTCAGACTTGCCCTTGCCCTGCTTTCCGTGTAGAGATCCAGGTAAACATTTGTATGGGTTTCCTGATTGCAGGGTAAGCGTTGTGGTTAGCCAATAATTGCAAGAGGAAAATGCGACATCAGATTGGGACTTCATCGTCAGGGCGATTATGTTTCTCATTGAAGTGGTACGCATACGCCCCTGTTAAAACAAACACATGGACATAACATGAATGTTGCTAAGAGATACATTATTACATACATATTGCATACAGCAAAATATGTTCGTTAATCTACGAATGTATGTCAGCATATCTTTACGCCGGTATATTCATAGGATATACACAGGTAAAAAGACCATAAACATGCTTTACGACAGCGTTTTTTAACCTGGGGTGCATGCAACCGCAAGTAACGTAAGAGGGAGTTTTTTTTGCGGTTGGGGGGAGATTTTTTCTTGTTTTATTGCTGATGTATGCATTGTTTGTGCTTCCTTAGCTGATATATACACTATTGTGTTATTGTTTCATTGGTAATTTTAATACAGATACCTCGATACAGACATTTGATTTGGATGCCTGATGAATTAGAAACATTCAACAGAACTGCCATCAAAACTGTACTTATAAGTTTCTTCACTATCTAAGTTGGTCTCTCTGGCTGGCTGACAATGTTTGTATGTGTGTATCACGCGCACAGGCCACACCAATGAAGCTAAAGGGCTGGAATTTTCAACATTTTCCCTTATTATACTGTTTTCTGTTTAGTTTCGTTTTTTTCTTTCAAATCATCACCCAATATAGTCTTGTGGGGGGCAATTTAGAATGCAAGATTATGCAAAATTGATCCGTTGTATAGCAATATCATAAGCGTACTATATGAAAACCTGCACTACTCAAACCACAGTCTTCAAGATATTCCTGCCCTTGTATATACACAAGTAAAACACCCTGAAAAGACAGACTGTTGTAAAATAGATAAATACATGATCTGTGAAAGGCTTGGATTATTTTATATGAAGAGCAATTTTTAAGTAATAAGTGGGGTATTTTTACCATTTCATTTACTAGATGTTGGAATTAATTTTGTGCTATTGAAAATAAATCAATTGTTTTCGAGTGTGTAAATACTTACAGCAAGGTGAACATGGCTGATGACCATAGTAAAGTTGAACAAGGGAGTGCCCCCTCTCTCTCTCCCAGTGGCATTTGGCATCGTATGTATTGGACCACCGTATAAAACCTTGAAACATCAGGCTATTTCGATAAATGGTACAGATCGTGAATAACAAATGATATGAATTGTCAATGTTTAAATAGACTAGTTTTCTAACATCCAATGAGTTTTATAGATTGCAAAATGCGAAGGGAATTTTATCTGATACATAAATTTAAAAATAAAACACAATAATTTTAATTACTTAATCCATTGTACGTCTGCAAATACTTTTTTCACCAAGCCTAAGTATACATCACATTTTCGTAGTAGAAGCAACTAAAAATTCACCAAACAAATATTTCAATTGATTTTTATTATTAAGGGCATATTACAGAAGTCTCGAAAAAAAGATTCAATTGATTTCTCCCTCTTCAAAGTAATGTAGATATTTTAGCATCCAAATGATGTTTCGTACAGATTTCTTAAAATCAAATAGAGAAATAGGATTGATTGATTTTATGAAAATATTTCCACAAATCTCGCAAAATAATCTAAATATAGGTGAATAAGTTCAGAACGTTCTATTGGAAATCCAGTAAATTTCAAAAGCTGGGTATGGTTCGTTTAAAAATCATGTAGTGCAAATTATTACGTTCCATTGTTTAAACAATCTAAACAACTTTTAAACGATACAAATATTGTTGTATACTCTTAACATTGATGATTTTTATGTCAGAAATTTCTCCAAATTTCTGGATTGCACAATATCATTACAAGAAAATTAGCATGAGTACGGTTTGTGGATTCTGATTTTTTTCAGGGATATATATATATATATATATATATATATATATATATGTATATATATATATATATATATATATATATATATATATATATATATATATATATATATATGTGTGTGTGTGTGTGTGTATTAGTGTGTGTGTGTGTTTGTGTTTGTGTGTGTGTGTGTGTGTACGTGTGTGTGTACGTGTGTGTACGTGTGTGTGTCAGTGTGTGTGTGTGTGTGTGTACGCGCACAGCAATCCATCATTTATACATGTCTGGTTAGAAACGACGAGATGTGGAAACAAGAAAAAAATAATAAAAATCAACAAGATGTTCATTGTCCGTCGTATTTAACCACACACACACACGTGTGTGTGTATCTTTGTGCTTGTGTCTTTGCGTCTACATCCATGCATTTATATAAATGACAGTGACAGTAAATGTGCATATGTGGGTTTGGGGGATTTTTTTACGTTCTTGCATGTCTATTGATTCCTTCTAATATTCACATGTATGCATTTCCACGGCTGCGTTACGCTTTTTGGATATATAAGTTGACTGTTCACGCAGCTTTCAACTTGAAACCTTAAGCCCTGTAAAATGTGTCTGTCTCATGTCCATCTCCCATCTGGTTGCTCCCCTATTTAGACTAATTAAGCCAAGCAAAATAACAGGACAGCTACACCCTTCCATCCCAAGCACAACTTCTAAACCACAAAAAATCTGCTGCCATTTTTCATCACGTTAGGATCCGATATCTTGACCAGATGGCAGATCTTTGCATAACTTTACCGTTACTCAGTGTTGCCATGCGAAAGCCGACATTTACAATCCATCAACTTTCTTTCTTTCTCTCTTTCATTCAATATCATCACTCGTCTCTTTCTTTCTTTCCCATTACTCATTTTAATTTCTCTTTCTCTCTGTCTTTTTTTAATCATCAATTTTCCATCACTTTCTTTCTCACTTATTCCCTTTTTATAGTGTCTCCCTGTCTTTCTTTTTCCTCACCCATTTCGTTCTTTTGTTCTTTTCCATTTTTCATGATAGCCTTTTCTTCTTTCCTCCTTTCTTTCTTTCTGTTCCTCTTGATTTTTTTCCTCTTTTCTTTCTTTCTCCTCTATTTTTTCTCTTTTTCCCTTATTGTCTCTTTCTATATTTCTTTTTTAAGAACTTTTTTTAACAGTTTGATCTTCTCTACTTTTGATCTCTTCCAGTTTTCTCTATCAGTTTTTACTTTATTTATTCCTCAATTTTTCTTCCTTTCCTCTCTTCAAGAGGGCTCTTTTTCATCCGAATATCCTAAATTCTGACCTCTCGTTCTCTCTCTCTCTCTCTCTTCCTCTGTCTATGTTTCACTCACCTTTTTCGTTTCTTCTGCTTTTTCCTTCTTCCTCTTATCTTATTGTTTCAAGATTTTTTCCCTGATTCTTGTTCCAATTTTTCATTCTCATTTCAACTCTGTCCTTCAAATCATTTCAGATTAGTCCTTTTTCAAAATTTATGATATCTTTCCAATCCATCAGGTATTTTTTTTCATTTCTTATCTACATTTCTTCAGCATTCTGTATTCCTACTTTTGAAAAAATTCTGCTATCTTCCTAGTTTCTTGTGTGCACGTTTATTTCATTCTTTTTCCCATCCATTTCTTCTTTTAAAGATCCTTACTTCACTTTCCGATTACCACAGTCAACACTTCTTTCGTTCTGAAATTATTTCTTCTCATCTCTTCTGCCAATATTTCTTACTTTTTCATTATTTCTTTCTTTTTCTAAAACCCTTTTTTTATTTCTCAATTATTTCTGTCAATAGTTCCGACTTTTCTCAATTTTTCCCTTTTCACTAAAGATCCTTATAATATCGTTTGAATTTTTCTGTTAACATTTCTACCTTTCTTCTGTCATTCTGCTTCTTTTTAGAATTCATTTTGATTCCTCGATTTCTTTCTCTAGAAATCACCGTTTTATTTCATGATCTCTATTATCAACATACTTTTTTTATTCTCTCCCCATCTTTCTTTAGAAATCCTTGATTTACTTTTTGATTTATTCTACCAACATTATTTTCTTCTTTTTATTCCCTTCTTCTTCCTCAAGAAATCCTTGTTCTACTTTTTGATATCTTTGTCTACATTTCTTTTTCTGTTTTTGTAATCCATCATTCTTTTTCCTTTTTGACTTTTTTCATTACATTTGTAAATGTTTTCATTCGCCGTTTACATATGGACAGTTCTATGCTCAGGCCCGTACAAAGCCAGTTTTAGGCCCTGGTCAGTATAATGATGTATAATGTAGGTCCCATCTTAAACTGTTCATTTGGTATTTTATACTTACAAGTAACACAACAGAATAAAAGAACTACATCAACCTTTAACAATAACCATAAGTTCAACGATGCGTTCACTCTCCGAGGTGATAGTTGCAGGAGGAGGGAGAAGAGGACCAAGTAATCTCCTCTTGAGTCAATTGATTCTCATATTTGTAAAATATTGCGGTATCAAAGTATCTTGATTGGATTATTTTCAAAACATAAATCGTAAATGGCTTTTTTGTCAACAAATATTGCTACATCATAGCAATAATGACTTCATGCCCTTGATGATGTCGCACTTCTCCCTTCCTTCTCATATCTGTATTTTAACAGACGTGGGACCGACCGACCAACAAACCGACTGATCGACCAAAAAACGTTTAATAATGATGCATGGACACATTTAAACAAATATGATGGCGGGCAATTTTATTCGAAATGAGTGTAATACAACTGAGTACTGCAAAAAGGAATACAATAGCATTAGTCTCTATCTTTAGGAGTAGACATCCTCAATATCGTGGGCGCATGCCAACTGACCAACTTACGCTGTCTGTTTGGGCCTATCTATGCTTCATTTCATCATGACTGCCGATTCATCTTTCCTGTTCCTTTCTTTCCATGAGCTTTATGATTCCATGATGGTGTTTGGTCAGCCAGACTGATCGTAAGATAAGGAACATCGAGGCAGAAGGACACACCAATAACAATATTATTCATAACGCCGGAGATGACAGTTGACAACACTCATGCTAAACCTGCTGGTTCCAATTGCTATTGTTTCCTTCCCTGTGCTCCCTCCTCTTTATGCAACTGTCCACATAAAATTAAAGTCCTCAAATCAGGATTAATACAGTGGTTACGCATAACATTTCAAATTGATTTCACTCAGAATATTTCTCGCTTGAAACCAGAAATTTTCATCCATGAGCTCATCAATAAAGATATAACAAAAAAAAAAGAACCAAAGAGATAGAATCCATATCTTTATTCCTCCTTTAATATGATTATATATATGTATAGTCGAAAAAGCTTTACAGCTGTACAAACAATATATATACATATTTATGTCATTTCAGAACAATTTTTCCCCGATATCTATTAATGTATTTTTATTAAATTTCTTTTAGTGTTCTGCACATGATTTGATATCGTGGTACATTAAGTGAATTTTTCATCGGCTAATGACCATGTAACCGTTTCGAGGATTTCAAAACATAACAGTTATATTAACATGGCCCCTCAGCATTTATATGCACACATGCACGCACATATATATATATGTGTGTGTGTGTGTGTGTGTGTGTGCACGTGTATGTATGTATGTGTGTGTGTGTGCGAGAGAGAAAAAGAGAGAAAAATGTATATTTGTGTGTGTGTGTTTAGGCTGCAATCCTCTAATACAAGTCTGGTTAGATTCAACTGACAAGGAAGATTTGTTGAATCTCTTTGTTAGTTTTTCTTGTCCTCACACATGAGAACGTATATCAAAACGAAATGCATGCAAGTATTGTCCAAACGACAGATAAGATCAAAACTTTCTGTCATTGTCGAGGTCGTGGAAAAACTGTAGTGTTTCTTTTTTGCACAGAATTCAACAGTGTCTAATTCAGCGTGAGGAATTGTATTGTTGTGGTGGTGTCACATGACAAATGATGAGCAAAACAATTCTTTGTCCGGGTATACGTTCTCTTGTGCGAAAACAAGAAAAATGAACAAAAAGACGGAAAAGACCTGTCAGCCGTATATAATCGGATATATATATATATATATATATATATATATATATATATATATATATATATATATATATATATATATATATATTTATGTATGTGTGTGTGGGGGGGAGGTGTGTATAAATTATACGTATCGCGTAAGCTATATATTGAAATCATAGTTTGATCAACACTGCCGGGGTGCCATGTTAATATAACTGTTTTGTTTTAAAAAATCACTGAAACAGTAACATGGTAAAGATCTGATGATTCCAACAAAAGAAGATTTATACAAAGCAGCATAATGACAAAGTATACGTAAAACATGAAAAACACTGCAGAACATTACATAGATTACATTAACAGAAATGAGGAACTAAGTAACTGAAGTTAAACAGAAAGATTTTTTTCAAAAAGTTTTCTGTAATGATTAAAGCAGTTAAGCTTTCAGGAATTTATATATATATATATATATATATATATATATATATATATATATATATATATATATATATATATATATATACTACCTGCTAGAATTTTTGACTAGTATGTTATTCGCCCATTTAGAGGATGCTATCTGCTAGAATGCGGTTTCGTTTCACACAATGCTTACAAGAATACTCTATTTGATGGAAGCTTGATTTTATACAACGTAGAGGTTTTGTGGAAAATAATCATCCAATTTTTCGATTAAATATGTTAGGAGAGAATTGACACGAAGAAGTTTTTTCTGTGTAATTAGTATTTTAAAAAATGATATCATACGTTGGTTTGCATGCAAATCTGTAATTACAAACGGTACAACGTCTTTTATATTCGCATGGTTGAACAATCTATAGAAATGACACGAACAGCGAGTCACGTCTGTTGATATACTAACTGAGCCCTCATCGTTAAAAACGTTCTTAAGGTACCCTACGTAAGTAAACCGTTTCAAAAATAGTAGTATGAAATGATATCAATATACAATAAACATAAAACCTTATATAAAATGTCAAAATACATCTATAGCATAAACTATATAATAAGAAAAGGAAGTGGTGTTTGATCAACGCAGCTAGGGTGCCATCCTAATATAACTGTTTTGTTCGAATCACTTGAACAGTTACATAATAAATAACCGATAATCTAAACAAGAGACAATTTATACTTTATACCATGATAAGAAAGTATATGTAAAACAGGGAAAGCAAGGAAGAAAATTACAAAAATTGCAATGGCAGAAATTCAGAAATAGGTGACTAAAGTGACCCAAAATTTTTTGAAAAAGTTTCTATGTTCAATATTTAAGGCTGTAAAGCTTTCTAGACCCTCTCTCTGTCCTTCTCCGTATATATGTATGATAAGATCAACGCTAAATTGAAGGAATTCAATTCCTGCATCCACCCCATTTTCTTCAATCGTTTATTCTATTTAAGTTGTCTAGATTGAGTGATACATTAACCGTGTGACGATGGGAGATCATCTGAATAAGGGTTTCTGAACGATATAACTTGATTTTTAATCATTCTGTCGGACCACATATATCCATTTCATATTTTGGATATACTTACGTACTACAAACTTATAAATTCTTGAATGTGCAAAGTGCAGTTTTGGAGCCGGTATTGGTGATCTTTCAGCAACATCCACTAACGATTTGCAAAACAGAGTTGCTTCCCTTACCAAAGATTAGTCCCCATTCCTCGAACGATCCATAGAAATCATTGTGAGATTTTACAGAGGATAGGTGTAAAGACTGCATTCAAGATGGACCACCGTACTAGAGCTAGGGGGCTTCATTTTCCCTGGTATTTTTACCATAGGGTGGGTGAGAAATGGATTCAAGTCTTTCTCAAGGGAATTAGAGCAGAGTGGACGCTACATGTCCCGGTCGGAGTTGGAACTCGGTTCGCCGATTCCATTCACCTTGCTGTTTTCCGTTGGACCATCCGCTCTTCTCAGAGTGACAACTCATAAAACTGTTAATAATAATGATCACAGTTACCGATGGTGTAATATTCACAAGTGCAATATTGGATTGATATAAATAAATTTCTTATTCCCCTCTTTACATTGAGTACGTTCTCAGAATAAACTGTTCTACTTTCATTCTTTCCAAACAAGATTATCTAAGTTTGCTGCATAGATTGCTATAGATGGCCATAGATGCTTGTGTCAATATCCGGTTTCACCTCTGACCTCTTTTCATCTCCCTCCCCTCAAAATTCAATTTGTTGATTCCGGAGAGTTCGCAATACTTTCCGGTTGAATATTTTTATTCGATAATCCGAAGTATTCGTCCATTTTTTCCCTTTTCCCTTTCATTACAATGTTTTTATAGTCTATGCACCCTGGCGCCACACCTAACATTATAACACGTCTACAGTTATGCTCAATGCTGACCTGGTCGGTAACCTCTTGTCGGAGTGTCAAAAGAGAAGCCTTCCAAATCAACCCACGTATATTCTGTCTGCAGAAATTTCCATACTGAGTCCTTTAGGGAAAAATCTATCTTTGTAAACGAGTCGAAATCATGTTCTATTGGTAAAGCTTTTGTTTATCTGACAAATGGTGATTTGTATTGAAAATCACCACATCTCTTGCTTTTCTCCCTTTCACTCTCTCTCTTTACTCTTGCCTTTATGTTCCATACTCTCTCTCTCTCTCTCTCTCTCTCTCTCTCTCTCTCTCTCTCTCTCTCTCTCTCTCTCTCTCTCTCTGTCGCTATAATCAACAAGTGTGGCTATTTTTTAAAATCTTCCAATTTGATTAAACCTTTATAGCGGAGTTATATTCTTCAATCTCTCTCTCTCTCTCTCTCTCTCTCTCTATATATATATATATATATATATATATATATTATATATTCACATACACACACACAGACATATATATACACACACACATACACACACACACATATTTATATATATATATATGTTCCTTCTCCGTTTCCTTCCTCTGTTTATTCAATGTTTCTTTTTTTTCTTTTTTCATTCGTTTCATCATTCTTCAACTCCGTCTCATTCCACATGCCTCATTCTTCGTTCATTTTTGTCTTCATCTATTCTCCTCTATTCTTTGAGTCATTATTTCTTTTTTTTCTTACTTTTTCTTTTTTTTCACTTTTTCACACTTTCTCTTCCTTTTCCTCTCTTTTTTTCGCACTTCTTTTCATCACTTGATTTCATTTACCCTCTTTCCTTTTTTACCGATTCTATTTCAACGCTTCCTTGACACACTTCCTTCCTTCCGCATTCCTTCTCCCTCCATCTGTCGGCTATGGCTGTATCCATTTCTATAACGAGAGCTTGAAATGCCTTCATTCAATCTACTTCTCACAGAATTCCACCTGCAGTTTTTGCCCTGTTTGTTACTAATTCTAACTCTCATCCCGATCATCGCGGCGGGTATATTTGCTTTTTTCTATCACGTTGCACATTTGAGTCCAGCTCTCAACACATTGATTGCACAAACAGGAATCTCTTTTGATTTCACCCCGCAAGACCCGAATCCTGACACTCCATAAATCATCCAAACGACATGAACAAACGCTATGATTCGAACCCTTATCGCCCAAACTACTCTGGTTTCACCCCATCATCATCACCGGTCAAATTTGATTCAGTACCGAACATTGATTGATTGATTTCCTATCAATTAAAAAATGCTCTCTTCTGGCGATATATTAAAAATACAACGTGCGTTTGCTCGTTAGTTTATTCCTTCTTTGAGAGGCATTCACTACCGTTTTTGTCCTGCCGTAATTGAACAGGAGTTGCTTTTTCTGCCTGTGCTGTAATATTCATTTTTAAAAATGTTTTCAATTGAGATTCACATATAACTAAATATGGAAAATTATTTAACGGTACTTCATTCTCTCTTTCAGTTTCCAAATAATTCTGAATTGAATATATATATATATATATATATATATATATATATATATACACACACACACACACACACACACACACACATATAAATATATATATATATATATATATATATATATATATATTATAAGAAATGGATATATAATACGACAAGATGATTAATGATCAATGGAAATAACGCATTCATATATATATATATATATATATGTGTGTGCATATTTATATATATGTAATACACACACACACACACACACACACACACACACATATATATAATATATATACGGTAATCCCTGTGAAAGAAGATTCTCAGATAGGTTTTATATTCTATGAAATGATTTCATAAAGAAAAAACTACTGAACTTATTTCATAAATATATGTATGAAATCTTTCTCATGAATAGATTCAATATATATATATATATATATATACACACACACACACACACACACATATATATAGAGAGAGAGGGGGAGAGAGGGGGGAGAGAGAGAGGACAATTTTGAAAATTTGGTATTATAAGGAAAATCCATCATTCATTTGAACTCATATCATCATCATTCAATCATCAAAGTATTTCCTGAGTTTTCTCTGTCTTTTAGAACCCCTCCAGCCAAGTTGTGTTATCCGTCAAATATACCAATTTTGATCTGATTCATTTTACGAGGAACTTTTCAATATTTTCATCTTATCCAAGCTGCTGACCAGCAAAGCAGTGTTGCATGAAGTGAAACAAGCGATAGTCAGGATTTAGTGACAAGTTTAGTGATTATGCTGATCGTGGAAGAATCTCATTACCATGATCGTTTGAAACCTCAAAGATATAAGTCGTTCAGAAAATTGTTGGTCATTTTTTTTTGCACAGAATAAGTTTCTTTGTTCCAATGCTTCTTTCAATAAAGCCAATTGCTCGCTGTAACAATGTCCCCAGATTCCAGCAATTCGTAATGAAGAATCCCCTTCGAATCCCACTACATGCTAAAATCTGTCCTGAAACCAGTCATGATTTTCCCGCGATATTAACTCCTTTACTGTGACTGGAAAAACATATTTTCTTTCGCCCCTGCCCCCGCCTCCAACTCTTAATTCTATCATTATTGGGATTCTAATTTACAATGTGATTTTTTGCTAAATCGGTCCGTTATTGTGTATCCGGTAGTATTCACGCTTGTGATATGAAAATTCTGACCTCTTTGTGATAACTAACAAACAAAGACGTTGGTCACGTGACAGTTTTCAATCAGTGACTAACTGGATTTGTTTTCTTTCTGCATTTTTTACCCGTGGCTTGTAAATGACTCACTACGGTTGATAAGCTCATGCAATTTAGAGCTGACAAACTTCAAGGACACTTCTGGTTTTTCCCAAACATTTTTCAAAGGACGGCGCTGGGAACATCTGCATCATCCTACTGTATATTCCGACCTATGATATCATCATGCATAGATATTTCCATGAAATTATAATTAATGATATTTATTCATTTTTTGCAGGATTTTGTTTATTGTATCCATTCGTGTTGGCCTTCCAACTGTTTCTGTTCTTCAGAATTGGTTCAAGAGATTCCTTAATCGTAGAACAGACTCAGAAAAAGTCATTTTTCATTCAATGTCTCACAAGTAAATCCCCTGGAATTGTCCCGTGAATATCCACTGCCAGAATGTCTGATTCCCTGCCCACCCTTCGAAAAGCCCTGTCACCATTGCACCCACAACACCAGCCTTCTCCTCCGCTAATGGCAAAACACTAATTTAGATAACAAAATGTCGGACGTAATCTCTGGTCTTCCAATGCAATTCTTTTACAAACAAATCTTCCACAACTTTATCCGACATTTGTCTGTCTCTAAGATCCCAGCCTTTATTCCTCTCATCCTGCATTTCCCCCTTTCTTTTCCTTCCATTTTATTTATCCTCTTTCGAATTCCCTCGCACGGAAACATACAGTAATGACACAGATAGTATAACATGTTTTGTACGCTTGAAACAGTCTAAATAGTTTGGCTAAAGTCAACGTGACAAAAACATTGAAATATCCACTCAATTTTATTCAATAATCAGCCACATAAAGCGTCTAACATAACCAACCTGATAATATCACCAATCAACCAGAACCGACAAATCTCCAACATGAAAACACGATCGACCATTCATTGTACTTTCTCCATGAATTGCATGCGCATTTGTTTTGTTTTTTGTTTTTTTCTGGTCACGTTGTTTACCATTCTTACAATAAAACAGAACATAATACGCCTTAAATATTGCGTGCTCTGTTCTTTCTCTCTTTCAACCATAAATGTTTGCCTCTCTCTCTTGCATCGGTTTTTATCTTTGGGCTCTTGTCATTTTAATCTTCGTCACCATTTTTTTCTATTTGTTCCCTTGTTCACCCTCCCCAGTCACGTTCATCTTTCCAAAAATCCCATGAAAGAAAACAAATTCTTCTCGAAATGTCAGCCAAAAAAGCAGATATATCATGAGCACAAAATCTATGAGCTACGCCATGTTCTATTAGAATAATGAAACTCGGTAATCACTAATTCCAAAGGACTAAAAAAAAGGAAATTTAAAAAACAAATAATAGGACTTAGAAAGAATTGGGAATTCCCGTTTTATTGTTTCCAAATTAAGTTTTGTAAGGACGAATCTGAGATAAGAATAAAATCAAATAAACTTTATCATACCCATAGGCATTTACTGCCACTCCTCAGGGGAGGCAAAAGGTTATATTTCCACAGTGTGGTATATTCGGGATAGTTTTTAGTCAAAACCCAGTAATCAGCGAATAATAATGTAGTCGTTCTAATACGAGAGGATTAAGTCGGGGTTACATAAAACAATTCTACTGCATCAACACCGAACTTCAAACCGCCTCGCCCGCAGCGACAAAGGATGATCCATGGCGGGTCAGGGTGAGGCACCATTAGACGTTCCCTTAATCATCGATAATCATGTCCCATATTACGTCATATCCTATGCATGGTATGAAATAATATGAAATACGTACGAATTTATAATCTAACTTCGGCAACTAGCGTACTTTCTCAAACTGCACTCACCGATCCTTCCTTTCTCTCTCCCTCTCTCTCTCTCTCTCTTTCTCTACACATACACACACATGCAACCCCCCAATATATATATATATATATATATATATATATATATATATATATATATATATATATATATATTTGATTTTTGAAAGAAAACACATGTTTCTCAATACAACCATCTCTTATTGGTTTTTCTTCCATTGCACTATATTATATGATCACTAAATTGTGCAATTTTCATTTCAATTCAATGAGAAAAATATTTTAAAAACTTACCTGCTATGCTTTGTTTATCAGAATTGTTCTATCAATTTTTTAATTAGGTTTTCATTTTTATACATATGTGTTCGTATGTATGTGTGTGTGTGTGCACGCGCGTGTGTGTGTATGTGATTATAGATTGCGTTATATTACATAAAAATGATGCATGAGTTCTCAAGGCACCTTTGTTCATATATTCCCGAAAGACTGTCGCTGGGGATGAGTTTATTTTCAATACTAAGACAGTACAAGTACCAAATGTCCATGTTTGGAAGGGCCCTGACTTAATGGTTTGAGGAGCTACCTGCCATAATTGTCATGTAAAATAATTTTCCGTCCGTCGTAGGAAACTACGTCTTCCATTCATTTCTAATAGTGTTTTTAATTTAGATGTTTTATACCTGAATTTCGATCCATTGCCAATTTAGATATTGTATAACTATTATTCTGCAAATATATTGTCCGCATTTAGAAGAAAATATAATCATTAGATTTCTCGAGAACCACTGAGCAACTTCGAACTCGACACTGCACTGCCTTGTGTGCTGACTGATATGTCAGGCGAATATTAACTTGCTCAAATTATGGTCAGATTGTTCGTATAAAATCCACCTGTTATATCGGTATTCTTAAATCTTAAATCCCCAAGAATGTCGTAATATCGAGAGTCTCGTGCATACAAGTGATGACGTCCTATTTATAGAGATATGCATGTTATTTAGGACTTTGCCATGCCGGTAGTTGTTTGGTAGTTGTAAGAGCATGGCTACGTTGAAGCGTCTACTCTATCATTTTTAGGTTCAATACTTACGGCAAGCCCATTATATTTAATCGTTTATTCTGCTTACATTGTCTACATTGAATGATGCATTAATTGTGTAATGACGGGAGATCATATCAAATGAGTTTCAATATAATATAACACAATTTAAAATCATTCACATATATCCATTTATCACTCTCTCTCTCTCTCTCTCTCTCTCTCTCTCTCTCTATATATATATATATATATATATATATATATATATATATACACACATACTAATCTTTGAGCATTTTGTTAGTTTGTTTGGTTATTCGTACCTCTTCTCCACTAAAATTGCGAGGCGTTACGATCTACTATTCTCTACGTAGACGGAGGAGTGGTCAGCTTACCACACGGACAATAGGAAGTTCCCCTCAGATGTCATTCGAAGTCACCAGCTTTGGACGATAATTTCGCATCAAAGATGCTGAAATCTAACGTATGGGCACACGGCGAAGATCGCAATCTATGAAGTTCAATTTTTTCATTCCTTTTATAGGATATTTTCTGATTTTTAAAAAAATTTTTGCACGTTGTTATTTTCTATAATCGGTAGGCTGGCTGTTAGCCCGGTAGAAAATATTCAAAGCGATCGGGTCACACACACACACACACACACACACACATATATACATATATATATATATATATGCGTGTGTGTGTGTGTGATATTCTCAGATTCTTATTATACTACAACTCTCCCACAATCCCCTTTTTTGTATTTCCTCTCCCCGCACAAATAATCGTATTTATACACGCTATATAAGCAATAAAGCTTCCGAGTTTATGACTCTATTAAATAATTGAGTCTAAAAACTGCACTTTCCCAGTGAACAGAAACAGGGTCACCCTTATTTACTATTTGAAGTCGACGCACTCTCCCTTTGAATCAACCTGTTTCTCACGTGGTCAGTTTTACACCGGATCCACTGATGTCATAACCAATCATTACGGCTAGTCAACCATAGCCCCTTTGTACACATTTAAACCCTTCTGCCCGAGGTATACCGTGGTGCAAGTGACCAAGAGGTTAGTAGCACAAAAAATTGAATCGTTGATCCAAGTTCAAACTATGGCTGAGACAATCTGCGTTAACTACTTGGCACCAATGCCCTTGGGAAAGGCATGAAACCTTCCCCCTTTCTCCTACCCAAGCCATGAGAAAAATAGCAAAACAAGGAAAATCAAAATCCTCCGTCGAACGCTGCAACAGGTTGGAAACGGACATTATGGGAAACATGTTCCCTAAATGTCCAGTTAAAGGAGCACTGACGAAACTCAGTCGGGGTCAGCGAGCCTGAGGTAGATTATAATTAAATTTTAGCGTTAAATAACCCCGTAACGCCCTCGATCATACAAGCAAATGGGTGACTTCTTTGTTAACTTTGAGAATCAAAGTCCAACATTCTGTTTAAAAGACAATGCTCGTTTTTGTTTTTTCACTGATGAAGGCCAAAACTTAACTAGAAAGGTTCACCAAGAGTTACCAATACATTGAGAAAAAAATATTCACAATCCTGACCCAAACTCATACTCTGGTACTGCTATACGACACATGAAAGGTCTAAAGTGTGCTCTATTTGCTCTAATGAAGAGTTTTCCTCCCCTGGTCCAAGATTTCAAAGAAGTGGAACGGACAATCTGAAATGTATGAAATGAAAATAGAAAATATTACACATGAGCATGAATTGAAACCTGTTTACTTATCAACAGTCAATTAACCGAAGGAGAGGCCAACTTTCAGAGATTTGACCGATGAGAAAAAAAAGTGGCAAGGTATTACTGTACTTTTTAGGGTGAATTATTTTTTGTTTTTTGCTTACTTTTGGTCATCCTAAGCAAGGCCTTTTGGTCATTTTTTCACGTCAAAGGGTTAACGGGGGGGGGGGGGTCATTTATGCCACAGAATTAAGAATAGTAAAGAAAATGTTAGAATAGGTTATCAATGTTAAAATTTTGAAGTTGAGAAACATATGAAGTTGAGAACACTGAAACATCACAAGTTCAACATGAGAGATAAGAAGACCAACACTGGGAAAGGTTCTTGTTTATTTTTAATTTTTTTAATACCGGGTGCGGCTCAATCTCTTTATTTTCATGGTGATCGGTACCAGTGTGTACCTGCAAATTTTAAATGCCTAATATGTGTCTATCTGAATACTTGATTGGTCAAAATATCGAGTTTGCTTTGTGTCTAGGTATAATCTAATACTTTATCTATGATATCCTGGTTCCTTTGGCCAAGTTTCATCATCTTTGTTGTTCTTATGACACGGTTTTGGCCACCACACTCCTGTCTTCTTCCTGTCTGAATTTTAAAGACAAGATGATTTTGATATCATACATTATATCTTTCAGAACAGTTTCTTTGTTTTTGTGGTCTTTAATCACAAGGTTTCAGCCGCTGTAACATCTGGCTTTCTTTGAATTTCTGAAAAGAGGTATTGTTACTCTCATACATCGATTTCTCTCGAATCATATTCCTTAAGGTTGTTGATTTTATCACGCTATTTTGACATCTGTATTTTCCAACCTCTTTCGTGTGTTTGTTATATTCGATGACCTTCAAAGAATTTTGAACTGAATATTTCATTTGGTCCACAAGGGTACACTCTCCTCATCCATTTACTTGTCACGTTTAGTATCCTGTGTAGTGATTCGTCAGTTTATCGCTATGACTTTGATATAACCCAGTTCATAAAAGCTCTTTTGATGCTCATCTGATTCTGTGGAATCTGAGTTCAATCCTTGGATCAGACAGCGTAGAAGTGTACACCAGTCTAGATGAGAGGCCTTAAAAAGAAGAATGATGATTACAAATATTGGAATTTTCTAGGAAGGACAACGGGCGTAAAAGATACATGAATAATAACAACATATTGCATAGATCAAAAACTGGATTTCGTTCAACATTATCGAAAGGATAACAGATGTGACAGACACCTGAGGAAGTCCGGGGAATGCTACGGGTGGAGCTCGTGGTGAAATAAATCGATGTGTAATATTGAGAATGCATAATGAAAAATATTATGTAAATGTTTAAGCAAAATATATATCGACTCACAATGATAACATGTGTGCATCATTGAATTTGTGTGGATATGGATTTTCTTTAATATGTGCAAACACATGCCCAGATATATACACAGGCCGTCTGTCTCTGACGTACATTCTTACTTTCTCTCTCTCATATGCTCGCACAAACTCTCCGATCTCACATTTGCTCTCCCTTTCTCTCTTGAGGATATTTGTCCTTCTTTGGATATTTCGATCTTTCACAAACTCCCTCTTTCTCTCTCCTGAAGATCCCTTTTCTCTTTCTATATTCCGATCTTTCCATCTTTCTCTTCTTTTTTCTCAAAGAGACTATTGTTATTTCAATATTTTGCTCTCACTAACTCTATTTCCCTCTCTCAAAGAGACTTTTTCTCCTTCAATAATTCGCTCTCTCTCACACACAGATCATCCCCACTTCTCTCCCTCTCTTACACACACGCACGTGCGCGCGAAATTATAGCCACTGAATGAGAGCACTGTGCCTGCCGGAACGAAGGGATTTCTCTATGTAAATAAATGAAGGAATAAATGCACAAATAATATTAATAAATACGTAAATGAAAAGAAAAGGAATGTAGCCAAATGTAGGCCATAAAACAGAGACAAAGGATCTCTAACGACTGTTATTGTTTTCACTTGTATCTTCATTGTGTTCGTCTTTCGGCCGGACAAGTGAATTATGGGTCTTGAGATTGCTTCCAACGGTTTACTTGGGCCCTTACATTCTACTGACGGCCAGGCCATTGTTTTCTCTGCAGCAACCCCCATTGTGTGCCCCCAAAACGGGACTAAGTAGAGACAAAAAAGATTAATCGGGTCCCGACCTATCTAATGATGTCTTGATTAATGATCTGGGTTCAATGAAGTGGGTGGTGGCCGTGGAGGAGGATGCTCGGAAGATCTCGAATTCTTTTGAAAGAATGATGATCCAAGTGAAAGGTGGGTGGGGGAAGCTTTTGATAGTCTGGCAGATCGGTCAGTTATTTTGCAGTATTATTACTGTAGAGACAGAGGTGGAATGTTTGATAGTGTTCGTTGTTGTTGGTTAGGGGAGAGACAGATATGCAACCGTTGTAGAGTAATGTGAAAGTGTCAGGGTTTTATTTAAGAGAGTGCAGAGAGATTTCAGTTGGCTTTGACAAAGGAAGAGAAGTGTGGCTGAAAATTAGGATGACAGAAAATAAAGTTGAAGGAACACATCAAAACAAGAGAAAAATTGAAAAGAGAAATTTTTCCTATGAGAGAGGAAGAAAGAGGAAAGACAAAATCATGAGAAGTTGGAAAAAAGAAAGAAAAAAGATGAAAGGAAAGAAGGAAAAAGAGAGAAAAGATGATAGGAAGGAATTATGAAAAAAAGAAAGAAGAGAAAAACATGAGGAATGGTAATGAAATGAAGAGAGAATTATGAGGAATACGAAAAAAGAATTGAAGGGAGAGGGGAAAAAAGAACGAAAAAGAATGAAAGAAAAAGCATTATTGGGAATGGTAGAAAACAGGAAGGGAGAATAGAAGAGAAAATTATGAGAAATCAGGGGAAGGGAGAGAGAGGGAAAGAAAAACATTATGAGGAATGGTGAAAAAAGAAATGGAGAATAGAGTAGAAAAATTATGAGAAATAAGAAAAAAAACAAAGGAAGAAAAGAAGAAAGAAGGAAAGAAAAGAAGGCATAGAGAGAGAAAAGTGGAAAAAAGAAAAGAAAAAATGATGAGGAATAGAAAGAAAAGAAAGAAAGGAAGAGAGAAGAGATAAATAGGAAAGAATGAAATAAAAATACAAGAAAAATACAAGAAATAAAGAGAGACAGAAATTGATCGAATGGAAGCACGAAGAAGTATAATTTGTGACCGGAAAGACGAGAGGAGAAACCAGAAAGAAGTAAAAGAGAAAGAAAGAAAGAAAGAAAGAAAGAAAGAAAGAAAGAAAGAAAGAAAGAAAGGAAGAAAGAAAGAAAGAAATGAACATACAAATGAACTATGGAAGAAGCATAAAAAAAGTATGAATGAAAAAAGAAACAAAAAGAAGAAAACGAATAAAAACGGAATGAAGAAAGAGAAATACGAAAGAGAGGAAGAAAGAAAAAAAATACGATAGAGAAGAAACGAAAGTAGAAAAAGATAAACAAGATAAAAACGAAAATTTGTTTGTTTATTCGTTCGAAGAAAAAGAAAGAATGTGAAACGAAAAAGAGAAAGGGAAGAAGAAAGGAAGAAAAAACGAAGAAAGAAAGAAAGAGTATATGGGAAGATTTTTAAAAGTGACCATCGTGAGAGCAAAAGGATAAAAGGAGAGAACATTAAGCAAAGAGGGAAGAAAACCACGACAAGAGAAGAAACCTGAATGAGAGGCAGCGAGAGAAATCAAGCGAAATGAAAACAAATTAACCATTCTGCTAATTACCCGCCATATCAGTCTGAGAAAGTTGTGACACTCAGGTTGGCACCAAGTGGGATATAGAAGACCGGAAAAAAGAAAAGCGGACTCATAGAGTTGAGAATGGTCAAAGTTTCCGAGGTCCGAAAAAGGGGGATGGTCAATCCTAGATAGAAGATTAGAACGTAGAAGACGAACAAGAGAATATTTACACGTGGGAATATCTTGGATTCTGGAGTGGACATAGAATTAAATCCTGCAGACCTTTTGACCGGCGATCGACTGGACATGAAACATAATTTTCACAGAGATTCACCAATGACAAAGCAGTGAGAACCTTGGTTTGGAATTTACGTAGGCATTTGCATGAGTGAGTGTGTATTTGCGTTGAGGTTAGACTATATTGGCTTGAACTGTCTATTTATCATTGTTTGTTTTGACCGGCTGAGATTGTTGCTCTATTTCAATTATTTTGACCAGGGTAAATGTAATTGCTTGAAGTTGACTAGATTTTAAAAACTTGGCATAAGACAATTTCATTCCTCATCAGTCAGTACTTGTATTCATTATATGATCTGAATACATCACTGAATATATAACTTTCAATTATCCTAGTGTGACTGTTCCAAAGATGTGTAGTTTGACCCACATGCATGTGTAATTATATATATATATATATATATATATATATGAACTTGAATATGATATGACTGGGTTGTTTATCAATTAAGCTCTTTTTTTTGTAATTTATTTCAGTCAATTCAAGTATCCTGATGTTATATTTATAAAGTCTCAACTCAACTCGGGCAGTTTTAATGTGTGATTAGAGATAATTCTCAAGAATTGCTATGATCATAAGGAACGTAATTCAACTAATAAAATGCATGAGTGCAAACAAACAAAGAAATTACCGTATATTCTTAATATATATATGTGTGTGTGTGTGTATGTGTGTGTGTGTGTGTGTGTGTGTGTGTGTGTGTGTGTGTGTGAACATGCACGCGTATCTGTGTATCTGTGTCAGGCTCTCTGAATGATGAGCATTCCAACAGAAACCTTTCGAATGCTGAAATGATGTAAAGCGAAGAGGAAATTACCGTTAATTCACGAAGAAAAAATGCTGAGTGTTTCCAAACTCAATAAGTAGTGATGATGTCATGTTAGGCTGGATCGTTGGAGATTACATTCTTGGCTGTGTAGGAGACAAGGGTGTGGTAGAGAGGAGAGAGCGTGAGCTGCTTCTATGACGCTATTTTCACTTTTTTTTCCTTATTTCATAAAAGGGTGAAAGTTGAACGAAGCAAACTCTGAATGCAAAAGATACCTGTATCCACAGGTAATATTTTTACCCCACAATTAGTTCAGTGGTGAATATTATTCACACAACTCGAACAGTAAACAGTGAAAGCATCAGATGAAAATTAACATAAGGCATTACAGCATCAGTGTTTATATATATATATATATATATATATATATATATATATATATATATATATATATATATATATATATATATATATCTATATATGTATATATATATATATATATATATATATATTGCTCCAACATCGAATGATATCTAAAAGAAGTGATAATTACAAGGACATGTACCCGGTAAATGTAAACATTTCGTGCCTCTCTTCTTTTCTGATTGTTTTTTTTTTCAAATTGAGGAGATATATGTACTATGCACTATATATATATATATATATATATATATATATATATATATATTCCTTTTCTTTCTCCATTTTATGATTTTTTTTTCACGCCTGCAATCTTCCTCTCTGTTTAATTCTATGAAATCTCTAAAATATTATTTGCTTTGTTATATTCGGATCTTTTTTCCGAGCAACTCCAGGTAACCCTCCTAGTTTGCATAGAACTCTGAAGCTAAGAAAATGATCTTATGGAAAAAGAACAATCTGCATCGTTTGTACTTGTCTTTCTCTTCTTGTTGGACGGGGGGGGGATTCATTTTTTGACAAGAATGTCAATGGTGATAAAAATGGATTTAATAATTGAATTCAGTGCGAAAGAAAATCTATAAGATGGAGAGAGATCAGGTGCCCATCTATAAACAAATGTAGACAGATTAAAGTACATAGACTTAAAACTTCCCGGCGACAAATTGACTCATTCAGATTATTTTTTGTTTAAGCTTCTTATCCGCTCATTGCATCTCTTCTTGACAGATCTTGACGTTTGATTAGAGTAATATCGTTTTGTTTCCTCATCCCGTAGCTGCAAAGTGTCTACAATTTCCTCCTATAAAACAGTTTACGATATAAAATCAAATCACTATTTCAAAGAAGACCAAAAAAAGTGATTATTTCGAAGCCTTTCAAAGGAACACTCGACCGAAGATATTGTGTAATCGAGAAATAGTTTGCTGGCTAATTTCTGTCTTGAAAAATCTCTTCTGCTGTAGGGAATGCTGGAAATGATCCTGTATTCAACCATTATTATTAACCCAATAACTGCAGCAGGTGGGAAAGAGCAATAGTCTTCCATTACAAATTGTTTATTGCAAGTTATCCATTGCAAGTTGAAAGCCCAGACCAACAATTGTAAATGAATGGCCATCATTAATCATAAAACCGAGATTTTATTGAGTCAGTCATAGAAATACAAAGAGTGAATTTCCCGTCTTTTGCAGTTATTGATTTCTTTTTTGCTTGCATATTCTTTCATCATGATATTTTCAGCTGTTCTTAGCAATTATGCTCAGGTCGTCAATCTACAACAGTGAGGAAACAGTGTTGATTGGACATAAAGGATAATCTCACGGTAAGACTCCAACTCACGTCCCTTTTAATCCAAGGACCCTGGTTAACCGTGTCAGCTACTCCTACCAACAGTGATAGAGAATAATATAGTTGGAAAAATACACAATCTAATCTTTAAACATAGTTCTCGTAGCTCTGTTGGTAAGAGCAATTAGTACAATTAACCAGGCTTCACTGAGGCAAACGACGAGTCTCACCGTGATCTTATCTTTCATTTCCAAACCATGCAATTTACTCACTGCCGCAGATAGACGGTGTGAGTAATGTTGAACAAACAGAAAGCTCTAAGATTAAAGAAAAATACTAATCGAAAATTAATTATAATGGTTGGCGATATTAAATTTAATAAAAATAAATAAAGATAATTTTGTTAATGTTGTATTTCTTTGCTTCTATGCGTATTTGTGTGACTCTTTTAAAATACAATCAAGTAATGGAATCGAAAAGTATAAATAAGTATAAATACGTATTTGCATGCAAAATCCTGAGCATATTCCTTAAATGCTATGCAAACGTGTTGAGGCTGTCCGTTGATGAATTAAAGCTAATCATGCATCTGTAATAATATTAATGGTGCTTATTTGGCTCTAAAAAAATCATACGCATACATTAGAAATAGCATGAAAGAATTACTAGTCGGAAATTAATAATAATTTACTATACTTCATTCGAAGACCATTATGATGTATGCTCTATAAAAAACGATTGGAAGTATAGGTACATTGGCATCCTTGGTTCAAAAATCGTGCCGGATTATCCATTTTACGGAGTCCCCAGAAATTGCATTATGATTTAATAACACACTTCTGGCTAGCTTAATACGCACATCTCACGTTGCGTATTATAGTATTATTATAAGACCTTTGTTGGTTCAGCAAAATGGATAATCCAACAAACTTCTGTTAGGAAGCTGATGCGAGATATAGGGTTTGTTCATATATTTGCATCTATAAGAATAAATTTCTGTCCGTTGGTCTTTACGGGTGCGGTCTAATTAATATTGTTCAGACTTATCAGAATTGTTGTGCTTTCGATTAGTGTCTTTGGGCCGAACGTGTTAGTAACTTTCATTAATCCGTACTACACAACTATCTTTTTGACTGATGCCTTTTGACCTAGATTCCATATTGTAGTGTTTGCTGAATCAACCTCGCTCTCATTTGGCAATTAGTCCTAAAAGTAGAGAGGAGCGGAAAAGGGCATCAGCATGAGGGTACTAGCATCTGTCATCATGAACAATCCCTTTTTTTGTCAATCCTTTCTTTCTTGTCGTCGTCAGTCGTGAAACATGATACACTTGAGCGAGGTCTTCCATTCTCTCCAGAATTCTTTGATGTTATAATGATGTTGAATCCCCAAATAATCCGAAACCTAAATGGTTCGGTCACCAATAGTATAGCTAGTAAATTCTCCAACCATCTGTCTTCTCAACAACAAGCGGATTCTCGACGAGTGAGAAGTTTCTCAATTAGGTTGATAAAGATGAGCTCGTTTTTTTTTTCAACCATCTCTTTGCAAGCGCAGAATGTAATGCAAGGTCAGTTATTTTATATGTTGGGCCCGCTAGCATAAGTGCAGGAAGCGCATGCTTAAAGTACCTGGTGTTCTCAAGTCGTTACCATACCAAGTACTGACCCAAGCTCGATACTGTTTACCTCTAGTGATCGAACCAGAACCGATGCATTCAATGTGATTTGACCGTGATGTTGAACCAGTTTGGTTATATTTCAGCTGCTTAGGAGGAGGAGGAGGAGGAGGAAGGCTGAAACTCGTGCACAAGTATTCTATGCTATTCCTCAGTGCTGCTTCTTAAAACCTGTTTTGGTCCTGGGTTATGAGTGTAGTTAACTGATTGATTATATCTATTGAAAATATTAATTATTACCTTCAAATTTTACTTTTTCGACCACTTCAGTGAAAATTCGAAATCCATCCATTTCCAATTGGACAACAGGCAAATTCGCATATTTTTCTTTTAGTCGCATAAAAGAAAACCATTGCATATGAATATTTCAGTCCTGGTCACAAAAGCAAACCCTGAAGGGAATTTTAGCTATACTTTCTACACATTAGCAATCAGAAAAAAATACTCACAGACCTAAGAACAAAAACAGCGTTTTGCGATGTTATAGTCGGTATTTGCTGAAAGCAAATGATTCAGTCCATTCACAATTTAACTATTTTAGCAAATTCGATCCCCATAGTGTGTCTCATAACTCTTGTCTCGTACTCAACTAAACTAAACTTATTATTAGAGCACTTACTTACTGAGTTGCGTTTCATCGAACAACTCGCTAGTGTAGGTTGTTTGAGCCTCATTGGGCACTTCACTTATCTGGCATCGTACCAGACTAATCTTAATTTATCATTGGAGCACTTACCATCATGCTTTAGTAAACAAGTCCGTCTTATCAATCCGGAAGTGTGGTAAATTTGATCATCACTATGGCCCGCTAATTATTTGGGCGTTTACCACTGACCATCAGTAACAAACTCATTTAGCCAATAAATTCGCTATCGCTCTGATTTGGATCACTGTCTACCCAATTTGTATGACCTTGTGCCAGATTAGGCTAAAGTTATTTTGGGAAAACTTACAGTTTTTGTTTTGGTTTGTTAGTGTAATGAACACAATCTTCATTAAGTGATTCACTATTGTGGCTCAGCAGGGCCTCTAAGAGGTGGTGCAGTCAACGCATTGTGCTGGGGCCCGGAGGTCAAAAGAGCTGAATGTCGAAAGAGTTTGTGCATTGAGTGATATAAATTTATTTCGGTGGCCCTGTGGGTTTGTAAATATATTTCGCGTATACGCAATGCACTTGAACATTCCTCCATGGATTGCATTGCTCAAACATTATAAAGTGAAAATTTCATATCAAATTTCTGCTAATAACTAGATAAGGCTACCATCGTATAAACACATTTACCTTTATGTATATCTATAATCGCTTTACCTGATTTCGGCTTAGAAATGCTCTGCGTTCGAATAGCGTCGTAAATCTATCCGTCTATCTCTCTCTCTCACTCTCCCTCTCTCTCTCTCTCTCTATATATATATATATATAGAGAGAGAGAGAGAGAGAAAGAGAGAAATGCCACATCCTTTTCTCTCCTTTTATTCACATCAAGAAACAAACCAACACACAAATACATACACACACACACACACACACACACACACACATATATATATATATATATATATATATATATATATATATATATATATATATATATATATCTTTCATCGCCATCTACTTTACAACCCTCTCAGTCAATCTATTTACCGATGTCTTTGTTAACACATGGAACTTCATTTCCCCCATTTGTTTCTTTTAACGTCATTCCAATGTGCTCCACAGTTGTTACCCTTCATTTTTTTTCTTATTTCTTCTGTGAAGTACCTCCTTCGAGACGTGTCATCACCATCTCAACAGAATGGCGGTCGCGCAAGCGATCCACTCAGAATTATTCGAAGAGGCACCTTCCCAAACCGCTTCTCTGTCGAACCAAGAAAATGGCAAATATTTTGAAGAAAAAAGTAATAATAAACACAAGACAAAACAATTGCGACTCTGAGAAGTTCAGAAGCGGGAGACGGGAAATATATACACCTATCTTTTTATTTTTGTTCTTTTTTTGTTCTTGATTTTTTTCTACCTACTTCTCTGGTCTTTTGGGCCGGCACAGAAGACCAGGTGGGGTGTCAAAAGACTGTCAGTTGACCTTTTGACAAAATCAATTTTTTTTCTTTAATTCCAGAAGGATTTGTTGCAGGGCAGTATATTGACAGGGTAAAACATGAAAGAAATCTCCGGGGTAGAGTTTGGGGCGATGGGAAGAGATGTGAGAAAAATTTAAGAAAAATAGAGAAAACAGTTGGAGGGGGAGTTGATGGGGGCAACAAAAAGACATAGAAAATAAAGAAAGAAAGGAACGAAGGAACAAAGGAAGAAAGAAACTTAGAAATATAGGACAAGAGGAAAAATAAGGAATGAAGGATGAAATAATGTGAGAAAGAAAGAGAAAATGAGGGACAAGAAAGAAAGAGAAAAAAAGAAAGAAATGAAGGCTGAGAGAAAGGAATAAAGAAAGTTTTAAAAAAAGGACGAGAGACAAAAAAGAGGAATGAAAGATAAGAAAGAAAGGAAGAGAGTAAAAATGAGGGACGAGAGAAAGAGAGCACTGAAGGACAGGGCAAAAAAAAGACATGAAGGACGAACTGGCGAGCAAAAGACAGAAAGAAACGTAAGCATGTTTGAAGAAAGGAAGAGATGTAGGGAGAAAGAAAGAAAGAATATTCAGCTTGAAGAAAACAATGGAGGTAAATGTTTCAAGAAAAATAAAAGTAAAACAAATTAACAAAACGAAGGAAAAATAAATGAGTTTTGATAGAAGAAAGCTCGTGAAAATGTGAACGAAATCTGCAACATAACAATATGATTGAAGTAACAGAATAAGTGCCACAATAAAAGAATCATCACAAATACAAAATAAAATCAAATAATCATTGAGCTTACACGGAAAGAAAAAGAGGAAAATGAAGAAGGAAAATGTTCAAGTGTTAAAGCTAAGATTAAGAGTTTTCTTATAGATGGAGCTACGCAGGCCTGCTCGAGGGTGCATACAGACCGTGTGAGGGACCGAACTGGAAAGAATGCTAACGAGAACAACACCCTGATTTAGCTTTTTGAAATTCTTATAAAATATAATTTTCTTTCCTGTGTTGATATGATAGATTGATATATACATATATATCTCGGTCGGAGGTTGGATTCCTGCAGTAACACATTAGTACATTAGTACAGTAACATTAAATTGTTTATTCTATTCGCGATGTGTGGTTCGAGTGATGCATTGAGTGATACTTGTACGAGTGATATATTAACTGTTTAACGACGGTAGATCATTTCAAATAAGAGTTTCCATATAACATAACGCTATTCACAATCATACATATATAAATATTAGCTTCAGTACCCCTGATTTACAAAGAATATCATTTTCTTCTCAATGTTGATATATTTTGTTTCTCTAGAGCAACACCGAGTACCCGAGCAAGCAAGCACACACACACACACACACACACACACACAAATACACACACACACATGCACACATACACACACATACACGCACACATAAATATATGTGTGTGTGTGTGCTACCTGAATTTTTGAGTGAATGTAAATTTTGACGTGTTTGTTTAATAATTTTTAGACGTGATAGATATCCTTGAGCAGTAAAATAGATGCCAGATGACAACGTTTTACGTTTGTCATCACAGATGATGATGATGATGATGGTGGTGGTGGTGATGATGATCGCTGCTACTTGATACGATGTCTTTGTCAATTCCAAGGCGAGCACACTGTTTTGAACACACCATGGAATAATGTTGGCCTAAGAAAAGACCGGGTACGCTGTCTGGTTCTGACTTGATAAGATGTTCCGTTATTCGTCAGTTGCACCACAATCTCATTGCAGCATACGGTGCCAGGTATTCTTAGATGGATGGCTGTCTGGTAGATGGTAATAACCGTGCACGAGGTCGTTTGATTTCCGTGAGACTATGTAAACCTGTGGGTCCAGCGAAATTTGGCTGACGTCACACTGAGCAGCCAATACAAATGCTAGCCATTCTCTAGAATAATAGCGCGAAATTCTGACCGCAAAAGAAAACGATCGGAACGATATGGATTCGAAGTTACAACGATCGTTTCTTTTAGATCAAAACCAGGTGTCATCTCTGGCAATGGGAGTTCCATTCTTTGTATTAAATTTTCATTTCTAATGTTATTACTTGAAAGCCTTCAAGTTGGGCGACATTTGCTAATTCAATTTTGCGTCATTAATGATTTACGATTAACGGCACGAAAAATTGGATTGGCGATCCGAGTTCAAACGCTGGCTGAGATAATTTGCATTCACTTTGTACTCATGCCCTTGGGAAAGACATGTATCCACCTCTCCCTCTGCTCATAACATATCATTGGCCAGAATAGCTAGTTAAGGACCATCAACCCTGCGTCTTACACTTAGTTGGAAAAGACTCAAGTCCAACAAAGGATCTTGAAGGCTGATGAAAAATCGATTCAATTAGTTGTACAAGGAGGATCTAGTACTGAATATTACCTCCCAACGTTTATACTTCAGAGCTGACCTGCAAGATCTTCGGTCACTTTCATAAGCTTCTTCACTTTTTTCAATTCGATTTCCCATGATTTCGCTATCTAAAATTGTGTTTCCCTTTGTATATCTTTCTTCACCGTCTTTTTTTCCCTTGCATATGAATGCTTTCTCGGCTTTATTCTTCTTCCTTTCTTTCTTCGTTTGTTTGTTTGCTTTTTTTTTTTTTAGTTAGTATCTTTTTTTCTTTTCCTCTTTTTTTCTTCTTTTTTTTTCAGATTTCCATTCTTCTATTTTTTTCTTGTGGCCTTTTTTCTTTCTTTCTTTCTTTCTTTCTTTCTTTCTTTCTTTCTCATGTGCAAACCCCTTGACTCATCTAGACCAGAACACGAATTCTGTGACCATCTGGCCAAGAAAACATTATACAATAAAAAAACAAAACAAAAAACAAAGACGTTATTAGCGCACGTCCCACATATCAGGATATCGACGATTATGTACACACTTGAAGGTGTTTTCCTAAACGCTGAGTGTCGATGAGGAACAAACCTGAATAATTGCCTTTTCCTATTACAGAAACAAGATGGGATGAGTGATGTTTGATTTTCGCTCGACAGTGGGGACCAGTTCCTGAGACCGGCCATATATATATATATATATATATATATAAAGAGTATAACGAGGCAGAAATCCTTCGTTTAAACATGCATGATTTAATGTCATCAAACTTTTTCAAAAACGTGCTAAAGTTGGTGATTCGAGATCTTTCGACCGAAGAAAAACTTCAATGACATGAACAAGCTAGAATGCAAACAAAAAATATCGACCAAAAAATCAAGTTGAATTTGTCTGTTACTTTTTAGTATCATAAAAATCTGCGGTGGCCTTTTAGTGTCCGTCGAGGGACATAGACTTTCCCTGAGATTTGGCGGACCTTTCTATCGTGAGCGTCATGGAGTCTGTGATTTCTGAACTAAATTAGTTCGTCTCACCATTTTTTTTTTTTTTTGTCGGTCCTGTTTTTGCATGTGATCTCTGAGTATCAACGTTATGAGTCGTCATGTCCAGCGTTTGTTTGCCATTTCTGCAAATTCCATTGCCAGTCATGTTTTCCTATGGATTCGATGGTATCGCAAACTCTTGTTTTTCCTCTGATATATTGTATTCTTTGTCTTAGGTGTAAAGGTTTACTTTTTCCAGTTCAGCCTGTTCGGTTTTGGTTGTTAGGTCTTTGTTTTCAACAAGTTCGTTGTTCATGACATTTATTTTATTGAAGTTCATGTGGAAAATAACTTTCTTGTTTTCTTCTGGAGGTCATGAAGATTCTCAGAAAAAGCGATGTCATCCGCAAATCATAGGTTTCTTAGGTATTCACCGTCTACTCTGATTACTTTAATGACTCAGTCTAGGTTCTGGAAGATCATCTCAAGGCACGCTGTGGAGAATTTGAGTGAGATGGTATCACACTGTCTTACCCCTCTGGGTTCGAGTCTTTATGTAGCCTGATGAAGGAACTGCTGTGTCGGTAGATATGTAGCGGTACACTGTCATATACTGGGTTTACACCTTGTTGAATGATAGCATCAATAAACTTGAGTCAAAGGCCTTTTTTGAAGACAACAAATGCAATAGCAAGTGGCATTTTATATTCTGCTGATCTCTCTGGGTTGATTTACTGATTGAAGGTTTTGCAATGGTTCGGTTGCTTCTTCTGAATCCAGCTTGTTCCCGTTGTTAGTTTTCATCTTGTGATTTGATGATTTGGTTGATGATCCCTCTTTTGAAAAAGTTTGCAGATGCATTTGTTTAGGCTTGTTGGCCTGCAGTTGTTGAGATCTCGTGGGTTCAATTTTTTATATAAAAGCACAATGATTGCAATGTTCCAATCTTCTTGAACTTTACTTTGTTTGAAGCATAGGTTGATTAGGATATTCAACTTTTTAAAATAGGTCGATCGCGATGGTCTTTAGTCAATGGGCCTTTTTTTTTCTTTGTTTGTTTGATGGTTTGCTTCACGTCCCACGGATTAACTTCTGGTAATTCTTCGGACTGTTTGCTCATTATTTGTATATTTTGTTCATTTTTCTATGTTCCATGTTTTGTTTTTTTTTTTTTTGTTTGTAGATTTCCTGGACACACTCACTGCTCATTTGTTAGGTCTCCATTATCTTCAAGTACACTCCTTGGTTGTTTTCTTCCTTCATTAGGTGTTTTGTTATTAACTTTGAGAGTTGCTTCGATGAAAGTTGTCGTGTATTTTCTTTTTATTTAGTTCAATTGCTTCAATCTTTTCTTTTGTTGTTGTCAGTGGTTCGGGATTCCTACGTTTAACGAGATTAATGGTCTTTTCTGAGTTGTAGTGTTAGTTTGGTTGCATTTTGGTTTGAGCATATTGGCAACTTCAATTAAAGATGTTATTTTGTTGCTAAACTCGTTAGTGTCGGTGTCATTTTCCTCTGGTTTTGGTTCCTATCTGTTTTTCAGTTTGAGCTTGAAGAATCGACCGAGTCTTTTTGGTACGTTCTGTAGTTGCACTTTGATGTGGAATATTTTCCTGCGTTCTTTGTTGGTGTATGCTTAAATATATATTTATATGTACGTGCATGTGTGTGCGTATGTCTGTTTGAGTACTTGTTGAGGTATCCAGCAACTTTTTGATGGGTCCAAAAAGCAAAAATTGTCCATTTTTAAAAATGCCCAAATTAACCTGACCTTAATTTGAACGTTAGAGGTCATTCGAAGTCACTGCTATCTATCCTATGTTCTCTCTGGTGTCAAATTACCTATATACACAATTTTGCTGTCCGTCGGGCGCAGCCGTCTCCCTCAAGTTAGAAAATGCCTATACTAACCTGACCCAAAATTGCTCTCTAGATGCCACCTACCTTATATTTATTCTGAGATCAAGATGACCTTACACACAGATTTGCAGCCCGTAGTGTGCAGCAGTTTTCTTTTAGAATTGAAAATGCCAAAATTGACCTGCCCCTAAATTGAATTCATCGCTGCCTATCCTATGTTCAACACTTGTATAAAAATTTGCAGGCCGTATGTTTGATATTGCATACGGTGGAATAGACCCCCGTTTGGCCTCAATTATCCCTTACTCAAGTTTTAATTAACCAACACAGTCATTGATATCTGAAACCTAATGAATTCGTTTATGATCTCCCGCACAAGATTGGTGCTGATATCCCTGGGAACTTCATTTATCAGCCATCCACCTAGTTAACTACTATCACCACCACAAATCACGGATCGCTTATAAATACATTATTTTCTTGTATAACCAACACATTTTTCGATACAAGAAACATCGGAATAGAGGAATTATTTGCGTGGCAAGCCTTCCGCTATTTTCATATCACTCTCATATTGTCGGATTAACCATAATCCATACCAACACACTGATTATATATATATATATATATATATATATATATATATATATATACGAGCATAAGTAAGTCTGTAGACTGAATTTAGTTATTAGCTGAACTTTGATCCTACATTTTCACCGTGTAATGTTTGATCTATATGATTAATATTCCCCTCTGAATTGAGTGCATTGGTGAGGAAAGAGATTATACCGAAAAATAAATATTTTTTCTGTAAGATAAATTTTTTACTGGTGCAAAAACACACACGCACGCACACACACGCGTACACACACACACACACACACACACACATATAAATATATATATATGAAGGGAAGCTATCAGATGTGGTTAACATTTCGGAAAATAGAAGAAAAACAGCGAACCGAATTCGAATTTCGGCTGAAGCTGTTCATGTTTACTCTGTTGCGTCGCTAGATTCGATGATATTGCTTGGCATTGACTCTTCAGTCGGGACCAAGTTCTCATCTGTTTTGTTGCTTATAAAATAGCTCCTCAATTCTTACTGGGTTGCCTACAACGTTCGTTCTTTTACTGAACTTATTCAAGAAAGATTGCTTTTGATGTTTTCTAACAGCCCTTTTGTTTTTTTGGCGTCTGAAGAGATGGCATTTACAGCATCATGTACATTTTATCTTCAAGAGAGTAGAAATATGATTCAAACGCAAAACAAAAATCTGTTCAGTTATTTGATGAATGTGATGTAGTTGATTGAACATGTCAAAAGTGGTTAGAAAAACGTCTCGCTGAATGATGCAACGAGTTTAGATAGAACAGTTAGACTGCAGAGCGATCATATTGAAATATTGCGAATCATCAATGTTACACAATACGGGAGATCGTAACACACTCTAAATATCCAAATCCGACAGTGAAAATCATTTACACAAATTTGATCATTTTGTGAGACATTTGTATCAGTGAGAACAAAACTGCTGGACTGTATTTCCGTGTGCCATTAAATAGGTTAGGGTTTTCGAAATAAATAGTAGCCGGGCGATGAAAAATGTATACCTTACAACAACGTAAAAATCAGCAGATCATGGGGCAAGCGAAATGAAACGCAAAGGCTGAACCTAAAGTTGGTCTTAATCCAATGGACTTACGACTGTTCATATAGTAGGATTTGATGAGAGTCCTTTACTTTGAAATCTTACTGAAGAACAAAACAACTGCTTTGAACACGTGCAGTTCTCAATCAGATAGACAGAAAGCAACAATCAACGAAAGCCGTGAGTCCGGTTTTAATTATCACATCGTAATATCCCTCCGGGATAACGCCAGATTGCATGTTCCTTTGGTGACCAGACAAAAGTGGTACATTTTACCACCACCACCACTGCCAATTTACGAGGTAAAAGGAAGCATATATGATTCATAATTTCCCTGGGAAATCTAGTTCATTTTAATTTTAGCTGCTTTTCATCCTAACTTCTCAGCTCGTCAGACTGCTATAGATTTACGGTCTGGGTAGTTGAAAGGAAAAGCAACTAAAAACTGAGATGAAAGAAATAACTGCTACAAATTATTAACTGCAAACATTGGCCAATAAAATTAATGTTGAAAACACAAAATGTCTTTTATTTCAACGTAATAAACCAAACGAACTTTTTACGCTACTCAACATCTACGTATATATGCCCTAGCACTTTTAAGAAGTGAAGGGATATTTGTGTACTTTCTGGTCCTGATGTCGACCTGTACGTGTCTGTTGCAAATGTAGCGTAACTTCTGGGGCTGCCAACGACTTGAGTCAGACAGACGATTCCTGGAGTGCGGAGATGATGGCATGACGGGAGAGGGTGATAATGGATGAAATGAGACAAATAGGATTTATTAAGGGAGGGAAATTTGGAAGAGAAAAATTAAGAGAGAAGTAATTGGAAAGAAGAGACGGAGAGAGAGAGAGAGAGAGAGAGAGAGAGAGAGAGAGAGAGAGAGAGTCAGAGTGAGGCTATGTGAATATGTTACGTCTTGGCAGCCAGGGCGATGAAAAGAAATAAAGGAGATCTCTACAAAGGCTTCACTTCCTGTTTACAATTATTCCACTTTTTTCTTTCCCGCCTCCTTTATTTCTCTTTTTTACTTTTTCTTTCGTTAACTTTTTCTTCCGTTAACTTTTTCTTTCGTTAACTTTTTCTTTCTTCCTTTGCTAGTCACTTCCCGTCTTTTTCCAATCTTTCCATTTTAGTGTTTTCTTGAATCGTTGAGTACTTTTTCGTTCTTTCAGTCATTCGGTTTTCTTTCTTTCTTTCGTTTCTATTTTTCTTTCTCTTTCCATTCTTTTGTCTCATACATTTTTCTTTTCCTTCGTCATTTTCTCTCCCTTTTTCAAATTCATTTCTTCGTACATTTTTCTTCCTCTTTCTTTCTTTCTCTCTTCTTTTTCTTCTCCTTCTTTCTTCACATATTTCATCATTTCCCTCTTTTTCCTCTCTTATTCCCATATTACTCCCTTTGTTCCTTTCTTTTCTCCGTCGTTCTTATGTAAAACAATAATATATACAAAAAATATTTTACGAAGATAGATAAATATGGATCATCTGGGAAAGAGAATAAATTATTAGGATAATTTGGGCAATTATCAGCTGAAATGTACAGAAGAATTTAGAAAAAAAAATGAATAAAAATGTTGGGTAAATGTTTCTCTTTCCTAGTTAATCCATAACATTTTCTCAAAATTTCATCCATTTTTATAACTTAAATCAATGTATATATTAATGTTGAATAAGTATTTCTGATATAAATTGATTACAGAGATACCCATGGAGACATTTTTTCTTTGAATTGATGGATAAATTTGCTTTTTGTTCCTTTCAGCATTTCTTCCATCCTTTATCTTATTTTTCTTTCTTTCTTTAATTTTTTTTCTTTAATTCTCTTTCTTATTTATTTGGTTCTAAAGTGACGGTTTCTCTTTTATTATATTTTTTGATGTAGATAACTTATGTCAGCACATTTTGCAATTATCTATGACCACTGAAAATCTACTCTCCCAAATTTTCAATGCATTTCTTAAGTAAAACCAGCCTGGCTGCTGCGGTTTTTTCTCGAACTGAAGATGATCACTGCAACTTCAGTAGTGTTTATATGATAAATACATTTGGCTAGTAATCACTTGGACGTGATTTCAAATCACGGCAGGAAAATATAATTTTATTTATAGGTTTCATTTTATGTGATAGGATAGACATTAAGCGAAAAATATACTCCACTAGATCTAGTGAGGATTGGGGAATAACAGAATCTGCAGCGACTGGAGTTTACAATCAATACCAAAAGGTAGGATCGAAACCTCTTCGGACCCAGAGGCTGCCATTTTACCTCTACCCCATTCACCAGAGTGCTCCATTCCAAATTTGGAAGAGCATTGCTATCAAGCTTATAATGAACGAGTTACCTCACTTATAGAGCCTTCTTTTATTTGCAATACTTGCCTTTATTCTTGGCCATTAGCATTCCCTGTTTTCTTATTTTTCAATGCATTCTTATTGTAAGATCATTTTGAATACAATTTATGTAATGAAACGTTGTAGCCCCATTATGTCAGCACTGCTTATCTGAATTCCTTAGCCATGGCAAAACTTTTCCCATCGATTTTGTAAAATCAATTTTGTACATAAGATATCCCTATTGTGTTAGCAACGTTTGCATTGATTCCTGACTAATAGCTATGACTTCCCTCCTTATGCATTTCTAGAGTAAATTATTTGCAATGCATTTTGTAGTGAAATTATTTACACACACACACACACACACACATATATATATATGTATATATATATATGTATATATATATATATATATATATATATATATACATATATATGTATATATACATGTATATATACATATATATATATATATATACATATATATGTATATATACATGTATATATATATATATATATATATATATACATATAAATATATATATATATATATACATATAAATATATATATATATATATATATATATATATATATATATATATATATATATATATATATATATATATATATATATTAGACCTATTATATCAGTTATGTTTCCCCTAATTGCTGGGCCAAGACAATATCTTTTTCTCTTTATTTTCAATGCAGTTCCATGGTAAAATTATTCAAAATTTTTTTCCCTTATACATATAATAGCCTTCATCTGTTAGTAAAGGTTGATTGAATTCCTGTCCCCAGACAATCCTCATCTTCCTGATTTTAAACGCAAAACAATCAGATTGAATGCCGAAATTTGCTAAAACATTATTAGGCCAAAACGTGGTGTTACAAAATCAGTTCTCTCCATCACTAGATGTACTTATTTCTCAGTGCAAATGTACTGAGACCACGCAGGGGAGTAGTGATGCTGTCAGTGGACAGCGATAAGAAGAGCAGAAACCTTGTTTACTTTTACTGGGTTCGAATACAATAGGTGCTAAAATATAAGTGATAATTGTTTTACTGTTTCCCTTACCACCAAGAATTTTCCAATATACGTAATCATTTCGGTGAATGGAAATTTAAAGAATCTGTTCGATAAATACTTACTGAGTGATATAAACAGTTTGTTTCATATTGTTCACTAAACTCAAGTTACTCTGGCATATTTGAAGGAGAGTAGAGAGATTATGTTAGACAAAGCCTCCAAGTGGTTTTTACCTTGGCTTGAACTCCGACTCCTAGCAGCGACACTATTTCAGTCAGGAAACATGCAATTTCATTGTCGTAAGAATTCTCCCACTTTCTGTTCTACGTCCTTTTTTTCTCTCATCTTTCATGTTCCTTTCTTTATCGCTTTCTTTCTCTCTCCCTTTCTTTCTTTCTGTTGTAACAGTCTTTTTTTTTTTTTGCTCTTCTGTTTTTTCTTTGACATTCCTTTCTATCTTTCTTGCTGTTTCTTATTTTCTTACTTTTTTCTTTTTCACTCTTTGCCCCTCATTCCTTACCCTCTTTTATTTCTGAATTTTATTATTTGATTTCATCCTCTCTGTTCCTCTTTCTTCCTTTTTCTCTTGTTTTTCTTCTCCTTCGTTTCTCTCCTATGACCTTTGTTTGTTTGTTTGTTTGTTTGTTTCTTTCTTTCTTCCTTCCTTTCTTTCTTTCTTTCTTTCTTTCTTTCTTGCTGTATCTGGATATTTTTCATGTTCCTTCTTCTCTTGTCTCTCTCTCTGGATTTTATTGTTTGATTTCTTGGTTTTTACTTGTCCTCGTTATTTTCTTTCTTTCCTCTCTCTCGTTATTTCTTCACTCTGGCCTCTCTCTCTCTTTTTTTCTTTCCGTATTGCTGTATCTCATTTTCTATTTTTTTTATAATTTTTCCTGTTCTTTTACCTTTATATCTCTCTTACTGAGATTTATTGTCTGGTTTCTTTTTTAATT
>OY735237.1:13358855-13366355 GCA_963457665.1 Thysanoteuthis rhombus | reverse complement strand
TAGGCCATTTGGTTCTCTTCTTCGTCAAGCATCGCGACATATGAGCAAAGAAATACCTAAAAACATATCTCACAATAATACAGAACACACGGAGAAGAGAATTCATGCCTTCACCAGAGCATCTGTCAGAAATTAACTTAATCAGCATCATTCAATTTTGTCATAAATTAAAACAATTCAAAACAAATGGGATATTCTTCATTTAGGAATTGAGATTTTAAATGTCTTTAACGACTGATATGTGCGTTTAGCCTAGTCAATTATTTCGCTTGTATGACGCCTTATGCGTTAAGCAATCAAAGTTCATGAAGTTTTAAAGTTTCTATGAATTGAAAAAAAGATAACGTTCACGGTTTTACTTGGTTATGAAATATAATCGAAATTACTTGACAAAAAACATTTGGATAGTTTTTCATCCATTAAATCCAGAAATGCATTGCTTTGTATGTAGAAAATGATATTCCTTAATCATTGTCTTTGATCCAACTTGAATTATTGAATAACAGCTGCCTGGATGCTGGTGTGTGTATGTGCATATATGTGTGTATCCGTGTGTGTGTGTATGGAAATATTGGATCTGGAATCAATTTCATTTCTGTAAGTTAAATGGCTCACCTGAATATATTGACAACTGGGTATCTATCTATGTGTGTGTTTACGTGTGTGCATGTACGTGTAAAAACTGAAATAAAGACAGAAAAGCCTTAACCATACACCGCCCTCTGGTTTAGTCTTCTTTAACATCTATTTTATTTATATCACATTTTGCCGAACTCATAGGACACACTTCTTACAAAATATACATAGGTGTCCGTGAGTATATATATATATATATATATATATATGTGTGTGTGTGTGTGTGTGTGTGTGTGTGTGTGTGTGTGTGTATGTATGTGGTTATGCATGCTTACAAAGTGGGCAGTTTATTCGTTTATTTTTAATGTTTTATCTATTTTTTCTCTTCTTTTCATTTTGACGAGACCCACAACTGCTTATCTCGACTGGCCCTGTTTTGGGGCGTGAAAATGTACCGGATCTAATGGCAACTGGGAACTAGGTTAGTTGTGAAACCACAAATGGCTAATTAAATAACTGTAAGAGACATTCTGGGGGTTGGGCTTAGCGGGCCGAAATCCGCTGTAGTTTCTTTTGAGATTTTGCTTATAACAGCGCCGAGTCTGATTGCCGGGCTCGTTTGTTTGGTTAAGATTGGCTTACAGTAAACTGTCTAAATCAACCTCTTGCTTTTACCATTATTAATTTTGACTCATACGACTGGCAGAATATCAAACCTAAACCATAAACTCATCATTCGGAACTGGAGTAGCTCGATTGGTACAGCTGTGTCGTACCTAGCTACTTTCTGAGGTGAAAAAACACCCCAAAAATTGCATATTCAAGTCTTGCCGAGAACTTTTTTTTTTTCATCCTTCATTTCTGATATGTGTTGTATTCTCATTGCCGTAGAGTGACGGTCTAAGTAAGTTGCGATAAAAAAGAACTAAAAATGATTAAGATTGATGAAAATACAAGTAAAAGATTAACCCTGACTGACAATACTTCATCTAATGAAAAATCATGATACCCTTACTCGTGCTTTCATGCGGATAATACTTCGATTTTACAAATATTACGATACACTATTATGTACAATAAGTTCTTAGATGTTGAGACTTGGTTCTCAATTTTAGCAAAGTCTATGAATCGAGAATTTATCTCGGGTTTTTAATCAATCAGAAATCAGAAAAGTGTGACTGCACACCTGCCAATAGAATTATGGTCAGTTATGTTAGTTCTTTGCTGATAGTTCATGTCTTCAACTTCTTGATTTTGATAAACAGGCGCTAAATATAAAATGAATGATAAGTAACACATCTATGTTTCTCTAATATATATATATATATATATATATATATATATATATATATATATATATATATATGTATGCTATTTTGAATTTTCAGTTCATTTTGTTAGATTCTATGGTAATATCTCTCTTTATCTATCTATCTGTTGGCACTACTTGTTTATTCAGTGAAAATTATTTTCCACCATTTTACAATCGTGGCTTCACTTGTACAGAGGACCTTGAAAAAAGGGGTTCAAACTGTTCATAGTTGAGGGAGCAGTAACTAATCAAATTATGCCAGGGACAGGCAGGTTATCTGAAGCATTTGCGTCAGATGGTGAACGACAGGAAGTTGCATAAAATTAGCCTGTTGGCGCCCACATATGATTATTAATACGCCTGTTTTCAGTTCCTGGGAAAATGTCTCCGAAAATGACGGTTGGTTGCTAGAAATAGATCATTACCATACGTAAAGCAATTCATAAATCTATCCATCTAACTATCTATGTATCTATCAAATCAGTTTGTTTCTATCTATTCCAGTAAGATTCTTTTTTGTCTGCCTGCCTGTCTCTCTATGTCTGTAACTCGTTATGGAAGACGTTTTCTAGATATATAGGAAGAGCGAGAGATAGAGAGATCAATGTTCGTCATGAAAGTTCACTCCTTTCTCTTTAATCATATAGAGAGTACGTACATATAATTAAATAGTTTATACCTTTGATAATGTATATTTCTACTTATATGAAGGTGTATTTACACTTCATGTTTGCTGCTAATCTCTGTTGAGAAAGCACACAGAGATTAAAGACTCATTCTACCTACTATCGCCTGATAATATATATATATATATATATATATATATATATATATATATATATATATATATATATATATATATATATATCTTCCTATCCAAGCGGAAACCTTCCTGGATGTTCTCAAGTACCTCTCATCTGACCTGCTCAAGTTTCTTCTCTTGTTTTGCTAATCATGTTATAGTGCTCTCTCTGTGTGCTTGAACACTTCGTAAGAGAAATGAAAAAGGAATGAAAAGGGAATGAAAAGAACAAAGAGCACTGAAGAAATAAGAGGATAGAAGGTGGGAAGTGTTACAGGATTATTAAAGTATAGATTAGATAGATAGATAGATAGATAGATAGATAGATAGATAGATAGATAGATAGATAGATAACTGAATAGACCGATAGACAGGTAAAAAGAGGGATGGGCACAGCGACATGCGCACATAGTTAACTGTTGTGGTCCTGCTGACGAACAGACAGAGGGATAGGAAGTTAGTTAGTAAAAATTAATCATAGATATTTTATGCTGATTGAAAAAGAGAAGGAAGTATTAATGGTAGACGAAGGACAGAGTTAATAAAGAGGAGAAAGACAGAAAGTAAAGAAGGAAACAATCACGAAAAGGAAAAGAGGGAAAAAAAGAAAAAAAATGTAGGATGAGGGGTGGGATTTTCAGAAGAGACCGGGGAAACTGAAGTAAAAGTGAAGAAATTGAACAGGTGGAGAAAAAGTAGCGGAAAAGGGGGGGGGGTATTTTAGACAGCGGAATGGTAGCAAAGAGTTGGACAAAAGATACTAAAGATGAGGAAGGGGCACTACAGCTAGGGGGTGCGGGTTGTTGATTGGGTCGATACTTGGCTAATTCGTCGCACCGAGTCACCCTGTTGGTTTTATCACAATCCGAAATTGTCCCCCATTCAGCCATGAAGAGGGTCATGCAGAATAAAGGACAGATGTTATACTGTCTTCAACTTGTCTCTAATTTCTCCTTCCATTTATTTTATTTTCTTTAACCTTTTTTTCTTTTTTTTTTCCACCTTCGTCCCTTCGCCTTTTTCTTAAACTTCTTCCTAGCGTCTGTTTTTATTCGTTTTTTTTTAGTTTTCTCTTTTGTTCATTTCTTTTTTCTCTTTCAACCTTTTTCTTCTTTCCTCTTTCATTCTACTAAGCGTAGTATAATCAAACTTATCACATCACTGTAGACCTGTGGTTGATATTTCACTGTAACAGGCCATTACAACACAATCCTCCCTGGCTGCCCAATATTTGTGGCCGTATTCATACTTGAACATATTGAAAATCAACTACCCGACTCAACACAGAGCAGAGACTAAAAATGTAGTCTAGTCGACGATTACATTTGTAGTGCAGTCGACCCTCACTGGGTGTCATACATTTGTGATCATATGCTGTACGAGTGTTGTCAGTTAAGTGCTTTTTGCGTTTGATTTAGCGCTCTTTTGGTTTGGACAGAGCGAAAATTGTTCGAACAGTGCAGGCAATTTGGCCTTTTCTTGCCATTTTGGACAATTGAGTTTTGTCCATTTTGGCTATTTTTAGCTATTTAAAAAAATGTGACACTACTTTGCAGTCAAACTAATGCAATTTTTTTTTGTTAGCAACATCGTGCCGTACCCGTAGTAAGCGAAACTGATAAAAAATCAGCTTTTACGCTTCACCATCGGACAGTGGTTAGCATAATCTTTCTAGTTGGCCATAACTGCATTATTGAGTTCGATCCACCCTGGATCTCCCACATCTTTTGCTCTGTCACACATTGTGCTAATATTATCGTAATCCAAGGACCTCATTTAGGCCTCCTGATGGAACTAAATGAAAATTCTGCACTTCGAGTCTAGTCTAACTAAATAGGGATAACGAATGTTATTAGAGGGTTAAAAACTTACAAAACTAGACGAATATGATATATTGAAAAAACATGCTCGTTTATATGAATATGTGACGTAGGTGTGAGAGAAAAAAAAATCAGCGAATGGATACAAGATCAGGTGAAATAATTTCAAAAAGAAAACCGAATGAAAGGTAAGAGGAAAAATGCGGTTGTAGGAAAGGCAAAGAAGTAATATGCGAATGGGGGCGTAACCTAAAGTTTGGGGGCCCATGGGCTGGGCTTACTTAATAGGGAAGGGGGACTTTTCAACTTTTAGAGTGATTTATTGTATAATGTCAGTAGAAATGCAGTAGGTGAACTCGTATTCATAAAGCTTTTGCCCCCCACCTCTTTTGGGGGCCCGAGGGATTCAAATCACCTCCTTCAGCTACGCCTCTGCATGTGAATGACAGAGGACATTTGAAAAGATTTGAAAGGGAACGAGATAAAATGAATGATATAAGATGTAAGCCTAACTGAAAGGTCAAGGAAAAATACGGTAGGGTGGACAAAAACAAACCAAAGATTAGAAGAGAACAAGGAAAAAAAAAAGACGAATGGTTACTCTATCCGCATGTGTCTAATTTACAGTAAATTTCTGTCCCGACTTGAGTCTATTTTCCAGCCCCGACCACACAACCCAATAGGCCGACATTTGACTCATATACAACATATGGAAAGCTCATCATAACACGAGCCTTAAGGAGCGAAAGGGACACATTTTGGGTAACCCGAGTCCTTCAAAATGAAAAGATGGAGAAATTGTGTGAGCTAGGTTTCGTGTTCCGCAGATTATGCCAAGAGGTCGTCTACCTTTCAAGCACACGTAGACATAAATTAAGCATCAGAAAACACGCGTACACATTCATTCGCACACATTTGCAAAACTCACACATAGACGAATAACTACTTGAATTCTTAACCAAAATATTTTAACATAGAATAGACAAAATAATACCAAGTCAGTGGCACAAAATAGCTATTTATAGTGGGAAATACCAACATGCAATTAATCTTTGCAAAATAAGATTGTTCAGTTTTGTCATTGCATTAATATTTTTTCGTCTATTTCATGTTAGAATATTCTTGTTCAGTATCTATCAAGTTTTTATCGCTGACGAATCCTGTTTTCTTTAATATTAATATGTTTACATTACGTTCTCGATTATAACTTCTATTGTTTTAAAAGCAGTTGTTCCACGGTGGATTCAAACCACTCATTTTTCGATTAGAAAATAAACAGCCTAAACGATTGCTCAACGGAGACACACGTATTCGAATTTATTTTTGAATATGAATTAAATGTGTGTGGCTCACGAAGTTTTTCACATTTCCCACACTAAAACTATTGTTATATGTTTACAAATAAGGGGTATTTCGTGTTATGTTTGAAAAAAAAAAAAACATTTGTGGGGTTAAATTAAGTATATGTAGACAGTTTGGTGTCATTCACATCTACGCTTTAGGTATGCATTGTGTTGTATCAAATTTGAAATAAACATTCCCTAAAAAATTGTATCTGGCAATTTTTTTCATGAGTTGGGATATTTAAAAAAAGTAACTCATAATAAAGCACTCCACAAGATTTTTAAAAGATCGTTATAATGGTGGAAATTATTACAAAATAAAGTCGCCGATTTATGCAAAAACTCAACGAACTCCTATAAGGGTCAGAGCGCTAAATGCTCGATAAGCTACACTCATCGAAGCCCTCATGGTCCCACAAAATACAACTTGCACATATTCATATATACATGATAGATTCATGCATATCCATACAAAAGTAGACATGCAAGCTTATATGCACACATGTATACAAAAAATACACATATACACTTATATGCATCCATGCTTGCACATACATACACACAAATATACTTGAATATACGCATTCATATTTACATTCTGGTACACTATTCCAAACACATACACATACATGAAAGCCTACACCTACACACACGTATGTGCACACGAACATGCCAGAAAACATATATTCATGCACACAAACAAATGTATCGATATGACTCAGGCAATTGTTCCCTTCATTTCGTGCTTGTCATGAACGATCAAATTGCTGAACCCTGGGCTGAAAATTAGTCTCGAAGGGTAACTTGTCTCGACGATTAACCAGGGATAGGTGGCACTGACTTCCGAAGGTATTAGGGGTCACATAGGGTCAATTAAAAGTGAAAATTGCTATTTGGGGTAAAACTGAGGAATGCTTCACTGCATAAACCAGAAAAGCCATAGTTGTTGGCGTCTATAGCAGACGATGGTGGGACAACTGTAAATTTGTTGTTCAATGAAGATTATGACAAGAAAAAAAATATTAGTCATGTTTTTACCTAATAAACCGAACGAAAGTCCCTGGTTGACCATAATATATAGAACACAAATCATAAAATTGTTTTATACATCGGAAAAATTAGAAACATCTTAATAAAAGTTAAAACAGCTTACTTCCCTGTTAATTGAATGGATAACCCCGAAAGCATCATTAATTACACTTAATTTCTGAAGACATTTATTTTAATTTAAGTCAGGGTATGCGCTTGACAAGTCCATTTAAGTTTCTCCAGCTGCTAGTATCTATCTATCTATCTATCTATCTATCTATCTATCTATCTATCTATCTATCGCCTAGCTTAGTACATCGTGGATAGATGGGTCGAAAAAGATAGCATTACACCATTCCTCAAAGTAGAGAGGGCTTGCCTTGGTGGAAAAATTGACTTTGAAATCTAAGCTTTTCACCTGCTCTCGAGCCCAAACCCTAGGTAACATTAGGAAATGCATAACTATTTCGACTATCTCAGTCTCTCTATGAATATCTGTTTTTATGAATATATTTGTTTATATTCATTGATGTATGTGTGTGTGCGTACCTATACAACTAACGGTATTAGATAACTGTCATATGGAGATAAAACAACACGTGCTAACGTGTAAAAGAA
>OY735237.1:13281355-13348855 GCA_963457665.1 Thysanoteuthis rhombus | reverse complement strand
AGGAACAAATATATCGCTATGTGTAAGACATTAAGTTAAAATTCAAGAAGTAACATCTTGAATTCTTTAACATTGAAAAACATCCTATACTAATAAAAGAAAAGGAATTTTTCAATAACATCTTTAGTACGCGAAGCTGCAAAATGTTAAATTTGGAATCCAATTATTTTTCAACAATTCTAAAACAGTCAAGTGAAATAAACCATGAAAATGCTTCATTGATATGTTAACCCTCCCCCATGACTGCCTGGCTCATTACATTGTGTTATCATCAAGATTTATCGTTCGGTAAATCAGAAATACTTCGACCAAATGTGTCACCCAATCTGTCAACATAGGTTTCTGTAGCTTTTAAGTTAGTTTGGCTGGCTATGTATCACGTATACAAGCAGCGCCAATGGGGCTAAAGGGCTCAAAACTGGATAATTTACTCCTTGTTATGTCTAGAAAAATGTTTTTGTTGTTCTTCTAAACATTTGGGGGATCAATTTGCGATGTGAATTTATGCCTAATTGCTTTTTGAAAATTCAGATTGTTCACTGAACACTGGTCAACACAATGCAAGTTAGGTAACTTAATCATTGATCATGGCTTTTTGAAATTTTGTAATTGATCACCCCAGCACGACATGTTGCAGAAAGGTGTTGGTCATATGACGGTTTCTGCTAAGTGACTAATCAGATCTCTTTCTGTCTAATTCTCAAAATTTGCGAAAACATTATCATTGGATCAAGTTTGTACCCTCAGAAGATTTCATGGGTCTATCTCGAGTAACTTCAGCGGTAGGCGAATATATACGGAGAGACTGAAAATGGAGAATGCTCATCGCAGGATTTCAGCCTTTTGATTTTTGCAAGTATCCATAGAAATATTATTGATGCTTAAAGTTGCCTTGTTGAAAAATGTTTGCAACTTCCATTAATTAGAAAGTAAAGTTATGGTATTCGTTGCTTATAAGACGGAGTACATCGCAGTTTACTGGTAACTTTTTTTTTCATCAAGATATCTCTTCCTCACGATTTGAAACAATGTGAGTAACATTCTTCAATGCACTAAGATGCAGCTACTGTTATCGAGTCTGTTCCTTAGCAGAATTGCCAGGCAGCGACATATTGGTCCTAGGCAGATCGCATAGATCGTATCTACGCGCTTCCCTACGAGGGCAAGATGTGACACAACGTCAGTTTTTGATGGGGTCCCGTATACACGTTTGGAGTTGTTGTTGTTTTAATTCTCCCGTCCATGTTGCCAAAGCATCAGTGCTCATAGGCTACGGTATTGCACTGGCAGAATGTACTGTAGAGCGCACAGATAATACTCTCCGTATTTACTCGCATCCCCACAAGAGCAAGATGTGACACAGGGCCGTTTTTAATGTAGGGTTCCAGTTACGAAAAAACTGAACTCCGCACCCCCCAAAACCCAGTGTTGCAAAGGCGTCTGTTAAAACCTGACCCATCCCTTTTAGTGACATGGGACGGTACTGCCCCGAGACGTATTGTTCCCCCGAGACTTGGCCAAGTAATTTATTGAGGCCATGGGATGAACCCTTGACCTCTTGCACTAAGCAATACCGAGCCTTAGTAAGCCATCTATACTAGTTCATTTTGATGCTAAATCTTGGTAATTCAAAAACTGACTGGCGTGCGCACCGACATTTGGCGCGGTTGATACACTGAAGATTTCCTTATTTCCCAACACAGAGACCAAGCACTGAACCAGCGACCTTGAGTGACCATGATGAAAAATTGGATCATGCACTTTTTTTCTTCCATTCAAAGGCCTTCTCAGAAAAGTTATTATATCTGTCATTGCGAATTATTCGCCAACTACAACAAAATTCTATACAGTTTCTCTCTACTAATTAAAAAGGGGAGAAACGGATAAATAAATGTACGCATTTGAGTCTCCAGAACATTCTTGTAAATAAGCAACAAAAACAAGTAAAAAAACTCAGGGTGTTGGGGAGTAACAGGTGTCACCCTTAAAAGGGTGGGGTGCAATATCAGTGTTGGGGCTAGAGAGGTAATCCGAATTTTAAAACCCTTGTTCTATGCCATCACGTTAATGGTGTCCGAGTATTTTGTTACGCTGATTCCATTTATCCGAGGGTGGCTTTCAATAAACAGAACGATCAGGTTCCTGTCTGTCATTTTTATAAAAAATGTGTGGTTTACAGTTTTTTTCTCTCCTTTTTATCAGTTGTAACGAATGTGTCATTTCATCTATTCACTGCCCTGACATATATATATATATATATATATATATATATATATATATATATATATATATATTGCGTTGTATTATATAGAAACTCTAATTTGAAATAATCACTTGATATTACTCGGTGAAAGTACCATTTGGCTTAGACAACGTAAAAAGAATAAAAAAATTAGAGAGAATGGGGCTGAAGTAGGACTCGAATCAGCAGCCCACCGGGTTGCCGATTTAACTCAAAATTGCATTACAGCATTTAGCTCAATGGTAAAAACAATGCTACGTTGAAGCAGCTACCCTATCGGTCGCAGTTTCGATGACTAGTTTTTTGTAAATATATGACAAATGTTGAATGAAGAAAACATATATATGTATGGGTAATTATATATATTTATATATCATACAATATTCAACATTTAGCATTTGTCAATGGATATGCTTATTCTGGGGTCGCCACCATTTATTCATTTTACGACTGCATGAAAAATCCGGTTTCGATCATGCAGAACATAAACAAGAAAATACAGAGCATCATAATATTTTTATTATTTCCAAGTACAGTGTTATAGCTAAGTTATCAAAATACTTTTTTGACAGCATGGGTGATTAGCGAACGCGCGCACACACACATGCGCACATGTATGTATGTATTTGTGTGTGTGTACATGTATGATTAAAGTATCTCAAAACATTTATTCATTCATTTGTTTATGTTGACAATAAGTGCTGTTTATTTTCTCATAAGTGATTTGATAGTTATACGAATAAATGTGAAGTATACATATAATAGTCCCACTCTGTTAGTTACGCCTGCCTTGATTTTCTGTACATTGGCAACAATTTTTCCCTTATTTTTAGTGCATTCCTATGATGTCATATACACGGATTTCATGTGGAACCGAATCTTAGGTCATTTACCAGTGTAATCTTCACCTATTTAGTGCAGTAGACTGATTTCAACATTGGCTCCGGTATCTTAAAGTCAACTTGGGACACAGACATCCAGGCTATGCTAAGAAAAACTCATCAGCAGTGGGTGGGCCACGTGACTAGAATAGAAGACTATCGTTTCACGAAGACCCTCCTACTCGACTAACTAGCTGGTAACTAGTTTCACCATTGAACTAATTAAAGAACTCCTCCTGAGAAATCAACTATTGTCAGTGGACAGCACAAGCAGCTAACAGGTATGTGTGGCGAGATGAAGTATCTCTGGCAGCCTTCTTCTCCGAAGCAAAACACAGACGGCCTAACTCTCAAACGTGGGCCTCGCTGAACCCTAAAGAGACGTGCAACAGATGCGAAAATCACTCAAATATCTTTGGTCTAGTATCGCACCGTGATAAGATGGATGTGTTTTATTTCTCAACGTGTTAGGAGTGAGTAAATCATTCATAAGTTAACTGTTCGATGGAACTATTAGTGTATCGTATCAGCTTGCTAAATGAGATTCTACACTGACCATTTTGAACTAATATTTGTGTAATGATTGGTAAATGATAACACATATGCACATGCACTTGCATGAAATTCTCACTGGTCACTGAAATACGTGTTCGCTGGCCTAATAAGCACCAGTCCTTAATGGTCCTATGTCGTACTTTCTTCAATCATGCCATGTCACTGAAAACGAAAAACACGTCCTCTGATCATTCCAGTTATAACCCTATAGTCAAGCCATTTGCAAAATATCTTAAAACATTCACATTATCACCAATGTTAAGGTTTCAAATATTTCTTTTCCTGCAAAAATTATCGACACATATGCAGGATTTACAATATTAAAGAGAGACAAATAATATCTATCTATTTAAGGGTATCTTCGCTATCTGCTGTGGGAGATGATGAAAGTTTTAGACACATATGCACGTGAAGGACTAGCAAGAATGTTCAAAATATTGCGCTATTTGTTTACGAAAAAAATCATTGACTCAGCATCGGAATGATTTGAGAAATGGTATCACATGTCGATAAAGAGACGGTTTATGATATGCATGGGCATCCATAACGTTCATGATTATTTGTAGCACTCGATACATGCAAGTGGTTAGCATTCTTCCCCATAGACTCCAATTAGAATACGAAAACATTCAGTGGACGTTTTATCCAGTTTTGATAAAATCTTCGAATTGTTGCATCACTCAACTTTTGAACAAAACGTCTTTACAACACAAAAGAAAGCACGTTTATTTCATGCAATTCATAACAGCAAACCAAAGACGCTAGTGATTTAAAATCTTCAGGATTTTTTGATTCTTGCTTTTTGGTGAATGTACCAACTCAGCTCTGCATGCGCACTGTGGTTCTACTTACATGAGTGTAGTCACGTTATTTATCGCCTCACAAGTTACTTCCTTCTTGTGATTGTAGTATATCATAATCCAAGATATATATCATTATCAATATAAGCCTTTGGACTATTTCAAAATGCTTTTCTTGCAAAAACAATGAATCCATGTGTAAGCTTTTGAGGATTAAATAGTCCAACTGTGGAGTCAGCCAAAGAAGAGAAAAAAAGTTTCGAGGAATGATTAAATTAGAAGATATTAAGACATTAAGTGATTATGGTTTCTTCTAGGAATCATATAGACATTTTTAAGAAAATGAATTTCCACATAAAATCAAGACGATAAGAGTGTTTATCTGTATTACCAAAATATATAAATACCTTAGTGATCTGAATTAAAATTTTGAAGCTCAGAGAAATATTCCCTCAATGTTCACACTGAAATATCGGGCAATTAAATTATTAGAGGTGATATTCCAGGTCAAACATTTTAGCTTAGCGTGGGAACAGAACATTAGTTAAAAAGATATAGATGAATATCTACGTCCCTGTGAATCCATATGAATATGTGTGTCTGCACGCATGCATTACACACACACACACACACACACACACACACACATATATATATATATATATATATAATTCATGGACGTAGATATTGATCTTTAAGCGGTGGGTGTTTCTTTGGGATAAACACTTTAGTAGATGACATTCAAAAGAATGTATTCGTCATGCGTATAGGAGTTTCAGTGAACGAAAACTGCGATATTTTCGAAACGAAAAAAATGCATTGTTTTCATTCATCAGCACACATTCAATTACATATTAACTGATATTTATGCTTATATACAGAGTGTCACAGAAGTAATGCCCGATTTTACTGCTCAATGTCATAAAAGGAAGGTAAATCAACTGATGAGTTCATCCCGTTTGAGTGCAAACAAATAGATAAATAAAGAGAAAAATAGTAGTGAAGCTTATTGTATGGCTATATATATATATATATATATATATATATATATATATATATATATATATATATATATGTGCGTGTGTGTGTATACCTTTCATATATATATATATATATATATATATATATATATATATATATATATATACAGATAAACACACTAACACACATGCACACACACATACGTATATATATATATATATGTATATATATATATATATATATATATATATATATATATATATATATATATATATTAGCTTTGTTTTCAAAGTCCCTGAAATAGTAATGTGGTAAACAACTGATGATCGTAACAAAACACAATTTATACATTGTACAATAATAACAAAGTATGGAGAAAACAGGGGAACAAACACTTCGGAACATTGCTTAAATTGCATTGACAGATATTGGGAAATGGGTGACTAGGGTGACACAAAAAACTATTGTGAAAGGTTTTTGATGTTTGTTGTTTAAGGCTTTTTCTATATATCGTGTTATCAAGAAACAGCTGTTTCGTCGTATTACATTTCTTCAGTGTGGCTGTAGACACGATATCCATTCCAATGCCGCCAGGCGGGATTTGAACCTTGCACTATCTCGTGAGTAACTACTTACTTCCCTTAGAACTAGAAAATTAAGCCTTATCTCTATGACACCCTCTTTACACACACACACACACACACACACACACACGCGTATATATATGAATCTCAAAATATCAAGCCCTTTTGTATAATGACATTTCCCTTTCAGTATATATATATATATATACACACACACACACACACACATATATATATATATATATATATATATATATATATATATATATATACCAGCAGAAATACCCGGTGTTTCACGTTCTTCATATTCGTTCAAAAAATGTTATTATATGAGTCAGCATAGAATATTGTTATAATCACCCGAATCACCCAATGTAGCTTGGAAAAGTATTGTTATAATCACCTAAAATAACACAATTTTACCCTTTCAAGTAGTCACAAATACATAGAAAAAACATAAAAAATTGGACTAACATAAGTTTTCAGAATGAAATTTTATTCTGCGAAATAATCAAATTCATGTGATGTGTTTGTAGCCTCAGCGGTGCTCCCTTGTATACTATGTTTTTTTTTTTATCTTGCACTCAATAGGAAAAGGTAATATTTTTCATCAAGATATTCGAAAGTGGAAGTGTAGAGTCGGATTACCGTCCATTTCAATGTGTACCGAGAGTGAATCTGCTAAAGTGGAGCTCTCGAGGTGAAAACTTCGGAAATAGAAAAGTCGGACTTCAGTTTGAATTTATAGTTTCACCGAAAATCGAATCATCCAGTAAAAACTTTTTAAAACTCCGTCATGAGAAGATGTAACCCAATGCAAAGTTTCAGCCTTCTACATGCAAGATTGTGGCCTACCAAATGGAACAGACGGACGTACGGACGGGTTTTGGTTTACACGCACACACGCACACACACACACACACACACACACACACACACACACATATATATATATATATATATACGTATATATATGTGTGTGTGTGTGTGTGTTCATTTTGTAAAATTCTTACACGATACCTCGCGCTTTTTATCTCATACCAGGTATATATTATGCTTTGTTGATGCCTATGAGATATGTAAGGGTGTATTTCGATTCTTTGATCGTTATCTTTCACTCAATCTCCTTTAATGTGTGTCGTTTTTTTAAAATGATGAACATTTTTCATCCCCTTCCCCCTCGAATGTTATGCTTTTTCTTTTTCGTATGATTACCTTTTTTTCCTCCTACAGTCTACCCTCTAGAATATTTCGCTCCTTTGTAATTACACTTTTTGCTTTCTTCCTTCTTTTCGTCAAACCCAAGTCAAAGTCGGTGGCTGGAGTTGACTTTGTTTTCCCACCTTAACAACAACAATCTTAAATTAGGGGAATAACCTCTCCATTCCGTGTCTGTCCCGTCACGTTAAACCAAACTGTTGTATAAAATTAACATTTCCTTACTGTGATTTAAAATTAGGAGCTAGTGATCGATAAGCATCTCTCTAACCAACAGAACCAAACTGAAAGTCTTACATATCAACGAATTTACTTATTATTCATGCAACACAAAAGTTGCAGTTATTATCAGAATAGGTGTAAGGGTGGAGTGATATCCTGCAGCCGCTATGGCTTATTTCTAGAATGCTTCACATTTCAAAGATGACATTTTTTGTTTTTCCCTCTCGTTCTTCCAAGATATTTTGCTTTTCAATGATAGCACTTAACTTAGTTTTCCTCTTACCTTTTCTAGATTGCTTCAAGTCTAGATTCTTTAATGATTAACTTTTTGTAATTATTCACTTTATCTTTTAAAATAATCCTAATGGTTATTCTTCCACACGTTTCTTTAACTCTCTCATTCTACACCCCATCTCAATCTCTCTCACTCTCCATTTCTCTTATACTTTTTGTGTCTTTTCCCTTCTCTCTCTCTCTCTCTCTCTCTCTCTCTCAACTCTTCCTTTCTCTCCCTTTACAATATTCTTCTCAAATTACCGTTCTTCTCTAATTCCCCCTCTTTCCCTCTTTTTAAATCTTTGTCGGGAACACTTTTTCTTTCTTTCACTCAGACTCTTGATAACCCTCTTCTCTTCCTCTGCAATATTGTTTTCAAATTAGCATTCTCTCCCCTACTTCATTGCACTCTTTTAACTCCCTCTCTACCTCTCGTTTAGAGCCCTTGTCAGGAATACCTTTTCCTCCTCTTACCAAGTTCACACCCTACCCTACCTTCCCTGTTCACCTTCTTGCCCATCCAGTTCTATATTCCATAAACCAAGGAAACAAATAAAAATGTGTTTCTTTTTTCATTTTTATAATTGCTTCACCCATCAACACAAAATTGTTCCAGACATACTAGTCGTTCGGCCTGGAGATACGTGACTTCCTGACAGTTTATCTAAGACTCCCCGTCCCGACACCCCTGTCTCCTTCCCCACCGTCCCCATCATCCCAATAATGGGAAAGTTTATATCTTGGGCGCATAATAAAACTAGATAAAAGGACATTACGAAAATTGCAACACTGAAAAGACTTTTATCTCTCATATTCTTTTTTCATCTCTCTTTCTTGTTCTTTTAACATGTCTTCCATCACTGCTACACATCACCATCAACACTGTCAACACTACTACTGTGTATAATAATAATAATAATAATAATAATATTAATAATAATAATAATAATCGTCATCATCATCATCATCATCATCATCATCATCATCATAAGGAAGAAAACGTGGAGGCTGGAAGAAAAGAGAGAAGAAGAAGAAGAAGAAGAAGAAGAAGAAGAAGAAGAAGAAGGAGAAGAAGAAGAAGAAGAAGAAGAAGAAGAAGCATAGTAATGGGGGAAACGGAATAGGGATGTTAATGAAAACAAGGAGAGGAGATGAAATAATGTCCATGCCTCTGCTGCAGTCGATTATTATTATTATTATTATTATTATTATTATTATTATTATTATTATTATTATTATTATTGATACTACTACTAATAATAATGATAATAATGATGATATTAACCGGCCGGGTGAATCACTCAGTAGAAACCGTCATGTACCCAACGTCTTCTGGTAGCATGTCACGTTGGGATGATCAATTGAAAAAACGGAGTAATCACAAAAAGTTACTTCTCTTGCCTTTTATTTGGCTGTGATCACTAAAAAAACAAGAATGAATGCTACTGGACGAAAATGAAGTGATCAGTTTTGCACAAACATACAATGCAAATAGAACGCCCGCTGAAAAGATATTCATTTGAAGAAAGCAAGTTACCAATTTTTCTCGACATATTAAACAGTAAAGGTTCGAATTTCTAGCCTTTTAGCTCCGCTGTTGCGACCTGTACGCGTGATACCTACATACTTAGCCGGTTTGACTAACTTGAAAACTGAAAAAACCTATAACGTCTCATTTGATTGACGTTTTCTAAAAAATAACATTACAGTTCTTCCCATAATCTTTGAAGCACTGTGTATTCTACTGAAGACTCCTGGATAGAGCTTGATACACTAAGGGAAATTGCTCCTCAACAATCTCACTACTGGTGTGAAGATATTAACGCAAGCTCACAATATGGAAGGAAATCTGTCGTGTAGGCATTACGCCAGCGTCTGACTGACCAAGTAAAACAAATCCTGGAAAGAAAGTGTCCATCAGGGAATCTGCAAATGTATTGAAAAAGAGGAACGCGACTTATCCTCATAAGAATGCCCCAACACAACTAATGTAGTGAACGACGAAGCAGGAAGAAATTTAAACAAAAAACCCTTACTAAAACACAATTCAAAGACGAGAAGGAAACGTCGAGAAAGAAGAAAAAGCCCTGATACAAACCCTAAAAGAATCAATGTAGAATGAAATAAGCCACTGCCATCTCTTGGGGACAATGGTTGGAGGAAAAAGTGAATGATTCAACTGAACTTCCAAATTGCTTTTTACAGCATATTTTAACCAATGATATAACTGGGCTCAGCAAGTTCATCTCTGGTGCGAAAATGGCTACAGCCACCTTTATGACAGAAGAAGAAACCCCGAACATTAGGGGAAAAAATCCCTGTCTAGAAAAGAACGATTTGAAAAAACTGAGATGGATGATTACCGAAAAGAAAACATAACGCATACGAATAGACTAAACTATGAGGCAGAAACAAGATACAACAGAAAGGAATACTTGCTGCAGTAGAATAAATACTCCAAAGAAGCAAGATTGAAGAGATATAGAGAGGGGATTTTCCTATATACACAGAAATGCAACAAATCACCAGGATGATAAGAATTAATAATAATGAAAAAAGAAATCCGAAGGGGAAAAATAGAATTGAACACAATCACGCTAAAAGCACTTTCCAGCTAATAGACTACTGGACCTGATGGGATCCGGTGATATTGGTTAAAGAGATTTACCACAATACATGACGGACTGATCACCAACTTAGGAGGGTCAGGCAAGCAACTATATACCAATTACGTGCCTACCAATAATGTTGAACATTCTGGCTACACAGATACGAGAAAAGACATATGTTTTCCTACGGATAGAACATGACTTTTAACAGAATATTAGAAATGATATAAAATATGATTCTGAAAGGAGAGAGGAAGAGAAAAATATTGCAATGGGTTGGATTGATTACAAAAGGACATACGAAATAATACCACAAGTGGCTACGTTGATGCCTCAGGACATTTATGATTAGCGAACTAGTAGTGAGATTCATGGCCAAATCTATGAAACTAGAAGGTAAACTTGACAGCTGCTGATGAAAACTTAGGTAAGTATAAAAAAAGACATTTTCAGGGGTATTCTCGTTCCACTTTACTATTCGTACTAAGCATGATACCACTTAACAGAATCTTGGAACTGCCAAGGATATCAGTTCTCCTGAGCATTGGGAAAATTCAACCTCCTCATGTACATGGACGATATAAAGCTATTTATAGAGAAGAGGATAGGACTCACAATATTGTTGAAAAAAGATTAAAGAATACAGCAATGACATTGGTATGGAATTTAGAATAGGAAAATGCACGCTATTCGTAAGGTGCTTGGAGAAGGTTTATGGCAGTGGGAGAAACTAAACTAACGGTCTATTAGAGCATTAATCACACATGATCGATATAAATACCTGAGGGTTCTCGAATGTGACGCGGAATAAAAATGGAAATAAAAATGGAATACCATAGAAGAATAATAAGAAATATTAGAGACCAAGCTGAATAGCAGGTTTGGTGAAAGGAATGAATATATTGCAGTATCAGTAGTAGGATACACAGATTCCCTGGATGGACCACACATGACTTCTGAAGAAAATACCAGTGAACTAGAAAACTTATGACAATGCACACGACTCAACAAAGAAGGCATATAAAACAGAGTCCAAATAGCTAAATCAAGATTAAGAAGGTATGTGCAAGCATACAGGGAAAATAAAACAAAAAGCGCTTGAAACAGTGCAACAAACATCAAGAAAATACTACATGAAGGAGTGACAAAGAAAAACACCAAGAAAGGAAAAATAGTAACAGAAAAAGCTACACGAGGAATTAAAGACGGATAGAAAATATCGCACATCAACGACCATGGGCATGGCTATGCAAAGGAAACATGAAAGAAGAAACAGAATCTCTTATCATGGCAGCCAAGAACAAATGCATCATGACAAAAATATGCCAAGATATAGATTTAAAGTACCCAGAAAAACAAAAAGATACCGTATATGTGAAAGAAGAGATGGAACTGATAACCACATAGCCAATGAATTTAGTAAACTATTCCAGAAGTAGTACAAGGGCAAGCACGACAGGGTAGCAACTGTAATACAACTTTCCAAACGATGAGTATTCAAACAAGCAGAAAAATGTTTCCAGTACAAACCAGAGACTATCCTAGAAAGTAAAAAAATCCAACATCCAAACCGCATCCAAGCATGAAGACCAGATCTGGTGGTTGTGCACCATCAAAAGAGAAACTGCCAAATCATAGACTTGGCTCTGTGTCTGCAGACCACAGAGATGCACTGGAATAAAGATTTGAGCAAATGGTGATGAGAGGAAGGGCTGAGACAATGCTGACCACAGCACTACTATGGTCTGCAAAGATACTTTGGAAATACTGAAAATATGAGACTTACAAACTCTAGTCATCAGCAGTTTCCTAACAACTAGAACAGCGCTGTGAGGTCAGGAGACCTGAAGAGACTTGCTGCCGCTCAGTCTTCAGCAATGACTACCACGCATCCAGTGAGAAAATTCAAACCACAACACTGCTGTGGACTGTGAAGATGTTGATAGGAGGGCTTGAGACTTGATGAGACTTACTGTCATTCCATCATTTCCAGAGATGACTGTCATGCATCTGCATGCAGAATTTTAATATTAGAAATGTAGGAAATCTGGAGAGACTTGCTGCCACTTAATCCCCAATACCGACCGAAATTCATCTGGTATGAATATGCATGAAATATGGAAAATTCTTATTGTCATTTCTACTATCACTGTGCAATACCATTTCATTCCTTTATTTTGATATCATGGGTTAACTACTATTAATCCCACCATTGCAATTCCAACGACCGCATTACAGAAACGACTACAACAATAATAAATGACAAATTAGGTTGAAGCAGAGCCTCTATATTATAAGAAGACTCAAAGTTTTACAAGGCTGCCTTACAATAGACGTATACATTCTTACTCTACAGGAGTAGAATAATGCAGGATTCCGCAACAAATCTTCCTCTCATCAATGCATCGAGAGCATCGAATCATTTAACAGACGAGAGAAATTGACGTTAGTTCGTTTCTCTGCTAGGTTAAAGAATTATAAGTTTGCAAAGAACATGGGCTCTGATTTGATTTAACGAACCAGAGTAATATCTTAATGAAAATATATCACCTAAAATATTTAATTTTAAAATCACTCTTAATTTTACAATTAGTCAAGCAAATCAGGTGCAAAATGTGCAGATTCCAAACTTAGAGGGCGAAGCCACGTGCTTAAACGGTGTTAGATGAAGGTTTGGCTGCTCAGCTAGGGACTGACTTTCAGCATATGGCCCGTCTCAAAAAGTTCAAAAGCTGTGTATTTCAACGCCTATAAGTGGTGGTGATAATAATAATAATAATAATAATAATAATAATAATAATAATAATAATAATAATAATAAGAAGAAGAAGAAGAAGAAGAAGAAGAAGAAAAAAATGGAGTAGAAGGATATACAATTCCATTACTTGCTGAGCGCTTTATGAAACGTAGCACTTAGAACTATGTTCCATTCTTTTCTTATCATTAAGCAATACCTGAATTAGAAAAAAATAAGATAATAATTATCTTTGATACTGTGTTTTTGAAGCTCTCTCGTTGAGTAACATGTTCCTGGCTTCTGAACTTCAAAGGCAATCGTTTTATTTCTTTTATTCATTTGTATTTTCTTTTCCAATCCGTCCAAATCTATCTATTTCAGTTGGTTCCGGTATATCTTTCCGTCAATTTGCTTAGTTTTGTTTGAGAGTTGCGTCATTTCCACAAACGTGTTTAGTCAATTCCTAACCTAAGTAAACAACTTGATTCGAAATGCTGATTTTTTAAGTTGGCAAGAAGTGAGAAGATTGGCACACAACAATCTACCTATTGCCAACGCAGTTCATATTGTTGTGTACTTTTACATTCTGAAATGATCTATTTCTCTTTGGCAGTGTATTCATATCTATCCATCTGTCAATCTATCTCACTAACTGCTTGTATGTTGGCACTCTCAGCACCTTAAAATGAAAAAGCAATAATTTGAATGCTGGTTTTCAAACCACGCAAGTTATCCTCACTAGGTCGCCGTGGCTTCACAGTAACTCAATACTCTCACGAAATATCCAATTGCTATGATGAATATCTCTATTTCAGTTTAATAGATGAACTTTTGATGAGTGGACTTCAACAGATTTAGATAAGCTACATGGATCAGGCATAGAAATAGCCACTGACGAGACTTGCATCTCATATCCTGTCATTTCATCTGACATGAACGTCACATTTACTGATTAGGCTACGGTGAGCAACGGACTAAATAGAATTTAATTTTAAATTAACTGAACAGAATTAAATTCACCGTGGTACAGCTGAATCTTCCTCATCCAACTATCTTTGCAGAATCTTAGACACCCTCATATAGGAAGATATAGCTATTTAGTTGTTGAATTGAATCTGATGGACCGCTGAGTCTCTGTAGCCAAATTTGTGAACATGACGCCCAAGTCGGGCGGTTTCCCACGATGTGGAATCTTAGTTCGAACTACGTTGGCGGCTACTTTTTATTTTAGATTCACATAGCTCACTTGAAAACGATCTAACAATTTAGTGACCTGAACAGTATGGTAAAAAGTATCAATGATAGAAAAAAATATTAAAAAATGAATGATTAAAACGTAATATATAAATTCAGAGGCTATTGCTACAGATATTGAGTGAATGATTGTAGGCAGGTGTGCTTTTTCCAATTGAGAAACTGCCCATGCACTGTTAGTCAACATATTCATTTACTGGAAACTCTTGATTCGCACATTTGATCTATAAAATAAAGATAAGATACATATCAACTCGTATATATTTGAATTTAAATGAGATGAACTAAAGAAAACTACTGAATTGGTATCCAGTGGAAGAGTCCATTGTTTCAAGTGGTGAAAAGGGGCATTTTTTAGCAGAATTGTCACCTTCAAGTGGAACAGTCCCTTCTTAGGAAAACACTGTTCGTTATATAAGTAGATAATCATCTACGTTGATATCAATTTCCATCCTGTCTTCAACAATGCGGTAATAAATATTCACGTTATGATTATCTGCTTATCAACCTGTCAAGCCCTCATCTGATTACCTCGAGTACTCGTAATAATAATAATAATAATAATAATAATAATAATAATAATAATAATAATAAGAAGAAGAAGAAGAAGAAGAAGAATAATAATCAAAGTTCTAGATGGATTATATCGAGTACCCAACCACTTGATGGATTTTCTCGAGTATGTCTTTTTCTGAATATTTCATTATTTCAGAAAATCATTAGTTACTTCATTTAATGAAAAAAGAAAAAAAGATTTCCGACGGAACCAGGAATATGTGGGCATCTTATAACATTTTACATCTACGAGCTAATTGTGGGATGTTAATGGCTGCTAAAAAGCTAACAGAAGATATATATGTATATATATATATATATATATATAGATATATATATATATATATATATATATATATATATATATATATATATATATATATGTGTGTGTGTGTGTGTGTGTGTGTGTGTGTGTGTTTGCAAGAGTGTGCATGCGTGTGCGTGCGCGCTCACGTGTGCTCTTCAGGCAAAAGCATGCTAGCTTCAGGGATGAAACCTGGCAAACTATGGAATTGTAATAGTAGTGATGTCATCTTGATTTATTGCAACAAATACGATGCCAAAAAATCATGCAGAAAGGACGGAATTATAGTACAGGATTAACTTTGCCTCAATAAAAAAAAGACCAGTGTTCGAGTTTCACCAAAGCTTATTCTTTATTTCAATGATTGCTGTAGACTGATGGTCTGAGTAGTTAAAATGGGGGACAATTAAAGTTAAGATGAATCAAATACTAGTGAAAAGCCTGGATATTACCAAACTTCACTCCTAATTTTATTCCGACTGGAGATGATACTTTTGTATCGTATGTATAATAAATGAAAGAATATTTTTGAAAAATATTTTCAGTGTCAATATATTCTTTAGAAAGGAATGAGCCCTTGAGTATTTGTGAAAGAAAGATATTTAAGTTCGGTTTATCGTGATTAAGACAAACAGTAAAGAATTTACTCTCATAAATTTGGCGAGGATTGTTCTTATTCTGTTCGTGCACTTCTTTTTCTTACGGCGGAAAAACAAAGCCAACTCCAAATTTGGACGGGGGTTTGATGGTTATATAGTGCTCTACTTTGGACTTATCTGAAGATTAACAAAAACAACGTACAGCTGATTAGGATCGGAGAATCTACCATCGAAACGTTGTGAGGAATTCAGAAATTATGGGGAGTTCGTTGTGAATATGATTGATTCAACATTATATTTATTCACAGAGCTAAGCTTAGACTGGTAGAAATCAACAGCAGTTGAGCACTCATTGACGTTTGAACTCACTGATATGTATATATATGTGTGTGTGTGTGTGTGTGTTGCCTAATCAGTAAATGTGACGTTCATGTCAGTTGAGCTGACAGGATATGAGATGCAAGTCTCGTCAGTGGCTATTTCTATGCCTGATCTATGTAGCTTATCTAAATCTGATTGTAAAAGATAGTGACCTGGCCGCTGTGATGAAAAACAACTAAGTTGAAAGGGAAAATAGTTAAAAATTAATTGTATGCCAAAACTAAACATTTGGATTGAAGTCCACTCATCAAAAGTTCATCTATTAAACTGAAATAGAGATATTCATCATAGCTATTGGATATTTCGTAAGAGTATTGAGTTACGGATAGTTAGGAGTCAGGAAGACTGTGAAGCTACGGTGACCTAGTGAGGATGACATGCGCGGTTTGGAAACCAGCATTCAAATTATTGCTTTTTCATTTTAAGGTGCTGAGAGTGCCAACACACAAGCAGTTAGTTAGATAGATTGACAGATGGATAGATATGAATACACTGCCAAAGAGAAATAGATGGGTTCAGAATGTAAAAGTACACAAAAATATCAACTGCGTTGGCAATAGGTAGATTGTTGTGCACCAATCTTCTCACTTCTTGCCAACTTAAAAAATCAGCATTCCAAATCAAGTTTATACTTTGGTTAGGAATTGACTAAACACGTTTATGGAAATTACGCAACTCTCAAACAAAACTAAGCAAATTGACGGAAAGATATACCGGAACCAACTGAAATAGATAGATTTGGACGGATTGGAAAAGAAAATACAAATGAATAATAGAAATAAAACGATTGCCTTTGAAGTTCAGAAGCCAGGAACATGTTACTCAACGAGAGAGCTTCAAAAACACAGTATCAAAGATAATTATTATCTTATTTTTTTCTAATTCAGGTATTGCTTAATGATAAGAAAAGAATGGAACATAGTTCTAAGTGCTACGTTTCATAAACCGCTCAGCAAGTAATGGAATTGTATATCCTTCTACTCCATTTTCTTCTTCTTCTTCTTCTTCTTCTTCTTCTTCTTCTTCTTCTTCTTATTATTATTATTATTATTATTATTATTATTATTATTATTATTATTATTATTATTATTGCTGTTGTTGTTGTTGGTGGTGGTGTTGTTCTGTTTATCGACCTGGCTATCTATCTATCTCATTTTATACATATCCGTCAATATTTAATTCCAAGTTATCTCAGTATATTGCTTTCTATTTACCTACTTATCGTATCTATCTATCTTGTTATTGTGTTTGTTAATCTATCCATCTCATTTTGTACAAAATTATCATTCTTCTATATCTAGTTATCTTATAATGTTACTCTCTGTTTATTCATCTATGGTACCTATCTCATTTCGTTATTGTTCTATCCATTTTTTTCATCTCATATAAATGAATTCGGCGTCCAGGCAAATTTGCTAACCCTCACCCCACACCCCGATTTAAGATTTTAAAATAAGAAATCAAACGACGAAATCAAGATAAGTTTCTGATAACAACTCCAAATGCATACATACATAATTCAATTTCCTTAGATTGGTCGCACATTCACCTACCCACGAGATCTAAACTTTTGTGAGGATCCTCACGTTAACATGCAGATAGACAAAATCGTTGAGTTCCGTCGATACTTGCTTTTTGACAATCTTCAGCAACCAGATATTAAATCTGACCCTACCCTCTTAGTGCAATGGGGAGGTGCAGCCAGGGAAAGCAGATCCTTTAGAATCAGACCTTTTACATTTGAGTTGATATCATTTATTACTTTTCTGTTCACGTTGATGAATAATGAGTTAGCAAATGAGTGCATGATATTTTTTTGGTTGTTTTTTAGGTCCTGGCTCATACGACCTGAAAGAGGAAATTCCGCAGAAATATGGACCAATGATTGGAAAATCAGTACGTTTTACGGGCATAGAAAACGACTTTCCTGGTCCTGGGACATACGAGGTAAGAAACATTACTTTTATAAATTTTAGATGTCGAGTAGCCTCGTAGGTTCGTTGTACTTTTGTCCTTAGATGATATTTGCAGCTTTTAGTTTTAATAACTTCTGTGAAAAAAGATCGCTTTTGTTTGTACTGCGACAAACGTCATACCTGCATGCATTTTGGTTAGGTTCCATGTTTCAGCTCCATAAGTGACTATCAGGAGAATGTATTGTTTGTATACTCTTCTTTTTAGGATTACTGGAATCGCCTGGTGTTTGAAAAAAAATAAAAAGATAATGAAAATCTACTGTATCGCATATAGATTTTCCAAACAAATAGTAAAAAGCGATGAAAACTAGATGCTATGCAAATATTTTGAGCGCTAGATATTGTTGAGCGGGTGAATACAACCACTACACTCTTATAAAAAACACTCTTCATCCACATGAATATATATATATATATATATACTATAGGATCGGAAGAAAGTCCTGCCATGGGCTTCTCCCAGAGAAGCAAAGGATCGATTCGAACAAGTAATGCTCACAATTATATTCATTGAAGGTAGCAATCAACGAATATCATGCAGAATGTTAGAATGTATGTTTCTTTGTCAACCAGGAACATTTTGTTGCAGGCTAGTTTAGAAGTTTTCTTTCATCCGCAGAATTCCGTAGATATTGCATCTTCCAATAAGTATTTATCCCTTTTTTTACTGACTACTCTTTATGAAAAAAGTATTTCCCTGGAAGACTGCAAAAAGTACCTAGAGCAGTTCTAGGGTCAAGGGGTAAAATACTTCTTGCAGAGTATGATTATAAAGTTGGCTGAAAGATGGCAGAATATAGTGGTGCAAAAAGGTAAATATGTTCTCTGATAAGGTTGATTTGGAAAAACAATTTCGACTCTCTTCATTTTGTGTTTATTTGTTTCTATTCTTATCAATTGGCAGTATGTTTCAGATGAAGGACTTTGTAAGAAAATTCAAATAATGAATTTATTCATCAACATTTTTTCTCTCTGTTTATTTCTTCTCATTTGTTTCACTTTCATTCTTTGAATAACATTCACGTATTTTTTCCTTTAAAGCCGAGTTTAGAAAAAAGTGAATTTTCTTTCTACTTTGGTCTGTGATTCCTTTTTATCGCTGCAACAAGTGATTCTTTCTTTCAGCTCCATAAATGTCAATCCATCTCGTGTTTTACTGATATTTGTGGCAGTGACAACTGCAGCATAACTTTTATCATACAGAGTGCCACAACATAAGCAGACCAGTATGTAATAACTCCGTAAACAATGGACCCTTCCCCTTGTAGCTATAGACAGAGAAACAGAGAAACGGAAAATGTTGAGCTTAACTTTAAGTGTAAGGGTCAGTTGTTTACAGAGAAAACAAAGTGATCAGCTTATCTTTTGTCACCCTGATTAGTAACAGATGGAAATTCCAATTATTCGTAGTTGAGCCACAGAACTGCAGTGACTGAAATTTCAGTCATTTGCAATTAATTGGTTAATGTTGCAGCAGGTTGAAAACGCCTAAACTTAAACGGTAAGAATAGACTCTTGATAAACAACCAATAATCTATCGTTTAGTCGCTCAAATTACGACAGTTGTATTCAAACAAGTCATAGTATTCACCTGGAAACTGGTGACGGACAAAGACGAGTGTGTTATTAACTGAAGTACATATCTGTCACGAGGTTTTCCTTCCTCATATTTCACATCGTCTTTGATCCTCAACTCCTTTCTAGTTTTCTTTATTTTTTAAACCCATAGTGCGGAACGTCGTCTAAGTTATTGCTTATATTAGCAAGAGGCTTCCACCTTTTTCCATTAATCTGACAGTTCGCCCACGCGGTGTATGTCCCCTTTATTGTTATAAAGGTCTCTTTAAAAATTCCCGAGTGATATTCAAGTATTTGCTATGACAAAAGCGGAAGTGGACAATGAACATATTTCTAGTTCGTATCAACACAATGGTTTTATCGTAGAAAATATCAAACTTGCTTTTCCCCACAAGTCGTTTTGTGACTTGCACGTTTTCCTATTGACCTAATTTTACACCTACCTATAAGTAAGTCTTTATTGTGGCTTAAACGTTTTCATTTACACTCATTGACATGGAACTGGCAACTTACTACGCGACGGCAAGTCGATGTAACGAATTTATTATCAACATTTTTTTGAATGGATTCATCATAGATACATCTCAATAACTTCTCCTAAGTTTATGAGAAAATTTCAACGAATTATTTCTTTGTCGTTTTTTTTCTTCTATAAGAGGTGCAAGTGGCGTAGCGGTGAACAACTCGGAAAATGGGATCGGTGAGCCGTTCGAGTCTGTTCACATTCACTTTACACAACTACCCTTAGGAAGGCATGGATCCATATCTTCTCCCTCTCGGCAATGGGTGAAATAGCAAGTTTTTTTTACCTATAGCTTAAGCGGGAGAAAAAATGGACTCACAAGGCGAGGGAAGGCAACCAGTCTGGGAGACGGACCACTATGAATGGTAACTTTGACGTTTTTCCGGCAGCTCCTGCAACCAAGCTGATGACAAACAGCGTGCTCCACTTTCCCTTGGACTACATCAGCAAGACCAAGAGGGGTATTCTGCCGATTGGGCACTAACGATATACCTACGCTTCATCCAGGCTTGCACCCTGGAGAAGTCGTTTCAATGCCGTTCCATTGTCTATCGGAACAGAAGGAAGCTTTTCAATTCTGTTTATTTGAGAAAGTTGAATTCAAACTTTAACGATCTGCTGACTTTGTAATGTTGAATCAATGTGATTTAAAGTTTGATTAAAAAAACACATAGACGCAACGTTCTAAACCAGAAGGGAATTTGCAGCTTGGAAAGAGTTTTAGGGTTTAAGAAAGTAATTGGGACTACAGAAGTGAAGATTGAAGCAGTTGGAAAATTGATCTGTTTGGCACTTCTAGTATAGTTAAATTACTTTTCCTTTTTAAAATCAATTCAAAGAAATGTTTACGTGGTACTGAAGGAAAAAAAGATTTATAATATTACGTGCATGTAATTTGGAATGCACCATTTGAGTCAATATTGGAAGAGCATATTGACATTCTGAAATATGGTTAAAAGGATGCATGGGTAAAAAAAACGTTGAGCAACACTGAACGAAACGATCATAAAGTCGAACAGAGAAGCAAAACTATTCGCAAGTACTGAGTTACCTTCATGTAAATGTTTAAAAATGCAAAAATAAAGGCGATTTACTACTGGAAAGTTCACGGAATTTTCTAAAAATTCATCACTCCGATAATCTCTCATATTACCTAATGTTTACTGAGTCTTGCCGAACATATCGTACATGTCTCTAAGTCACTTTACCAGAAATTGAAAACCTCATTTTCGATAACTTTTCCTTTCTTCGTAAAAGCTATTTCATGTGTTCAGTTCCCTGAACTTTTTGGGTGCATCACGAATTAGAGAACTAAAAATAGAGTTCTACAAAGAATAATTTTTGATTTTAAATAATTTATTATTTTTCCTTAAAATACTTTATCCTAAGTAATTGTGACTTTCGAAAAATAGTTTTTACGGTGTACTTCTTTGCATCTCGTTGCTCATTTCTTAACTACAGCATGCGTCAAATTATCTTTTCTCTCGTGCAAACGCTACCTAACAATCACAGCTTACACAATGTTAGAAGTAATAAAATTGCAAGCAATAAAATGTTTCAGCAAGTATCTATAATTAGTAAAGCTGCAATAACTATTATGTAACATCGTGCAACGCGATTTCTGTTCCTTGGCAGCGAATGTTATTTCCTGATTGTTTATGCGTAAAAAGTGTTGAAAAGGATATTATTCCCTTCAAACATTGCTTTTGTGGCTATTATAGTGATGTTCATATGTAATTGTTTCTCTTAATTTATTTGATTGCAAATGTTCAAATTCGCTCATTGTCCACGTGGAAACAGGCAGATTTCAAATTTTCACTGCCGTGGTCGCAAAAGAAAATTTTGAATGGAATAATTGATATTTCTTATACGTTTTAGATACAATCTATCATAGAGCAACATTTATAACCCAGGAACAAAAAAGTCTTTTGAAAAGATTCCACATTGTAATCGGTAGAAATAATCTTTGCGAGCATATATTTGCTCATTCATTGTATATAAACAATGGCAAATAAATTGCATTGATTAGCCCATGCGGACATTTCATCGGAACCATAAGGCACAAAAAATAGATAAGTATTTCTATGAAGAAAAGAAGTAAGCATGTGCACGCTTAAAAAGAGAAAATAGATAATGAGACTGTTTGACGTTTTCTAGAAATGAATCAAATGAGTTTATGGAGCAATTTTTGTTGTTTTATTTTAAAGCAACGAAACTCTGAGCAGCCTTGGTCAACTTGACTCATTAACCGGTGTAGTTATATTGAATTCTATCTTTCTGCAATCTACTGATCTGCCCTGAACTTGGCCATAAATCAAATTTAAACCCTGTCAAGGACCGTATCAATAATATATAAGAACTTGCTACAGGTGGAATTCAAAATGTTCCAAATTCGTTTCCCCACCTTGGATAATAATCATGGCCTGTTACTAGAGACCCATTGCTACATAGCAGACTATATATATATATATATATATATATATATATATATATATATATATATATATATATATATCCGCCTAATAGGTAACATGATTTATTGTTTGTGATATCATATTTTTGGGTGGCTTTATTTTAGTCAAAGAACAATGGTAGGTGTTATTGGTATTTTCCTATTTTCCAAAATTTACTTTATGCCACTTTATCGTTTTCACGAATAAGGAGAAAAGTGAAGAAGCATTTTTTTGCTATTAGACGTCATAGATGCAGCGCACACCCTTTTCATACAGTTCAGTCTTCTGTATCATTCTCCTTACCAGACTTCAAAGACTTAGCCTAAGATAGTGTTTCGGGATTTTGGGATAATCAAAATGAATTAACATACAAATTTATACTAATTGTTTATTGGCTTTACATCATTTGGCTTACAAAAGGTTTTTTTTTATCGAAAATTCTTCTTTACGGATAACAGGAAAAATTTGTATTCGCATTGCTGATTCCACCAGATGCAATCTGCCCTTTGTCACGGATGCTTTAAAGAATTTTGTATTCATTCAAGGAGATAGAGAGATTTTGTTTCTAATCCTGTCATGTCTAAAAATATCGAAACATGTAGGATAACACAGAGAACATGACATGCCGTCAACTTGGTTGGAAGAGTCTATCTGTTTATTTCCACTAATGGTAATATATGTAATAGTTATATGACTATAATTGTCATTGAAAAAAAACAAACAAAAAGCAAAAAAAACGTTTTTTCCTCAAAACTGTCAAGTCATGATTCTCGAGGTGAAAACAGGGCTGACACATTGAAGGTCGTGTGAGACGTTGGTTTAAATAAAGAATAATTTTTAGAGTAGAAACAATTCCTCTACTCAGAACATTAAAAAAAAACACATTAAAACTGATGATTTTTTTCCAAGTGCCATCACTATATAGATTAGAGAGTACGGGTATGATATGGTTGTCCTCGCTTTGTGTGGGTTACACCAAATACATGCTATGACGAAGACGATTTCAACTCGATGCATCCGTGAAGAAATGTTAATATACAATGGTGCAACACCAGTTGTGTCTGATGTGGCCCTTACGCTGTTTATGACATAACCTGTGTCGGTCCGGGTTTCACATATCACACGTTTTTCTGTCTAGGCTACACGTTGAAGTCCTCCGAGGTTTGTGATATGTAAGAGGTAACTAACATCCAAATTTGACCACTATCTACCGATATTTGGAGGAAGGAGAAATTGATCCCTACCTCTCCCCCAAGGCCGTTAGTGCTTAAAACGTAGATCTCAGTCGAAGTTTGGGATTAGCTTGTCAATTCCATTTTATGCGTTGCTAATTGCTCGACCATGTAACAGTAATGTCAAGAGAGAAACAATGGCAATGTATTTATGTATAATTTAAACCAATAAATATTTTCTGTGATAATTTTACACAGCCATTCAAATATTTCCTAAAATTCTGAGATTAATTATTTCTAGTTGTTTTATAAATTGATATTAGCTTTGTCACTCCTTACTATTATTTTGTCACTAGTGTTTCCTTGATCATTATTTGGGTTGCTTATATATAACTTCATCTTTGTTGTTTTAATCAAGACGGTTTGGCTGATAGATTCTATGATCCTCCTATTATATTGTGTACCCATTAACAGTTGGTAGTTAAAAAAACAAACTTTCTTTTTCTTTTCATTCGTAGAAATGTGCATTCCTTCCATTCCTTAATTTTTACATTTAGCGATCTTCAAATAGGCTTGAACTCATAAAATCTTTCTTTTGCCAAATACTTACCTAATAATCCCTCTTTTGGAGGGTCAAAACAACTAATATTAGAATGCCGGGTTGAATAGTTCATAAGGAGAGGGTTTCTTACCGGTAGAAACAGGATTGTGGCACACCACCTTATTTGGCCTTGTGGTACAATAAACTCAAATACAAACATAAATCATAATTTAGGTGTGCGAAAGATTCCACCGATTTTTTTTTGAAAAATAGAGACTGAATACACAGTTGAAAACTGTTTTTTTTTTTTTTTTTCGCGGCGAAGTTTTGCACGCACCTAATAAAACAATCGGGCGTTTCGGCTGATCAATGAATTAACTTCCCTGAGGATAGTAAACAAATCATTGATATTGCTTCTCAAAAAATGTTGGCAATAGGCCATTCCGTACATACGGCCTAGACAAGATTACCTGAAACATAATTAGTGATGCTAAAGGAAAATAAAACATATTAAAAAAAATAATTAAAATATCACTATAATGGACATATCTTAACAAAGGATGCGTACTGCTATTTTAGGAAATATTGATTTCTCGATTCTTTTATCCATCGATCAGTTAGTGCATTCTTATAGAAAAGAGACTATAGTTCACCAAGTACTTTCATTAAAAACTAAACACTGGAAAAATCAAAGCCGAGGAAACTTCTTTTTTGCATTAACCACGTTAGTACAGAAAAAAATTATAATGCAATAATCTTCCTTTTGATTAGAATGAAAATTTGGAACTGTTATTACGTAATTATATAGAGAGCTTTTTTTCAAGAGTTTCAATGTTTCAGATCAGTTGTGTATTTACTGCAAAGTTTCTCCCTTTCTTTTTCTTTCTCTCTTTTTCACTTTTCTCTCTCACTTTTCATCCCTCACCTCCATACAAGTGCGTGCACACACATGCACGCATATATATATATATATATATATATATATATATATATATATATGTGTCTGTCTGTCTGTCTGTGTCTGTGTGTCTGTGTATGTGTAAAAAATGGATAATGATCCGACAAAATTATGTGAAGAAGATTGACAACTTGGAAAAAGAAACACATGTGGTTGATTAGTACGTCTTAGAATATTTATTGGTTATAATAGCAAACGTTTCGTCAAAAATTTGGATTCCTTCAGAGCTTTTGGTGAAAAATGGTGGGAGAAAACGGAGTATGTATTAAGCAAGGCCAGTTGAAATATTTATGTGGTGGGTTGTGTAATGTTGAAAGAAATGAGTAATTACCAGGAGGCTGGGTTCAATCAGGAACCTAGATTACGTTATTTGTATTCAATCCACTATTGCAAATTCGTGTCGTTTAGCACATTTTTGTTGTCAACGAAGTCTTAATGGGAACGGTTTTATCCAAGAAATAATTTATATTTTGGCAGCAATTTTTCTTTCAAACAGGTTTCATTGAACGAAACAGATATTTTCTGTCTATTTAACGTATAATGATTTTTCTTGTTTTTTGAATGCTTTTGATCATCTTTAACTTCAAGTTCTCAAGTCATCACCTTAATCGATGGGCTTTGAAATCCTTCTTGAAAATGACTGATGACGACATACAGCTCCCTAAAACTCTATGGTTGTGCACTCTCTATAAACTATGGATAAAATACATCTAAACTACTTGCTGACAAACATACCCATGCCAAACCAACACAGTTACAAACTCTGATTAATAGACAAAATTAAATGGTTTATCAAAAGAATGAAAATGAAAACGCAGTTCTATACCAACACAGGAAATAATAACGGTTTTAAGACGGAAATTACAGCCCAAAAAGAACTCAGATTTAACGAACTTGAAAGATATAATCATATTCTGGTTCGCAGACAAAACAAGACATATTTACAAAAATATGAAAAACAACGAATAAGAAGCTAAATTTATTGCAGAAAAATAAAATTTGGAAGATAGAGTAAGCACAATACAAAAACAACGAGCATGTATAATCCTCAAAAACCATAAAATCGACTTCGACGTAAACAAACCTGAATGCTTCCTCATCGACCCAACAAAAATGAAATCGGCCATATTAGCAAAACCATCCTGGAGGATATAAATGCTGAATTGAAGAATGAATTGAATCTCAACCTATGGAGGAATACCATAGACGTCATAAACTGGTTTAATTATTACCCAAGAAAAAACAAATGCGAATTTACACAATTTGACATGATAAATTACTAGGCTTGAATAAAAGAGGAACCACTGAAAAGAAATTCATTTTGCTAAATCAAATACAAGAATCAATAAGAATGAAATTCTTAAAATATCCACTACTGCAGAATAACGATCTTAACTCAATAATACGAAACCTATGTTAAAAAGAGCAACCTGAACGGCTGTGTCATCCCCACTGAAGCATATGGCTCAGCAGAAATCTCTGAATTCACAGGATTATATGTATATTAAACACCATGCAAAATGTTACAAGCTAAGATAGATTATACAAAAATGACGATTACTAATTCTAAAAAAATGATAACAAACAAAATCCCATGAAATATGGCAAAAACTAGACAAAATCATTTAATAAATTAGGTTTTAAAATTGAAATTAACTCACCACCACGGTCAATATCTGAACAACCATAGAGTCAAATTTTTTCAGAGAATATATATATTTATTAACTATTTATACACAAGTGCAAGAACAATTTGTGTGCAAATTCACTTCTGACAATCTTCATCAATAGTTGGAAACTTCAATCACAATGTTTTTCTCTCCACAAACAATTTTCTTCAAAATGTCTCAATCTCATTTCGTCCGTTTCAGCCACTTCAAATTCATATATTCCGGTGCATTCTCTGTCTAAGCCAGTTTGTTTGTCTCCACACACACACACACACATATACACACATACACACACATATATATACACACACACACACACATATATATATATATATATATATATATATATATATATATATATATATATATATATATATAATGTTTGATGTCTCCATCCATCTCTGCTAATAGCTATCTCCATCCTCGTCTCTCTCTATTCCTGTTCTTTTCTCATATCTCTAATTATCTGTCTATCTCATTGTCCGTCTATTCAAAGGCAAGGATGCAGAATAGCCTCAAAGAATCCAGTTCATCTGCTTAGTCGTTTTACATGGCTAATTTCCTTACTTAGAATCTCGGATTTATTGCTCTCTTTCATTTCTCTGTATAGTCGTTGGATCTTCACTTCAAGCCAAATCCACGAACATAACCCTCCCCATGCCCACATATTCAAGTCTTCATCATGAAAAGGCTCACTAAATTGCTACATGACTATAAACTTCGTCTTCTATAGATCTAATTCTACAAAAATTATCTATGATGTTTTTATGCCAAAAATGATGCTAACTTTACTTTTGTTCTTTCCATAATGAGTGAACATCCGTTTTGCCCCTTGAGGCATGCATGGTAACAAAACTCACCGACTATGAAATCTTAAATGGAGCCACTCAATTCTTGACTAGTGTACCTTATGACTGCCTTTTACGTACAAGAACCGGAAATATACGTATTACACCTTAAACGCTTCATTTTATATATTTTAGCACACACTCCAGTTTAATGAGTATTTGTTGACGAACTTCTTGTATAAGACAATCGTACCTCTTGACCAATATTCACATATTCAACTACTGTATTTGACAGCATGTAAGACATGTTTCTCCGAAAAAATGTCCGAAAAGTCGACTCAACCTTTGGTCCTTTGTCCCACATCGGACAGAACTTCGGAAGGCGTTAAAAAACCTTGTGATGAATGAGAGAATAAAGGAAAATTCGTTTTTTAACAATTTTTTTTTATTGAAGTGTACATTGATTAGTGTGCTTAATTCGTTCCAAAATTGACCATACAATCATCATCATCATCATCATCATCATCATCATCAGTACTTTCCGAATTTGTCTGGCAACTCTCTCCATCTAATTCTCAGCCAGTCTCGGTTGCGCATGTGATCTCAGGGGATCCATGTTGTGAGTCGTGATGTCCATCGGTTGCCTGCCATTCTTCCAACATGGCCAACCCACTGCCATTTGAGATTTTTAATGGATTCTATGATGTCTTACCCCGGATGTATTATGCTGTCTTATGATCTCTACGTGTGAGGCTGAGCATAATTCTTTCATCTGCACATTACATGGCTCTCATTTGACGGGTCTATCTCTTGGCTAGGTTCCATGTTTCAGCTCTATAAGTGACCATTGGGAGGATGCATTGGATGCACTATACTAAATCAAAAAGTTCACCAATTAAAAACACACTATTCAAGGTATTCTTGGATTCCCTGCTGAAACTATGTGGGGGCTGTACATGCCATCAAACACAGTGCTGACTTCTTTAATCAATTTTAGTTGAATTCCTGTGATTCAGTCTTGTTACTTCATGCTTTTATTCATCCTGACCTTTGCCTTCGTCTCCATCATTTTTTGCGAGAACATTTCATTCAATGTACTCCCAGTCTTCAGGTTTTTGGCATTTTATAAACACCCAGGAATCATTATTGACTTTTTAATTCTTTTATGATAATACAGAACATGACTCCAAGCGATCGAGGAAAACGTGGAATAAGTTTATAAGGTTATATTTCATCTTTTATCGTATATAAAGCTTTCGTGGCTCGAGTTGAAAAACGAGCTTCCCGAGGCAAAAGGGATGCGGGTCTCGTAGAGAACTTTTTTTTTCCCATGATTCAAAACCTAAACGTAGAACTCTTGATTTGACAACTTCCGATGTTTATTTTAGCATAAAATCATTCATGCATTTCCCAATCGAAACATGAAAGAATAATGAAGGGAAAGAACGAGAAAAATTAAAGGAAAAAATTAGGGAATGAAATGGGGGAAAATCCTTGCTATTCCTCGGATAAAGAAATTTTTTGTGCTGTTTAGAACTTTTTCCGTTTTTCCTAAATATCCTAACATGGAATGATGGACGATTTCTCTGCCTGAATAGCCGTTACAGAAATAGGATTACCAGCTGAATATATCCAAGTCGTCACGTTTGTTCAAGTATCTGAAGGTTTTTGAAGGTTTTTGAAGGTTTTTGAAGTATCTGAAGGTTTTTCCTTGAGATCAGGTGACAGCAAGTCTCAATTATCTTCGATTATCCTTGGTATTCTAGTAGGTCATAGTAATGCTGTTGTTTACATGGTTTCGATCCTCCGATTTTAAATTTATCTAACCTACTCGCAGGGTTCCTTCTGGACTGTTCCAAGCGCATCTATAACGAAAGGTACGACTGTTATTTTCATTTTCCACAAGTCTATTGATAGTCCCTGTTTTAAAACTTTGTTCGAGTGTCAAACTCAAATCCAAGATTTACTTGACTTTGTTCTTCTATTGCCACAAGAAACAACTCTCCTAAAAAAAAGAAAAAAAAAAAGAAAAACAATACGCAGTATCCTTTTCGTTTACCTATGTCGTCATACTGAACCAAATGGATATTGAAATTTAACGTGATTTGAAAAGACAACTAAATGATTATCGAGTGGGTCTCTTGCCTACTGACAAGCCTACGGATTCATTCATCATATGTACAGTGCAGAGGTAATCATCTTCTGATTGAATACGAGGAGAAGTGGAGTTTGCCTCTGAAGCAGCCAGGCTTAGTTTACTCCTTGATCGGCTGGAATAGCGTTATCTACGATGTAATAAAATTTATTTTCCTCGTTTATGATGATTAGATCTGGTCTATCGATTTGATGATCTGTTTGATTCTCAAAGTGACAGAGAATGTCTTGCTTTTAATCTCTAAGACAGACTCCGCTTTTTGCATGTACCATTGGTTTATTATGTCGGGATTTTTGCCAGTAGCGCCAAATTGTTGTTTTTTTTTTACAATTGAATTCAAGGGACAGCAAGTCTTTTTAATACTCCAACACTATTCTCTGTATCTTGACTGTTTTCAGTTGTGCTCTTTTCTGGATAGACTTGATATCCTGTTCCTCAAGCCGTTTCGGTGGGTTTTTCAGGATCACTCCAGCAACGATTGACACAACTATTACTTCATACTCCATAATTTCTCCAGTTCCCAGATGAGGTGTAGATACTGATACAGCTTTTTCGCTTTTTAAAATTCTCACTCTATCGACTACCGGAATGATAAACTCCTCAATCGCACAGTTATTTTAAAATCAAATCCCCAGATGATTTTGCATTTTTCATTTTATAAAACAGATTCTGATTTGTGCATATAGCATTGCTTTTTGAGGTCTAGCCACAGTTATTTGCAGAGTTGTATAATTGAATCGCCATCTTTTGCACAATTTTTATCATTGTTATGATATCAAACATTTGTAATTATTATTATCATCTATATTTGCACTTCCCTGGATTTGTAGTCCTTCCAACTTCTTCGCTGGGTCCTCGAGGCTCCGACCATTATTGGTACTACTGTCAACTTCATGTTCCACTTTATCACCTTAAGCTTCCCAGTGTTTTAATACAAGCATGAGTAGCATTAAGTATTTGACTTCAGACAAATCAGCTTGGATTAGCACCATCTTCCACGCCAACTTTCCCAACAGTTGGTTTTGCGGTGAACCAAGTTAAGCTGAGTAAATATCCACAATAGACACAAAATGAAAAGAAATCAGACCAAAAGCGAAAAGAAAGAATTCATGCCGCTACTTTTCTCCATCAACAATATTCGTAATCTCTGCAAAGTATCGGACATATTCTGACAAGGTTATTGAGTGCGGCTATTCTTGTTATGTTACTGTTTGCCTTTTACTTAGAATAGTTTTTTGTTCTTATTTGATTTTTGCTTTTTCGTTATCGTCCTGTAGAGCAAGCTTCCCGTCACATTCCTTCATTCATGACATTCGTATGGTATGGGTAATAATGGGGTTGGATGGGGGGTCGAAGTAATGGTCGAGGCAAGTTCGGTGCTTGAAATAAAGGAAGTAACATGCATGAGATACCGTCATCCCGACCATCACCATACAATTTATTTACTTATTGCTTAGATATATGGGCATAGTTGGTTCATGAAGAGTACACACACACACACACACACACACACACACACACACATGCACACACACATATATGTATGTATATATATATATATATATATATAGACAGAGAGAGAGAGGGGGGAGAAGGAGGGGGAGAGAGAGACGGACAGACAGACACACAGACTGACAGAAAGATAGACGGATAGACCATTCATTCATTTAGGTTAGGAACGGCATGGTGTGACAGTTGCTCTCTCAATTATATCATAGACACTTTTTCACCGGAAATATAGGGTTATTTAAAAACATATCACATATTTCAAAAATAGAGTTTAAGAAGTATTTATCAATGAAATGAACTGAAATTATTTTCTTTGTTAAATCAACATCTGATTTTACTGTTTATATATATATATATATATATATATATATATATATATATATATATATATATATATATATATATATATATATATATATATATATATATAGCGAACTCCATAATAAAGAATAACATTAGAAATACAAATAAAACTAAACCACATGCATCAAGAACCTAAAACTATTTGATAAAAAAGTTATAAGACAACACGTTGAAATGACACTGATCAGATTAAGAGTGGCCTGCGTGACAGACGGTCGTTGATACTTTGGGACTATGTATAAAAATTGTCGAATAAGATTTATTTATTTATTTCAGCATTGCAAGATTAAAAGTTCACATGACTCTCTCTATATATACATATAATCTCGAAAGCTTTTCAATCAATTTTTCCGAATATCTGTAATTGAAGTTCGTGCAAGCTCTTCAAAGGGTTTTATGTTTTACCCAGTATTAGATATTATGATACTATGTGTGATTTTTTCTTGTTGGGATCATCAGTTATTTACCATGTAACGGTTTCAGTGATTTAAACAAGTTATATTATCATGGCTCCCATGCAGCGTTGATCAAACACCACCACCCCATGTGTTATGACTTAAAAAATGGCTTTGATTCATTATCTTTAGGAATTTGTCACTATACATAATACTTTTCTTATAAATTATTATCATTGTGTGTTGTCTGTGTATGCTATTTCATACTACACATAATTTCATTTTTTGGAGAAGAGCGCATACTACCGTTGGTTTTCCCCCAAACGTGTTTGACGATGAAGGATCAGTGAGTATAATAATGTTTGAGTCAGTTTTGTTGAGTGTTTACCAACGTGAATTTCAAGTCCGTTACGTCGGATTTAATTTCGAACTGCATACAAACCAACTTTGTCACTTCATCGATATCTTAAATTTCTTCCAACTAGATTAGCTTTGTATGTATGATTATAACAATACAAAATAGCATACTAGTGGTTATTAACACCATATAACTCTTCCATCAATATACTTACTTCAGACATGTTTTATTTAGTAACATGTGTTCAATCTCAAACACAGCCTAACTACTTAACAGTCAAACAAACAGACCAGAGCCAAATGTTTTCCCCCGTCCCCAGTTTTAGTCAATCCAGTGATCTTTCACGGACGGGAACCAAATCCATTTCTTTTCGTTTCCCAACTCCCCTAAACATTTTAGAAGATATCATCGAAAATTATGTTATCTCCTTTTATTGTATTGTATATACTTGAATTTCTACAATTTTTCTATACCCTCGTTCACATATTCTTTAACGTTCGTCATTACTTTATTATGTCCAACCTGATAAGTTTGGAAATAATCAGGATGTCTGATCATGGCTTTATAACCTAAAAATCTTCCAAAGTTTGCAGTTTCGATTGACCATTCTAATCTCTAAAAAACATTCTCGCTATGAAGTCGATAAATTTCAATGTGGCAAGAGAAATCCTTAAATATTCTGATTGAATAGTTCGATGAAATATATAAGATGAAATACTACATGTTCTAAAAGTAATATATACGATTTGGAATGGAAATGAATCTCGTTCGTCAAACATTTTAATGACAAACACATCATTTTCGATTTTAATATCCAAATCTAGGAATGTTGCGTGCATTCCGTTATGTTCACACTTAAACTCAAGAACCTCATGATAAATAAAGCCATTAGATTCTCCGAATTCTCTTCCATCATTACGACAACAAATGTCATCAATAAAACGTGTACCACTATGAAATGCACGTGCTCGCTTTATATTAGTTCTAATTAAAGACGACATAAATATATATTCATGTCTATGCAGATACACATTTGCTTGGAAGGGCTCGGGATCACTACCCATAGGAATAATGAAATAATTTATCACCAATTTCAAAGTAATTTTCCCCAATAAGATGGCTAACAATCGCCTTAAGATTAGAACGCGTAAAGTTTGGCCATTTTTTTCTACTCCAGGGAGTTTGTCAAACCAGTATATGCACAATTTCCTTCAGCAAATGCCAAGTCTGTTGTTTTATTCAATACTTCAAGAAGATCTTCATGAGAAATATTTGTTTAAAATATTCTGAAATCCTATGTTGAAATAGATTTAGCTTTTTTACGAGTATTTATGATAACCAATTTTCTCCAACAAGAATATAATTATTTTCTACCCAGAAGATATTTGAATTAAAAAAGCATTTATCTTCAACGAAGAACTTATATATTTGATTATATATTAATTTTTAATCTTTTGAAACAGTTTTGTTAAGAGGTTTAGTTCTACAAACTCTAGATACTATATATATATATATGTATATATGTGTGTGTGTGTGTGTGTATATATTTATATATATATATATATATATATACACACACCCACAGACACACACACACACACATATATAAATATATATATATATATATATATATATATATATATATATATATATAGAGAGAGAGAGAGAGAGATTATAATTCATATGAAACCAAAGATAATCCCCAATTCTTGATAAATAATGAAATTCCTCTATACATGTGTGTGTGGTTGAAAACGACGGACAAGGAACATCATTTAATTTTGTAATGGCTAAAAGTATTATATAACCTAATGTTTTCGGCTAAAAGTGTACGTTCAGTTTCGCAACCTTGAAGTGTATATCTTGGAAGGTCCATCTTGAATGAACTTTTCTATGAGAATCCAAAATGGAGAATATGCAGGTTAGTTCCAGGAAGGCTCTCAACATTTTCGACAAAACAGAATTGATGGATGAAGATTTCATCTCTGTTTCCGGTAGGATTAAAAAAAACAGTATTTACTATGATTTGCTAAAATCCGGGCAAACATTTTAGTGAGCAACTGGCTTGATTGAATGATTCATCGGAGCAGTATGACTTTTCCCTGGGCAAAGGAGATAATCAGCAAATTTGTTGCATGAGAACACTCGTTAATATAAACGACAAGGGAGCAAGTATGGAAAGTTCTCTTTCAGATATGTCGTCGTCTCCAGATTAATCACCCTCAGACCATAAATCTGGTCTGTGCTCCCTTCCAAAAGTTTCATGAATTTCATCGAATCGAACTGCAATCTTTCTTTTAAGACGGAATTTAATCTTTAACATCCCTCGCCAAACGAGCTTAAACATAGTATATCTCAATAGAGAAAGAGATCATATTCGTAAAATGATGATTTGTTTTGGTTATAACAGAGTCGAAAGCGTGTGTGTGTGTGTGTTTGAGAAATTGAGAAGGTTATATGAGAGAGACAGAATCTAAAGTTAGATATACATATTTAAGTCAGCTTTTTAAGATGTTTTGTTGGACATACAGCTTCCACAAGTAAGTGCAAGATTACGCTTGCCTATGACGCGTTGCAGGAGAAAAGAAGATATTCATAAGCATTTCCCAGAGGGCATTTGTGCCGAGTTAATAGAAACTGTCTCACCCGGGGCTTGAACTCGGCTCACCGATCCCATTCCTCATGCTGTTAATTGCTAGACCACTTACACCTAATATATATATATATATATATATATATATATATATATATATATATATATAGAGAGAGAGAGAGAGAGAGAGAGAGAGAGAGAAGGTTGTTTTCTTTTCAAAAACCTGTTGTGAGATAAAAATTGAAACTAAAGCAGTGTTCAAGATAAAAGGCTTTTTTATTTCCTTCATTTATTCATTTTTTTCGGAAAGATGAAAAGCATTGAATAGACGGAGTGGAAGGAAAAAAAGAAATTTAAAATTAATTTGGGGAAATGAACAAAAACTTGTGGATTTAATGAGGAAGGACAGTGAAGCGGAATTAAATGTATTACGTGAACTTGAGGAGAGTCGACGAGGAGAGTAAAGGAGAGGAAGAGAGAGTGTGTAGTGAGTCAGCTTGACAAGAGATTGGCTCGCTGGATCAAAGACGTGAAAAGTAATGAAACTCTGTTTTCCATTTGGAAACAAGAAAAGCAAGCAAGAAAGAAGTGAGCAATTGTTTGAATGTGCCTTTGTTGATAGGCATACTGATTTGCCTTTGATAATTTTACAAGCATGTAAATGTATTCAGTGAGCATAAATGAGCGTTTTTCTTTTCAAATAGCTGCCAACAATCAAATTCAAAAGTCGGACTCGTTTAGAGCCCACATTCTTCTTTTTTGATCTTGTCAATAAGCAGACTGTTATATAGGTTCTTTGATTTTAGTTCCATGAGAGTAAACGACAAATGCTCACTTACGTATATATATATATATATATATATATATATATATATATATATATATATATATATATATATATATATATATATATATATATATATATATGCGAGGAAACATCCATAGGTCAGCATTCCAAAGAAAGGAGTACAAAACATAGATGTTAAATTTAAAAGCTTTGAATCAGTTCATTAGGCTTCCGTAGTACATGACCAAACAATGACCACCGTAGCTAAGCCAATACATCTATTGAAAGAAAGCAAGAAATACAGTGTATGTGTTTGCTCAAATACTTACGATCAGTGCATCAATATGTATTGTGTTACGGTTATGTAATTTTTAGTTGCAGGTTCTCTAACTAATCTTGCAACGGTTCCAAATAACAATGTTAGTTAACCTTTCCTATCTCCCTGCTGATTGATACTGAACAGAATTTTTGTAAGATAGGGAAATATCTGATATAATTCATTAAACAATTTAATTTGATCCCCCACTGAAATTTAGCATCGGGAACGACAAAACATACCTAACTGTATGTCTTGTTATGATGCATGTAATAAAATCAGGTTTTTCTGGCAAAAAGTTTTTATTTTTATTTTAAGCCATACATTGAAGAACATTTTATTCAGATATCTATGATCGGCAGTGTTTGTATGATTTGGGGGTTCTTATAAGTGATGAAGGAAGCAGAGACATATTGAGTGTTATTCGTGTAAAGCATTTCAAAGAGTTTCCTTAGATTTTTCTCCCACAGTTTATAATATGATAATCTTACAAAAGACTCTTCAACGAACAGCAACCATCTGTATACGTATTCGGTCACGTTTTTCCGTTCTTCCGTCTATCTGCTTATCCGTCTTTCTGTCCTTACGATATCTCTATTCAATGAAATTTTACAGAAAGATGGGCAATGGGGTAAGAAAAAAGACTTGGTTGAATCTTAAGACGGATTCGGGGATTTTTTTTTTGATTGAGAGATATTTTTCGTTTTTTCAGGATAATATGCTACAGAAAGTGATTAAATTCTGGAGCAAATTTAGGCATATTTACCTCACCTATGTCGTAGTTATATGTCTACACTAAATGAAAATCCTGTCTGTTCACGTGACAAGGTCTCAGGAAATTTCAACGAAATTTTTGTTGGTTGTGGGCATTGGGATTGAGAAAAATTGGTTAAATCTTGGGGTGGATCCAGGAATAAATCTTTTTATCCAGAGATATTTTTCCGTTTTTTCACCATACATTTATGTATACGCTCATGATTGTCAACAAAACAGTAAACCCTCGGTTTAGTTGTGGCAGACGGTTATCCGTTAGTCGCGAATGTCAGGTAAATTGCATATTAACTTGAAATGTCATTTTTTGCCTTTTTAAAATGCTCTTTCCAAATTCAAATACAAATATTTTACCACAAAGTACCTTTAATACAATATAGAATGTATATTGAATAACAACACGAAGCAATACGTAACAAGTCGGTAAATTTTACATAAAGTAATCACCCAGCTTTAGTTTCGACCAGCCAAAAAGGTTCATCGTATGAGACAATTTCTCAATTAACTTCAATTTCTTTGCTTCATTCTAGTTGACACGCTTTACCCGAAAGACCTCAACAACTATAGGCCTATAAGCCTACTCAACTGTGTATATAAACTTTTCACAAAGATCATCACCAACCGAATCACAAAAACACTCGATGAAAACCAGCCACGTGAACAGGCTGGCTTTAGAAGAAGCTACTCGACCATGGACCACCTGCACTCGATAAATCAACTGAAAGAAAAAGCAGCAGAGTATAGACTACCACTTGCCGTAGCATTTATCGACTTCAAAAAGGCGTTCGACTCAGTAGAAATCCCTAAGGTCATGGAGGCCATCAGTCGCCAAGGTGCAGATCCAGTATATGTTGAAGTGTTGAAACATATATACAATCACGGCAGCTCATTTATCAGGCTTCATAAAGACTCGGACCCCTTCCAGCTCCAGAAAGGAGTAAGACAAGGTGATACCAGCTCACCTAAACTCTTCACAGCCTGCCTCGAGATGATCTTCAGAAGGCTAGACTGGGAGAGTAAAGGAATTAAAATAGACGGCGAGTATCTGAGCAACCTCAGATTCGCAGACGACATAGCCCTTTTCGCAGAGAACCTACATGACCTCCAACTAATGATAGATGAACTAAATGAGGAGAGCAAGAAAGTCGGCCTACACATGAACTTCAGCAAGACGAAGATCATGTGCAACAACCACATTGGAGATAAGAACACTAAGATCGAAATCGAGGACACAGAACTCGAGAAAGTAGACCACTACATCTACCTAGGGCAACGAATCTCCATGAGACCCTCAAAAGAAGAAGAAATCAAGCGAAGAATCACACTAGGATGGCAAGCCTTTGGCAGAGCTAGCTCAACCTTCAAAAATAATAAGATCCCATTAATCCTAAAGAGAAGGGTGTATAACCAATGCATCCTCCCAATAGTCACTTATGGAGCTGAAACATGGAACTTAACCAAGAAACAGACCCGTAAGCTGAGAACCATGCAACGTGCACATGAAAGAATAATGCTGGGCCTCACATGGAGAGACCACAAAACAGCATAACACATCCGGGAAAAGACAAGAGTTAGAGACATCATAGAATCCATAAAAAATCTCAAATGGCGGTGGGCTGGCCATGTTGCAAGAATGGTTGACAATCGATGGACATCACGACTCACAACATGGATTCCCCGAGACCATATGCTCAACCGAGGCCGGCAAAATATTAGATGGAGAGATGAACTAGATAAGTTCAGGAAGTACTAGCTCCGTGACGCCCATGATAGAGAAGTGTGGCAAATCCTGGGGAAGGTCTATGTCCAACGACGGACGCTAAAAGACTGATGATGATGATGATGATGATGATGATGATGATGATGCCATTTTGAGTAATGAATATTGCAAAATAATTTGATAAATAAAAGTAAACACTCAGAAATCGCAGATGATAACAGGATGACGAAGTCCAAATAAATGCAAGAGATATCCACAAACAACCAGTTGTTCTAGAAAATTATCTATAAAATTATCCAAAATTGCAGTAAAAAATATCCAAACATATCTAGATATTCCAGAAAATCATGTAGAAATTATCTATAATACATTACATATTGAGACTCATTTCATTGCATGCTATATCAGAATGTTAAAAGTAACACCAATAAATTAAGGACTGTGAAGTAAAAATACGCGAGTGTATCTCTAACATTTGGTACAGAATCAAAATAGTAAGAAAAAAAAAATGAAAAATTCAAATTAGTTACAAAATATTTATTCCGAAAATTTTGTGTTGTTCTTTGAACTGTAATGCAAAATTCGTTGAATGGGAAACAATTTGCAATGAAATAAAAATGCCATCGACTAGAAAGAGACACAGATAAGTTTCTAGTGTCTGGGCCAAAATGAGTATACGTTAAGAAAACTTGAAAAAAGTACTTTAATTTGTTACATATTAGTTTGTTGCAAAGTATATTTACTCGTTAGTCAGGACGTGAACTTCATAAAATATCTATCTATCTATCTATCTATCTATCTATCTATCTATCTATCAATATCTATATCTATATCTATCTATCTATTTATCTATCTATCTATCTATCTATATATATATATATATAAAGATTTTTGCAAAAATATCTGGAAATATCTGAGCCTTAATGAAAGATATTTAAACTGATATCCAATGCCTAAAACGATTTTTTATAGATGAATGCAACAAAAATATCTAAATTATATACATAAAATCCAAGCTGGCAACGCTGAAAGCAAATTTTCTGCACGCATGCGCAATGCATGCATAAATGTAGTGTCCGCAAATCCGAAAAATGTTATACTGGGGGGCGTTAAACCGAGGGTTTTTTGTATAAAATGTTCAATGGAGTTTTGTGGAAGGATGGACAGTACACACGGAAGAAGTGATCAATTTTTTCTTCCCAATCATCTCTTCTGTTATATTTATGGGTCTGCGTCACATGCCACCAAAATATCATGTCTCTCTATATGACACTTCAAAAAGTTCTTAATGAATTCCAATTGAATTTTTTCAACAGTGTATGATAAGTTTTGCAAGAAGTGATCTAATTGGAGCGGATCAATGCACAATAACCCCCTTCATCACAGCTATATATCCACAACGCATGATAGTACCAAAAGTTCATGTCTATTCACTAGACATTTCCAAATGTTCTGAATTATTTCAATCGAATCTCGTTGAAGGATGGGAAATAGTCTACAGAAGAAGTGATACAATGTTGGGGTGGATCCATGAACGATTAAACCCCTTGACCATGGCATAGGCAAAGTAGATGCATTATCTCTTTGAATGCTTTCTAGTTATACATCAAGGCATTTGGACTAAAGTCCTCATCGTAGATGTTATAGTTCCAAAAATTCAAATAATAGAATCAAAAACTGACACCCTTGCACTTCACATATAAGCTGTGATGTAGTGGTGTGAGAAAGTGTAGGATCGGTTTTCAATTACTTTTGGGGGTAGGGATAACGACGTTCCTTCTCTATTAAGATACCACAACTTTTCTCTATCCGAACAAACGTCTCTGATATTGGTTAAATTACAGCTCTTCCCCGTGAGCAGGCAACCCTGTGTTCCTTCGCATCCTTTTTTCGCACTTTATCACTGTGACAATAATAGAAAAAAAATCTTCTTCGTTTAGTTGAGAAGATTTGCAACAACATATCTATCAGTGAGACTTAGTTGATAAGTCATTAGGAAAAAAGAAGACCATTTAATTATTTACACTCGCTCCAAGGCTGATTTCTTTAGTTTCCATTTCGGATAGGCCAGCAAAAACTAATTTCATACCACAAACACTAGTCATATTTATAGTAACAGCAAAAGGTTACTCAGTACTACCTCACCGTGTTTGCCCTACAGTAGATATGATGATAAAAAAAAAAAAAAAAAAAGAACTGAAATAGTTATAAACACAACGCAAAATATCCATAACTCGCATAATTTATTCATCGTAGCCTCTATGTGTACCAGAACTAATTATCTCAAACAATATCTAAAAGTATCTTTAGGAAATATATGTTTTATCTAAAGTTATCGCCAAAAATAGATATCTTATCTAAAATTATCTAAAGAGTAAAAAGCTCAAAATTAGGGCAGTGTTGGTCTGGAATGACCGTACAGCCAAAAAATTGTTTTTTGAAAAATACGAAACACTAATGGTGTACCCATTCGAATTTTCAAGGTTATAGCCAACAAAATGTAACCAGGATCGCCCAGAGACACACACACACATACAATCAAGCAATGAGAGAAGAATTAATTGTTTGCTTGGCTGGTTGGTCGAGCCATTTGTGGGACTACGGTGATTCAAAAGTTGAAATAGTAAAATCACTGAAATTATTAAGTATTTGATACCGTAGCCTTTGTTTTGATTATTTTTGAAAACACAGTTGAGAGAGAGAGAAAGAGAGGCAGAAAGAAGAGAAGAGTCTGGTTGTTTCAAATTGTAAAGATCTATCTATATATCTATTCACGTATTCATAATATTGAGCCCTATCACCATACATAAAGCAACCCCTAAAAACAGCGAGTGTACATATATTTGGCTTGATCTAGTTTTTCCCCGTAACAAGGGTAATTCCCATCTAATTCAGTAAACCCTTCACTGTTTCACGTTAAACCAAGTTAATACATGATATTTCCCTACTGTGATTGTAAGGTAGCTCTCTTACCAACTGAACTAAACTGATAAGTCTTAAATACTCACGAATTTATTGATTATATTTACAATACAAAAGTTACTGTAATAATCTTCAGTCGGAATGGAAGTAGGAGTGGAGTTCGACTCTGCAGCAGACAGGCTTGTTATATATATATTTATATATTATGAATGCGTTCTGCCGTTGGTGGCTTGCACGAGATAGAATAACTAACACTAACATAACTCGATGTGATTGCTCAGAGGAACGTGTCACAGTATTGAATGCTGTCAAGCCATGCATTGAAGTCCATCAACTGATGTCCCTTATGTACAGACAATGGGTTATAAAGGCCGATTATTCGACTTATTAGCATTAATCTAAGGAGAAAAAGAATTTTTCGATATGAATAATGAATACGAAATTAATTTCCCAGTGTGCCTTCATTTTGTCTCTATTGTACTTACTGACTTAATAGAATATTCCATGCTCGTCAGAAAACGGACAAAGATTTTATGGAAGAAGGAATAGACAAAAATGGCGAAGCCTGGAATTAAAAAAAAATGAGGGTATTGGTGAGGTGAACTATAAGAAATTGGCTTTGTTATAAAAAGAATGAATTACTAATTGGGTCTCTTCTTTGCAGTAATTGCTGTCGAAGTGTACACCCCAAACAGAAAGAGTATATGGGCTGTTAATACATGAGGTGTGTCCGGAAAGTATCCAGTTTTTTTTTTTAAATAAGAAACTCGGGCAATAGCTTGTTAATTCCCTTCAAAGTACCCACACGCTTATCCTAACGTGTTTTCCTCTTTTGAAAACAGTTTATAAATTCCTCTTTCTGGATCGCTATCAGCTGCATCGTCATGTTCTCCTTAATACCATCTGGTCTGAAATCTCTCCCCTCTCAAGGATGGAACCATTTTCGGACTGTTGGAAGAGATGTCAGACCTAAACGATTGGGTGTTTTATAAAAAGACACCATGCAAGACACGTGAAACATGGGCACACACAGTACACAAGCTCATTCATGGTGTATCACTGTCGACTGATTTGCTCCATGGTTTAGTGTCTGTCCACACATAGGAAGCAAGCTCTTCCGAGTTATTCAAAATTATTTATTCCTTTCCAGATAAACCTAATATATGTTTGCATACGTACGGAAGATTTGTCTATTTTGATTCTGTTTCTGCTTTAAAATTAGAATTTAAGTTGTTTTACCAATTGCTTCCGGAGAAAATATAACTTTTGTGTCTGGTTTAAAGTAGTTTGATTTTTTAAATCTTGCTCCAGCTTATCAAATATACATATATCTATTGACCACACACTCACATAATACATATATATATATATATATATATATATATATATATATATATATATATATATATATATATATATATGTGTGTGTGTGTGTGTGTGTGTGAGTGTGTGTGTGTGTGTGTGTATATGTTTATGTGGATTCGTAGTCTAAAAAGCTTTACAGCTTCAAACATTGAATATTCAAAAAGTAATTTTCAAATGTTTATGTACATTATGTAAGTTAGTTTCCAATATATGTTTATGCAATTTACGTCTGTTTTCAGTGAGTTTTATATTTTACACGGATTCATATATTATGGCATTATATGTGTATTTTTCTTATAGTGATCATCAGTTGTTTACCATGTTATCGTTTCGGGGATTTAAAAACAAAACAGTTATATGACCATGGCTCCCCAGCAGTGCTGATCTGACAACACCCCCCTTAAGCTATGATTTTAATATTTTGCTATTGTTTTTTTTTATAGTCGTATCATAATATGAGGTTTGAAATTTTATATAGGGTATTATCATAATGTATATGGATGTTATCTTATACTACACACCATTAGATTTTTCGAAACAAAGGGCTTACTTTCGTATTTACCTCTAAAATGTATTTGAGTGAGAGGGATTGAGAAAAAGTGATTAGTTGCTCGTGTCATCAATGTGAACATTGAACCCGCTTTGTCGGTTTTCATTCCGGGCAGCATGCAAAAAAAACTCTTGTAAGATAACTAGTTAGTCAAAACTTCTTCAAGTAGATTTTCAACCAATATATTCAACAGAAGAGTTTGACAAAATATACCAAGATCACAAACCTTAGACTGAATATATATACATATATATCCCGTTATTTTCAAGTGAGTTACTCCTTAAGGTAAACAGGATCTTTTTCAGTTCATAAGCGTTGTGGATTTAATTTTAAAAAATCTTTTTGGAAAGGGTTATTATAATTTGTTCTACAATCTACTTGTAGTTCACAATATTATTAAATGTTTAAAGGTTGATTGATTCTAGGTCTAAAAAAAAACAAACAAATATATCTATAATATATTTGTGTGTTCTGCTTTTTGTTAGTTACGGTGTTAGTTTGATCTTATTGTCTTATATTACCTTATTTATTTCCTTTTATGTTTCGTTGCATATTATAATTCATGCCTGCATTTAGTTACGAATTCGTTCCGTTTTGGTCAAAAGAAGGCTATCATTAGAAAAATCAATTATACTTAGTTTTTCTTCTTAAAACAAATAACATTTTTGTGCGGTGTTTTTGCCATTTAATGGTGTGATTATTAATACCAAACCTAAAAAAAAACAAAAACACAACAATGAAAAAAGAAGCATTCATAGAGCGCACACCCTTACCGACGCCATTGTTTGAGGTGTAATTATGTATTGATCCACCTCGAGATTTAATCACTTCTCCCACAACCTATTTCCCACCCCCACCAAAATATTTTTGGAAATATTGCATGGACACATGGAATTTCGACAAAATCATATTGCTGGGAGATATGATGAAGGCATAGGGAGATGATTGTGTATCTTCCATTGACTATTTCCCACCCTCCTGCAACATTTCAGTGAAATTCATTGATAACTTTCGGAGATATCGTGTGGACAGTTATTTGCATATACATGAATGTAACTGCAAAAAAAAAACAAAAAAAAAACGGGAAAAATATCACACAATTAAAAGGATTCCTTGATCCACCCCAAATTTCAATTTCTAACCCCATTTTCACCGTTTCACAAAATTTAATCGAAATTCATTTCGTCCTTTCGGATACATTGTCTCAACAGAAATCGCAGAATATTTGGCGATATGATGTGGTTTGGAGATATATCTATGACGCAGTTGTGAATGGATTCGCTTAAAATATTAATCAACTCTCGAGTAGTCAGTTCCCAATCCTCCCTCAAAATCTGATTGAAAGTCTTCAATAACTTTTTAGGATATCATGCGCAAAGGAAAGAAATTCAGAATGATTATCAGGTTTTTACGTATAACAGTGACTTAAGGGATGTAATTGTGCAGCAATCCGCTCCAAAATCTAATCAGTCCTTTCGTGGCCTATTGTCCACCATTGAGTAACTTTGGACACATTGTATAGACAGACACGCACTTATTGCGATATCATGTGGTTTGAACATAACTACGATATAGTGGAGATAAGTTTGCATGGATCCTGGTTAAAATTTAATCAGTTCTCGTCACCTATTGCCCGTCCCTCCAAAGAATTTTATTGAAATACATTGAAAAGATTTAGAAATATAGCATTGGCAGTCATGAGCATATGCATAAATGTAATCGAAATAAAGCCCCAGAAAACCTTCTCTCAGTACCTTGCTCATCCAATTCTCCTTCGTTCAATAAAATTTCATTGAAATTCACTTAGTACTTTCAGAATTATAGTGTGAACAGACGAAAGGAGAAAATACTAACCCCAATATTCAGTGCACTGTTCACTTTCAATTAACTCTGGAATAGCACATTATACACACAGACACACATATATGCGCACGTATATATACATCCATATATACCTATGTATAATTTTGACCTTACAAATCTATCAATCTAGCTAACTTATATATATATATATATATATATATATATATATATATATATATATATATATATAGTAAATTCAAAATCTGACGGAACACTAGAATTTGCATTACATGAAATCATCTCTCGAACCAAATCCACCACTGGGACATCAAAATTCGTGGTAGATTGTCCCCAATTTCATCCACTGTGAGTCGACACGTCCAGTGTATTATTGTTGACATAAATTATTCAGATCACATAATTCCTCCCGTCTCCTTTTGTCTGTCTTGTCCCGCGGCTATGTCTGATCTTGGAGAACGGAGGACAGAAGCAGAAATTGACTGTCTGCCAGCAGTTATCCCGCAGTCACCAAAGTAAAGAGCATTTGCATCGAAATAAACACCAATGAATCACAATTGAAAGTCAGACGACAGCTTCTCGCCTCAGAGAAACAGGGAAGACATTCACAGCTTCGCAGAGACAAAAGCAATTGGAGTCTGCTTCGCGTATCTCTAAAACGACCTGAACTCCTCCTAGCAATGAAGATGCTCATTGGTAAACAGTTAACGTTCAAATTTGCTGCTCGTCTTTGATAAACTGTCAGAGTTTGAGATGGGGTTATGTTTTGTTCTTTATCGAGTTTTTCTTTCACTGGGGTATCCTTTGTTGTACTTGGAAATATACAAATGTTTTAAATCTGTTTTAAATTTCAATTATTATTTGTATATTTTTTCTTTCTAATTTGAAAATTTAATACGCTTGTTGTGATTCCGTTTATATTTTCCATTGTAACAATTGCCAACGAAACTCTTTTCCTTTTTCCTTTTTTTTTACCTTTCTTTCAGTCTCTCTTTCTTTTCACTATTTCTTTTCATCATTCAGAAATATCGTTGCTTTTATACTCACGGCTCTTTCCTTCTTTACGTATTTTTTTCTTCGATCGTTTGACAATTTTCTCAATTTTGATGTAATATTTTTGGTAACGTACGAACAAATAATTTGATACAAAATACGTGTTATGAGCGGGTTAGGGTTAGAGTCTGCAGACTGCTCCATGCAATATGTGTAAAGATAGAAAAAAAAAAGGAGCCAGTTTTGAAAGCCCGCTTGCACAATATTCACGCTGTCGTTCCCCTGAGATTCTTCTCCAAGAAATATAATCATGTGCTACAGTTGCTCGGGGACTGCATTTGAATAAAAGTAAAACAGTCTGTATGTGTGTATGTGTATGTGTAATATTATACCCACTGCTCATCGCCAATAAAACAATTCATTCAATGAAGATTTACAATTAATACCAAGTAGGAGAAATTTGTGAATAAGGCGCAGAAAGCCAAAATAATTAGCAGGTGAAGATTGAACTGAGACTTGAAAGATAATGGATTTTAGACAAGCTAAGATAATCATGAGAATAAGGAAAAACAATTTGGGAGGAGATGCGATATACAAAAGATTAAAGAGATAAATAAAAACCCACTAATCTGCAAAGATTATTGAAAGAAAATGATTAAATGCGTTCGATTTGGGATATATATATATATATATATATATATATATACTATCAAAAAATGGATATATAATCCAAAATGAATAATTGTAAATGCGTTATATTACTTTGAAACTGTAGTACAAATGATCTCTCGTTATAATACAATGAATGTGTCATAGGTCAGTTCAGATGAATGGTAAGAGCAACGCTGCGTTAAAGGCAATTGGTCACAGGTTCGTCTCCTGCAGCAGCCCCATTTTCCTTAATTGTTTAATCTATTACACTGTCTAGGTTACATGATACATGGACAGTGAAAAAAAGGTGATAATTTTCGGCTTACGAAAAATTTGATTGTAAGTCTCTATTTTTGGATGACGTTGGTTCTTACTAATGTTCTATTCACTGGGCTTCAACACGCGGTGGCCCAACGGATAGCTGCACTTTGGATGAGCTAAGTTCAAACTCTGGCCGAAGCAGTGTGTATTCACTTTGCAGTGACGCTGTTGGGAAAGGCATGAATCTATCTGTCCCCTAACGATAGATAAAACAGATGCTGCTTGTCACATCTACGTCTATTCACAGATAACGCCTGGGCCAAGTAAGTATTAATGTGATATTTGGAGACTAAGGAAAGATGGCTTAAGCTATAGCCAGTGTAAGGGCACTATTATCTCTTCCATAAATTTTTCCTTGGACCGTGCTAGATTAGGTTATGCTTGATTAGAATCAGAATGAAAAGTTTTGAATCTTGATAAATGTTTTAGATTGATGTCTACACTTGTCATCCTTCAACTCTTTCCCCCTCCTTTATATCAAACTCTTGCTTAATCATTCTGTATTTAGTCCTTTATCATTCGATTCTGGTCATTGTCACAACCACACACATTTTCTCTACACACATATATGTACACACTCATTTGCATCATCACACTCATGCACTGTGTAACACGCCTCTTTATATACGCACACATTCTTTTTTCCCGAGTTTCCGTGTTTTCAAGACAACAATAGAACTTATTTGCCGTCTCACTGACGAGTGTTGACACTGTTGTGGCCAAAACGATCCCCTGAAGACCTCAAAATATAAAATAAAATGCAAGTAACTCCCTTTTCTCCGACTTCCTTGTGTGCATTTTTTTATACTATTATTATTATTATCATTATTATCATTCTTCTTCTTCTTCTTCTTCTTCTTCTTCTTCTTCTTCTTATTATTATTATTATTATTATTATTATTATTATTATTATTATTATTATTATTATTTCTTCCTTCTCTAACCACCCGTCTCTCCTGATGCATTGATACTCTTGTTTTGTTTGTTTATTCAGGGTAAGATTGAGGTTGAGTTAGGACATTCTTTTTGTTTTCTTCTACTTTTTTCTTCGAGGTAAAAAGGTGCGTGGGACCAGCTGGACATTCCGCGAACGCCTCAAGTTCCAGTCAACTAGATATAAATATGCCAGGCAACGATGGGAATAGGCTTTGTGAAACATGTATGCGATAAGACTTGGTTTTAGGACCTTGGTGTAAGGTAATGTCTCCATCGGTAGACATTTAACGTTCAAACCCCTGGAATATGCCCTATCCCGGCGTGCCCCTGATTTGCCATGCCAGATAACCCAAAATTAGTTGTGATGGTTTACCTCTTCCTCTGAAGTTGGAAGAGGTACATGTATTCCCGCGCATTTGTCTGCCTCTCTATCCATACGATATCTCAAAATGTTCCGAATGAATTTCCATAAAATTTGTGGAACCGCGAGCAATTGTACCACGGAAGAAGTGATTTAATTTTGGGGCGGATTGAGCAATATCTGTTGTATTTTTCTGCATCGTAGCTATATGTCAACACAGAAATTTATCAATCAACTTCAATTACATTGTGTAGAAGTTGGGCCATGGGCTAAGAAAGAATTGGATAAATTTTGTAACTGATGAAAGTACTTCACAGTGACCTTCTCTGTATCACTGGCATATGTAAACAAAATATATCTAAAAGTTCTTCAGACATTTTCATTGAATCTCTTGAAGTTTTAGGGAAAGGAAAATTAATTTTGCCAGGATCCTGGAATTTCTTTCGTTCAAGAGATATTTTTCTTTTTTTCCCATGCATTTACGCATACACTCATGTTTGTCCATAACTTATCTCTCAATTCTCAATTCCAATGGCATTTTGTGGAAGGGTAGGCCATAGACTAAGGATGAATAGATTAAATTTTGTAGTTGATCCAGGGATTTCTTTAAACATCTACCCGCTGCATCATAGCTATATTTATTTTAGTGACAATGGCGTTGGCAGACGTATGAGGACTTTGAGAGCTTTTTAGTTTCTGTACGTCGTTGATTGACATTACTTTTCATTCGGTTTGCCATAGAATCTGGTCAGACGGGAATATGATTAAGCTTCACGGAAAAAAAAATCTCTTTCTCTGTCTCTTTTCCAGAGGAGTATCATTCGGTTTGGGTGTCTGACAACGTCGTCGTCGACGTCGTCTCCGTTTGCTCAGTTGGTGAACTTCTTTATTCATTTATATATCTAAATGATACTTTGTACGTTGGCTTATGGATATGTTTTTCCGGGGGGGGGGGGGGTTATGACTGTTCCGACCGTTTATTAATATTTTACAAGCAAAAACGTTGTTTTTATTTACAAGTGTGAAAATGTCTCAAATCTTGACCGATTTTGTTGGAATTTTGCTTTAATGTTGACGAAACACAGGGAAATGATAAAATGTGAGTTATGTAGGATCTGATTGTTTGTTTAGATTTCATATGTTGATAACCATTTGTCAAGATCAGAACATTGAACTTTGGAACAGCTGAACTGGTAAGGATAAAAATTCTAAAGCAGGTTTTGGGGCTCCTAACTCGTGGAAATAACGTTTTAAAGAATTTTATGGTTTTAATAAAAAAAGAATGGGTATCTCGGAGTTCTAATGAGCAACTAATTGCCACTCACTATCAATTTTAACCATTTTCTGCCCGGGACCTGTATACTTTGAAGTCTTTAAAAAATTCTCATGACCTTTTCCTAACCAGAAACCCAAGTTATAACTTTTTGCCAATAACTTTTCCCTAGCGAGCGTTAGCGTACATTATGACTTTTTTCCATGACATTTTTCCTACAACCGTTCAAAATACGTTTAGGTTGGGTTAATAGAAATAGTTTAATGTTCTTGTGTCTTTATAAATGTTTCTTTCTTTCTCTGTTGATAATCTTTATTTACTTCTTGCTTTCTTGAATTGAATGTACAAGTAAATGTGAAAATATTCCCCAAACGAGAGTTAAATGATTTGAAGTAAGTACAGGCAGAGATGAATTCAGTGCGGATTTCTATAGAATAAAATGTGTGAAAAAATTCTACAGTTTAGCATTTGTTTTCTTTTTCACTTTCACCTATCTTTTTTTTTTTAGAAACTGTCCCCAAAACTGTCAACATAAGTTTTTCCCTGTTTTCGAATTGGTCCGACTGACTGAATGGCTATGTATGTATGTATGTATGTATGTATGTATGTATGTATGTATGTATGTATGTATGTATGTATGTATTCATGTATTCATGTATGTATATATGTATGTATGTATCATCTGTTTAGGCTTCATCGATTTGTTCCTATCTTTTCTACTTTTATTTTCCTCTTTTTCTTTTTTCTTTCCTTTATGGCTTTTTAAAATCTTTTCATATTACCTCCTTTTCATTTCCTTTTTCTTTTTGTTCGAATTTTTTCGTTCCTTTTCCTCCTTGCTATATCCTTTCTTTCTTTCTTTTTTTCTTTCTTTCTCTCTGTCTTATGATCTTTTGTTTTTATTTCTACATAACTTTCTTCTCATACCTTTTTTTTTCTCTAACTCTTTCACAATTTCCTTCCACTTGTCTTCTTTCTTCCTGTTTATTTTTCATTCATTCATTCATCCGTCCTCTAATGTTCTCTTCCTCGATATTTCTTTCTATTTTCCGTCATTTCACATTCTTTCTTTCTCCCTTTCTTCTGTTTATATTTTGTTTGTCATTTTGTGTTTTCATTACATTTTTTCTGACTTTTTAAAATTTTGTTTTCTCTTCTTTCTTTTTATTGTTCCGGCTTTCTTTCTTTCTCTCTTTCATTCACCTTTCATTCCTTTGTCTTTTGGATTCTTAAATTGGCGTGCAAAACAGACAATGGATGTATTGCTGGTATTTTGGTGAGTTGAGTTATTTATGAGGGAGGAGTGCTCAGTATTGGCCCGTAAAGGGGCGACTAACCCCTATAGTTAGCTCAGTCATCTGCCACGTGATGGAAACTCCTGTCAAACCTTACACTGAAAGGCCATGCTCCTATCTGTGCCATACATAGAATGCATATCTGTAGTATCATGTTGGTCAGCTCTGCTCAGATTGTACTTCATGTTTTAACTTCGTCACGCAGGCTGGAAGCCTATTCCATGATAAGGGCCCCAAGGTCCTATAGTCTTGGAGAGCCTTGCCCAAACCTACGTTTCGATAAGTCATTCACACACACACACACACACACACACACACACACACACACACACATATATATGTATATCAGTGAAGATAGAAAAAAATTATACATCGATCAAAAGATTCAGGAAATGATCATTTATGACCCATGATTATAGAAATAACTAAATATTCTTTATTTGTTGGATGCTTATCTATATTTGTAGGCAGGTTAAAAATGTGCACACGTTTGTATGTGCGTTTGTTTGTATGTGTTTAAGTGTGTATGTACGTGTGTGCATGAGCGTGTGCGTGTGTAAATTGAACTTATCATAGTTTTTAAAAAGAGAATCTTTTTTGAAATTCTGTGCCTGAAAATTGCCTGCAGATTCTCAGGTAAAGATGACGAAGAAATATTTTGAAAATTTTACCACAAAACCATTAAAGTCAATTTCGGAATAAATGTACCCCCTACGCCCACGGACTCAAAAGATCTTTTTCTGTAATTATTGCAGAAAATAGTACCTGTTTGTATTTTCTTTTTAAGGATAGCAAGAGACCCTACAGTAATGGATACAGCCAGCTGAATAGATTAGATGATTAAATTAAGTTCAATTGTGCTCTGTTAGGAAAATGAATAAATAAATAAATAAATAAATAAGTAGATATAAAAATTGCGTTATCAACGAAGTATTGATAAGAAAAGATATTGATTGGGGAAACGAAGCAATTTCTCAAATTAAAGGTTTGAAATTTTCTTTTTAAATGAAAGATTCCTACTGATTATCGGCATTGTACTCACGTCCAACCCAAACCACACATCGGATACCAAGATTTCGTAAATTTCCCCTTTTTTTTCAAAATTACTCTCGACATTCTAGTATCATTTGCTTTCACGTGTCTCCAGCTTTTATCCACGGTTATTTATACTAAGAAGCGTACTTTTATGTAAGATCGTGAATATGATATCATATTCACTAAGCCTAACATAGTCTGCAATGAAAACATTTTTCACACACACACACACACACACTATATATATATATATATATATATATATATATATATATATATATATATATATATATATAAATATATATATATATATATATACATATACATATATATACACACACACACACAAACACACACACACACACACATACATATATATATATATATATATATATATATATATATATATATATATATCCAAAAAACAAAAGAACGTCAGGAAAGATCTCTATACTGTATTTCTATGTCTAAATCATCTCCTCCGGAGAATATATTTCGCTACATTTGCTTAGATAAAATCTGTCTTGAAAATTGAATTATCACCACAAAAATATATATATAGCTGTTTACCCCAGGAGACACACTACTTGGATTCAACGGTGACTTGTCCATATTTATATTTATATATATATATATATATATATATATATATATATATATATATATATATATATATATATATATATATATATATATAACATTGGCTATCAAAGTTAACTGCTGGACAAAAGCCTTTTCCATTTCCTTCCATGATGATTGAAAATCATGCTCTCCTTTGCCATGATCTACAGGTAAACCTTCACATCGTATCCCTCAGCCATGTGTCTTTTTAACTACGTTTACAGGTACCAATTACTTTATCTCTTGCTTCCTCGATTTTGATATCTTGTAGCTAAATGCTTGGGTAATCTCCATTCCGTTGCTTATTCATTTTTATAATATTCTCCACTACCTACACTGAAATCAACAAACGAACAGAGTATCAACTTAGAATCGTGCAGAGAGCCTTGGAAAGAGCAATTGAGTGAAATACTTGGTTAATCCATACTCCCATAACTACTGTCCAAGCAACAATAAGTGCTATTAGTCGTTACACGTATTGTCAACCTTGACAGTGTCTCTCACTAATACTAGTTTTACTTCATCTCTCTTCTTTTCTTAGAATTAATTCTCAGATCCCTTATTTCGTTGTTAGGTTTTACTTAGAGGTATCTTTTAAAGATTGTCAAACTAAAACTGTCAATATTGGTTCATCTCAGTTTTCAAGCTGGTCTGTTTGTCTCTCTGGTTGGATACGTATGTATCATGCATATTAATAGCACCAATGGAGCTAAAGGGCTGAAAAATTAAGCGCATATTCCTTTTTCCGTATAGAAAAAAAATCTTCTATTCTTAAATTGTCCTCTAAATTAAGTTTTTAGTGTCTGTGTGTGGGGCCAGTTTGCAATGTTTATGCTATATTGATCCATTCATTTGTGCCCGCCTGTTTTTTGAAAATCAAGACTTTTCTTTTTTAGCGACCATTGCTTCCAAAAGTCAAGGAGTTGACTTCATCTTTCTATCGTAACAGAAACAACAACAATCCTCAACAAAATAGGGGTTGTAAACTGATATGTGAAATCACACTCCCTAACCAAGATTCGAACTCATGGCCATCTGGTCTAACTGACTGAGAAAAAATTGCCCAATATTAATCATACATACTTGCACAGGCCAATCTAATCTTTATAAATAAATACATTTATGCAAAATTATGTATTTTTTATTTATGTATTAGTTATACAGTACAAAAGTTGTAGTAATCATTTTCGGTCAGAGAAGAAGTAGGAGTGAAGTTTGACCCTGAAGTAGCCAGAGTCATCTTTATTGTTTTTGCCAATATTTTTGATGTTCAAGTAAATATAATTCCAATGTAATGTTCATCATCATCATCATCATCATCATCATCACCACCACCACCATCATCATCATCATCATCATCATCATCATCATCATCATCATCATCAGTCTTTTAACGTCCGTCGTTGGACATAGACCTTCCTCAGGATTTGCCACACTTCTCTATCTTTCTGAACTTGTCTAGCTCGTCTCTCCATCTAATATTCTGTCAGCCTCGGTTGTGCATGTGATCTTTGGGGATCCATGTTGTGAGTCGTGATGTCCATCGGTTGTCTGCCATTCTTGCAACATGGCCAGCCCACCGCTATTTGAAATTTTTAATGGATTCTATGATGTCCCTGACTCTTGTCTTTTTCCGAATGTACTGTGCTGTCTTGTAGTCTCTCCATGTGAGGCACTGCATAATCCTTTCACGTGCACGTTGCATAGTTTTCAGTTTGCAGATCTGTCTCTTGGTTAGGTTTCATGTTTCAGCTCCATAAGTGACTATTGGGAGGATGCATTAGTTATACACCCTTCTTTAAAACAAAAAAAAAGAAAGAAGAAAAAAAGGTAATTCATGTGATTAGTACGAATAGTATTCAGCCATTCAATATTAAAGAAAAAATTGCTTACCTACAACAATGGTACATTAGTCCTTTTCAAAATACTCCCTTTGGGACCTGTAACACTTATGATAGCGTCCCTTTTACTTTTAACTTGAGTTTGCAAAGTTTTCTTTCCGGATTGCCCTCAGCATCCCTTTTCACATGATCTAGAACCCCCTCCCTTTAAAAGCTGAAAAGTCGAAGTGAACCAAATCTCAACTGTCTGGAGACAAACAAACTTAGGTAATGCTTTATTTCACCGAGAAAAAAACAAACAGTAAAAGAAAAGCAACAAAAAACAATGCATGATACAGGAAGAATGACTTATTCGGTCATTGTGAGTATAACGGTGCTGAAAGTTGTCTGATAGCCGATTATCTAACCCCATGGGAGTGTGTCTGTTTAGGATTGCGTAATGTTTTATCCTCTAATTGGTGTCAATGCTGTGCAACTAATTCTCGAAATATTCAAAATGGCTGGATACTCTCTGGACAAACTCCATGTCATCATAAGTTGGCTTGCATGCAAGTCTGAGATAAAAATCCGACGTAACAGATTGAATAGTCACATGGGGAAAGCACTCAACAGAAGTGACACGAACACAACGAGTCACATCGTTGTTCTAATAACCGATTTTTCGTCAACAAATAACGTTCTGGGGGTAACTTACGAAAGTGAACACTGTGTTTCAAAAAGCATTAGTAAAGTCTGGTATAAAATAACATCCATATACAATACACTATGATAATGCCTTATATAAAATAACAAACTGCATGCACAGGAAAAATAACTGAAAAATCTATAACAAACCAGAGATTAAAATCATAGTTTGATGGGAGGTAATGTTTAATCAATTCTGCTGGAGAGCCATGTGAATATAATTGTTTTGTTTTTTGATTTCCAAAACGGTTATATGGTGAACAATGAATGATCACAACAAAAAAATTATCGTACAGTTCTATAACATCTAATTTTGTGACAAACATTAAAGAAAAACCTTGCATTATTTGCATCAACAGATATATGGAAATAATTGACTGACATTTTTTACATTATTTGTGTGTAGAGCTTTAAAGCTTTCTACACTATACACATATTTGTGTATATTTGTGTGCTTGTGTGCGTGATCCGTGTGTTACAAGCGTTTAAATGTACATTAGCATATATTCTAGCGAGCGCACTCACACCTGTATACACATGTACTACCATATATATATTTGACAAGTATGCACACACACACGCTGATATAGACACGCTCACACATATGTACATAAAATCACATGACAACGGGACGGTACATCATTAGGTTTATGCATGCACACGCACACACACACGCACACACATACACATATATATATTCTTATATATACACACACATACACACATATATATATGTGTGTGTGTATATATATATATATATATATATATATATATATATATATATATATATATATATTCAAGTTAGCATTGAAACATTGATAGATGTCGATAAATATAAACAGATGTCATTACATAGACACACCCGTAGATATAAATACATGCTATGTTCAAGAAGAGGAAGAAGCCAGTTTGTATGCTCCTGTGCATGCACGAATCTTTGTATGTATGTATATATGTATGTATGTCACCACCCTATGTACTCCTTCCTGTCTGGCCCACCGCCATTACAGCACCCGCGTCTAGGGATAAGGTTACCTTAATGGAACTGCACCGGTGTGTCCCCGAAATATGAAATGATCCAGAACTTTTATCTTTGAAACATATCTCACCCTATTATGCGTTTTTGCTGCGGCTCCCCCGGTGCAAATCTGAATGTGACTCTGATTATCTACGTTGGTATCTCTATATCTACTATATATGTCTATGTATATTTACTCGGCTTAGCTTGGTAAGGAAAAAGACAAACGAGGGGAAATTGTGGTAGAAAAATTGCATCACGCCACGTCGTCCAAGTGGGAGGGCTTGCCTGCTTTGAATATCTGCACTTGAAATCCTCACTTTTGCATGGGCTCGAACACCGGCCTCTGTCACCGGTGAAAAATGTGTTACTATCTCAGACAGCTAATTCTTTCTTGCTCGTTGTATCTATTACATTTTAGTTACATTTCATATATTCCACCGAATGAAACTAATAGAATTCTAAATGGGACAATGAAATCATTGAAAATGCTACACACACACACACACACGCACACACACACACACATATATATATATATATATATATATATATATATATATATATATATATATATATATATATATATATATATATAATGAACAATAGAATTAAGCGTATAACTGTAGGATCCAAATGTAATAATAGTAATAGAATCAAATTCTGTATAAAAACAGGGAATATCAAAAACACAATGTATCAAAGGCAATTGAAAAATAACTGGTTTGCGTGTCATATTATTGTGGGATGTTTTGAGACCGTATAGAATTTCTAAAATATAATTTCTTTATAGTAATAATGAAATTCTCTTTCAAGGCTAACATGCAACTATATGCATATATATATATATATATATATATATACACACGTCGGTACATATATATACGTAAGTACATTGGTATATTTGCAGTCCCGTGGTGAAATGAGCTTTCACTTAACACAGCCGATATCTATTATTCAATATCTGTCTTTACTAGCCAATTCAGTGATGAATATTTATCACACAGATCATATTATATTTTATACAATGAAAATTTCAGATCCAAATCCATAGAATAACTATGTGCCAGACGGTTAATTCATTGATAAACCTACGTATATGTATCTGCATTCGTATGTATATGTGTCTGTAGGCATTTATATCGATGGATATACGTTTCATCATTCCGATATTAATAAGAAACTTCCGATGATATCTCATTCAACGTCGCTTTATAAATTGAAATCCCGTTGCGATTGATGATACAGTTCTAATAACCGAACATATCAAAACCTTTTCCCTTTTGCAGGGAGAGGGAACACTGTTAGGTAGGCCACCCATCTGCAAAAAGCAAATATGCAACGCTCTTCAAACTCTTTGAGCACTGTGGTAGATGGTGAATTATGAAGTACGCGTAAAAAAACATATCACTTAATTCGGTCTTACCATCCGTCCGTTTCTGCGTAGAGGAGGGGTAGAAATACGGACTGATGGTCGGGATTTGCTTTTCTAACCCTGTGGTAAATGGTGAATTATGAAGTACGCCTAAAAAAAACACATCACCTAATTCGGTTCCCAGTTTCTGCGTAGAGTAGAGGTAGAATACCAGACACTTGGTCGGGCGTGCGGTTTTCAATCCCGCTGGAGTGGATATCTGGTCTGTAGCCACACTGAAGAAATACGACGAAACAGCTGTCTACGGAGGATGCAATTTATAGAGAGAGAGAGAGAGAGAGAGAGGAAGAAAGATGAAGAGAGAGAGAGAGAGAGAGAGAGAGAGAGGCCTGTGAGTGTAAAAGTGTACCAACATTATTACTTGAACACGTGAATCGAAGATATTATATCATAGTGAATTACGTATACGTATATAATCAAATACGAATGTATCAAATATATATCTATAATCCTTTACATTCTTACTTGATTATATACATGTACGTAAATCACAATTAAATATATATATATATATATATATATATATATATATATATATATATATATATATATATGTATATATATATATATATATATATGCGTGCATGTGTATGTCTGCAGTGTTCATATATATGAAAAGGCGCATACATGTATTCATATAACAGTAGCTCGGACATATTAATACATCATTATATATTTACTCATACCTGTGTACGCAATCATATTTACATGTGTATGTGTGTGTGTGTGTGTGTGTCTGTGTGTGTGTGTGTGTGTTCTCATGAAGTAGACAGTTTGACATAAAATATACGCCGGTGAATAAATACATATCCACATACACCTATATGATATACAAGGGAGTTGTTTGAGTAATGCCCTTAGGGTGGAGAGCACCTGTAGTAACGCTCCGATAGTCTCCAACACGTCAAACCCGGTTTATTTCATTCAACGCTTCTTATCTGATTATTTCTTTCCATTCTTATGCGCCCTAACCCTAAACCTAACCCTTCTCCCATAATAATGTGGGCAAGGGAAGTCGCCCGTGTCTTATTATCTGGTTGTTTTTGTCTCTCCATTCTGAAAATAATTGAAAATAATGAGCAACCTTTTCCTCTACATAGTGCAGTCCAGGTTTTTAAATCATGCAAGATAATTTTTGTGCATATTTTTTCTCTTTTTAGTTCTAAAACGTATTCATGTAGGCATGTGTCAACGTATATATATATATATATATATATATATATATATATATATATATATATATATATATATATATATATATATATATATATATATATATATATATACGTGTGTGTGAGAATATATATACGCACGCTTGCCCATTTTCGTTGATGTCACTGAGTGATTGTGAACTTGGTGATTCTGTGAAATTCCTAGAGGACATTTAAGAAATATTCAGAAATCTCTGATTTTGCAATCAGTGCTGTAAGGGCAACAAGCTCGTAATAATGAATATGATTACTTTACTGAGTTTGATCCTTTTTTGGTGCCCTACTGCCGTGGCCTTGTGTCAAACTTAGTTAAACTTTGTGAATAGCAAGTACATGCCTCGTAAAGTCGGGCACTGCTAGTGAAAATAAAGTGCTGTAGAAAACAATAATCCAAAAAACTTCTTATGCTAGGGCGAAACAAATGGAATGTTTAACTAAGGAATGAATTTTCAAAAACTATTATTACTTCTTCTCTCTTTCTTTTTCTGTCCGTCCGTCTGTCTGTCTGTTTCTCTCTTTCTTTCTTTCTCTCTCACACACACGGTCATTTACAGATAAGCATTATCTGACTGCATTAGTTCTTCAATAAAAAAAACGCCTATGTACTGTCTGAGACAGATCTGGTTACTCATTCAATAGAAACCACTACCTGACTGATGACATTTGGCAGCACGCCAAGCGAGGAATGATCGATTAAAAAAACGGAAAGGGTGATCAATTGATTAGTTACTTCCTTTGCCTCTTTTTGGCACTAAAAAGTGAATTAAAAAAAACAAACAAACAAACAAACAAAAAAACAACAACAAAAAAAAATATGATTGCTGCCGGGCACAAATTGAGGGACCAATTTAAACATACATTACTATTTGATTCCCATCTTGAATCTTTTTAGGTGGGAATAAAAAAATGTTTTTTCAAGATGATATATTGAATAAATGATAACCACTAGCTCTCTAGGTTTATTGGCATGTTCTGTACTTGCAATGTAGACAGCTGGTCAAACCAACTTGAAAACTGAAGAAACCTATGCTGGCTGTTTTGGTGACTAATGTATCAAAAATTGTCGTAGCTTCTTCTAATATGAACGCTATCTACGTCATATCTATTTTTTGATTCGAGGATTGATTTGAAATTATAATGTTGTTTTTTTTTTGATGGGGGGTTACGTCGTGCTAAGTCATTAACTACCGTACTCAAAATAAGAGCCCATGTTAAGTTAAACTGTATGTACATGAAAATCTTCTCCCAACCACAAAAAACAAAACAAAACAAAAACAAAAAAAAAACAAAACAAAAAAAAACTTAGTGGGGTAGATTTAAAAAAATAACATGATTAAATTCCTCTTTTGATTCACATTGGTACGTACAGAAAATGCCATGGGTATATGCTGCTGGTATCTGTAGTAGGATATCATATTGGTACAGGGAAATGGACGGACATTTGTAATAAGATGGTAATTCTAAAAAAAAACTGTAAAGATTTATTAATTCTTAAACACACTTTTCGATTGCTTCACATCCTCTTATAGCGATTTTTAAGTCTTCAATAAACTTTATTTGCATTTCTAAGATTCTACAGACCTTAGCTGTCGATCTGAAGACCTGCAAAAATGCTTCCATTTGAGCCCTGCAGCTTCTAAAGCCGGCCCTGACCTACGGGAGCACATTTATCGGCCTAAATGTAGTATACTCGACATGGGGGTGAGTATAAAGGTGTACTGAGTGGTTATGATGCAATTTGGGAAATATGAGGTCAAATTCGAGATTCTAGAGGTGGTATTCGGAGAAGTCATTTGAAAGTGCTATATGGTTGTCAGATTTCATTAGATCGGCTCATCCAGCTGGAATATCGCAGAGGCGAATTCTAACTTGAGGCAAAATGAACTACTGACGTTCGTTTTAATAAGGCCGGAATATTTTCGTATGTATGTGCGTATATGTGTTTGTATGTATGGATGGATGGATGGACATATGGGTGCTTCGAAAATTCGGTCTCAGAAAATTCGGTCACGGAAAATTTGGTTTAGAAAATAATGCAAACATTATTTCTCCACAAAGAAAATAAAAAGATAAGAATGAATGGAGTACCATTACTCACATATTGATGGTGAGGAAAATTGAGATCAATATGGTAAATGTTTATGAACAATAATCTTAATGTCAAATTTTACTATCAGAAAAGTGTTTTAAAAAAGGAAAATTCGGTCACAGAGAATTTTGTCTCAGAATGATCTGTCTTATATCCTATTGGAAACATACCAAATTTTCCAGAACAAATTTTCTAGGATCAAATTTATGAGTCCGAATTTTCTGACCACTTCATTTATGTATGTATGTATGTATGTATGTATGTATGTATGTATGTATGTATGTATGTATGTATGTATGTATGTTCATATGAATGGGAGGATGGGTGGATGTTTCTATATTGCCGCTTATTTGTATCTCTCTCTATCATACAACATATTCCTCTTATTATATCAGTATATACTTATTTGTGAGAGAGTAGGTCTCCATATCTATCTCATACACGAACAGTTGCCTGTCTTTGTAAGTATGTAAATATCTACTGGTTTATCACTACAGTGACGATGTGTCTTTTCGCCTTAACCTAATCCAACAAAGTTAGAATTCATACGCCAATGTTCATGTAAGTTACTTATAACTATATGATAATGTTTCTTAATCTATTAGTTCGAACTTTTTTTTCCTACCAAAACAAGAAAAATAATCGGCATCGTGAAAACAAAGAAAACGAAACCAAAGGAATTTAATCATTCCCTTAAAATGCAGTCTTTAGGGTAAAAAAAAACCAAGAGGGATTAGAAGTATTTTCAGAATTGCTGCCTTCTCTGAAAATAACAACCAAAGAAATAGTAACAAAACAAGCCTCTAGAGACCTGTATAATTTGTAAACGAACCCAATGTTTGTCTATTTTTCCAAACATTTTCGTTTTCCTTTCACTTCGGTTGGAATACTTAGAGATTTTTGGAGAATGTTTACCTGTGGAATAGCATAGCCTTGCTGTAGTGACGAGCAAGGGTGAGACGGTAGTTTGTTTATTTAAGGCAATCAGCCCCAACTCACTTTTTTAAAACACACCACTTCATCGGGTGCTTTTTTCTTACTTACTGATTTTTCCCCTAAGGAGCTCTTTTACCACCGAATAGTTTATTTTCATTGTCAGAAGCACACGAGGACAACGATCAAGTATAAATTGAAACGTGTATATATTTGCTTGGGCGAGAGTGTATATACGATATATCGTAGTCTTATCAGCTTGTAAAACGACATCAGTGGACCGAGTTCAGATTGCAACTGAGACTGATTGAATCAAACAAGAGATGAGCGCAACTGCATCATCGGTGATGAATCATATCCTTATGAGTGCAGTAGCTCTCGACCTTTTCCAAGGCACGCACCCTTTCGAGATTTCAAAAGTTAATATTCTAGAGTTTAAATTTTAATATATTAAAATTCATTAGATGTCAAAATTGGTAGTCTATATTGAGATATTAATAAAATATTAATAAAAGCATTTGATGTTGATGATGATGATGATCATAATAATAATAATAATAATAATAATAATAATAATAATAATTAGAAGAAGAAGAAGAAGACAGGATCAAGAGAAAACAGAAAACATTTTTATGGTGACGGCGATAAATAAAGTTAATAATCGCGTTTTTGAAAAAGATCGTAGTATCAATAATAATAATGATCAAAGAAATGGAACTAGTCATAAAAAATAATCATCATCGTCAGAATAGAAATAATAGTCAAAATTATAATAGTAATCGGACAACTACTGCTACTGCAGCTGCTACTACTACTACTAGTACTACTAATGATAATAATAATAATAATAATGATAATAAGAAGAATTATCAGAATACTAATAATAAGAAGGGATCAAGAGGAGGCAGAATAATTTCTCATGATGATGGCAATAAATAAAGTCAATAATTACATTTTTTAAAAAGATTGCAATATCAATAGTAATAATGATCAAAGGAATGGAATTAGTCATAAAAAATAATGATGAACTTGAACGGAAGAGGCAAAGGAGGAACTTAACCTTTTCCAATGCTTGTATTCCTTCTCCGAGATTTCAAAATCTTTCTCACATCCCTTAATCTGAAGGCTAAAAAATCAAATCTAAGAAAGCCAAAATTCTCAAAAAGTTGATATTAAAAATTGTCAATAACATGGTGAGATTTTTCAGATGGCAAAATTGAAAATCTGTTTGGAGATATGAAGGAGAAAGAACTTGAGTTGTTTACATCAGCACCGAAACGAAAAATAAGTCTGCCATCCTCCTTTCACAACGCCCAAAATTGCCTGAGTCCGGGGGGAGGGGCTGTATGTTAAGAACAACTGTTGTAGTGAATATCACTAAAATCATCACCATCTAAAAAAGCGTATCAAGTTTGCAGCAGTGCCAAGCGAATGTAGATATACATCTATCTCCGAGGCGTTGTCGGCAAGGACTTCACCCCTCTGGTCAAACAGTAAGCATCATTTTTTGACTGTGACATTTTGAAACGTGTAAGGGAGAGTATTTGACTCTGACAACCATATCAATAGAGGAACAACGACTGCGTGGTAGTGGTAACCTCTGTGTGATTTTTTTCAGAAATTTGTATCCCACTACTTCACTATCAAAGGCCTTCATTTGTACAGGTATCCACACTATCTGTAATTGAAGAATAGTGAAGCGTTTGGTTATGCACATCGACAAGGAAGGAGACTAGGTTGAAGAATGGATATTAATAGAGTATGATTAATGTTCTTACTTCATTAGGCTTATGGGATTTTCTACGTATCTATTCATCTAAACAGTCCCAGACACATACACTCTCACACACTCATGCACTGATAATGTACATATAAATAGATATTTAAGTGTAGCTAAATACAGACTGTAATTGACAGGAAATGCATTGTAAATTGTGACCCAACTCCCTTAAAAAAGAAGTCAGTACATGTGCTTAAATGGGATGTTGGATCATGAACAGAAAAAATAACTTATTCTCTAATGTTTTCGAGTCTTTATAAATCTGAAGCCATTAAATCCAATGCAGAGTGACAGAAAAACGAGAGCAAATTCTTGAATACCAGAAACAAAAATTATCTCGAATGTGACAGTCAGTATAAGGGGAACAGTGATGGGTTTGAATCGAGTAGACATGAAATTGCGTAATCAGAGGATTGGGGGCCCAGGGAGCTTGGCTCCTTAAGGGGTCCTCCAATACTTAATGAGACTTGATGAAAAAGGAAAATGTGTTGCAAAGAATGTACTCTCACTTGATTGGAGAAAAATAACCCTAAAGCATTTATGTATGTATAACAATCCTTGTACAATCTTAGTTAGAATGGAGAAAGTGAACTACTATTCATAAAGCTTTCCACCCCCAATCCAACAGGGACCCGGGACTGTTCTCGAAAAGTCCCTTCCCTCCTCATCCACGCCTCAGTGCGTAATCTAAAGATTTTGGTGGCTGTAATGTTGACGAAGGTGTTATTGGTGAAGAGAGCAGTGTTTTTGCGATGGTGAATTCGTAGAGATGGGAGAGTCGTATGATGGCGTGGTTAGCGGGATAATGACGGACGTGATGATAGAGAATTTGAAAGTTCGGCCATCTACCAAACCGTGTGTCTGTACAGAAGATAAATTCAATATAGAGATAAACACCATACATTCCCTCACTTATACTTACGCACGCACACACACACACACACACACACACACACACACACATATATATATATATATATATATATATATATATATATATTGGTTCTATCCCTGATATCGAGGACTGGTCACTCATAAATAACGCAACTCTGTAATTCGATAACAATATGCATCAACAAACACACACGCAGAGAGAGAGAGAGAGAGAGAGAGACAGACAGACAGACAGACAGACAGACAGGGAGGGAGGGAGGGAGAGGGAGCAGTGCGAGCAAAAGTGTTTATCAATGTACGGTTCAGGCTCTTTTTTTACATTACAAACGTATACGAGGTGTTATGCTGAAGATCGAGGAACTTGGGGCGCGAAATGACTTCCTTAAGCAAAGGAAAGCTGATAGAAATTTATTTCCTGATGGAGTGATTTCGTGAGATGTGTGAAATGTCTGTCGAGACACAGGAAACACAGGGGAAATAGACACATGAACAGATTATTCAAATAGTTCCAATATTCCAAAATATTAAAGAGCACTACGTATATATACATATATATATATATATATGTGTGTGTGTGTGTGTGTGTGTGTGTGTGTGTGTGCGTATGTGCGTGTGTTCTGAAGATTATTACGGAAGAAATACAGATAATTCTTACTGTTAATGGGGCACTAAACATTGTAAGTGATATTCATCAGCTCTGTGAATAGACATTGAGCACTCTTGAATAGAGAAATTTCAAAATAAATATAGTTTTCTATGTGTATTCATCACTATGTATATATATATGTGTGTGTATATATGTATACATGTAATTTTCTCTCTCTTTCCTCTCTCTCTATCTCTCTTCCCCCCGCTCTCTTTCTCTCTCTCTCTCTCTCTCTCTCTCTCTCTCTCTCTCTCTCTGCCCCCGCACCGTTCTAAAAGTGCGCTGGAGTGACTTCATTACAAACACTGAAGTCGTCAAGAGTGCCGTTGCCTCCAGCAACGAGGCTATGCTCCAAAAAAACAAAAAACAAAAAACAAAAAGAAAAACAACAAAAACAAAAAAAAAGAAGCAAAATTAAAACAAAACAGAAAACAGCTGCGTTGGGCAGGCCCACTCATCGTGGATGGCAGACTATCGACTTCAAAAGACACTACCTTTGGCTGACGAACCAGAGGGGTTCAACAAAAAGATACACGAATTCAACAGTCCATCTCAACTCACTGCAGAAAGACCTGCCTGTCTTGCTGGCAACAAGCGGTTTTGCGATAGGTGAATAGTCTCCCCCACAATCCTCTTTCGCTAGGCCAATCAATGATATATACTATACCGAATTGTGTCGTTTTTATCTTCATTTTAATTATTTGTTACTTGGTAATTTTGATTTTAACCAGGTTACCGTTTCGTAAGTATCTGGCCTCATACTGGGCTGTAATGTTTCCCACTGGTACCAGTGGTCAGTGTTCGAACCTGGGTGGAATTCAGAATTTAGATTACTGATTTTCACGATAGGCAGACTCTTCCCAGTCGGAAAACTAATACTAAATAGTCTTCTTACAACCCTTTCTCATTATTATCCTTTAAAATTAAACGTAATGAATATAGAAGCCTCGATGCGGAGTATGGGTTGAGAAGTTTTGCGTGTCATTACTACTCTACTGAGTCCATCCCTCACTGGGTACTTTATATTTGTAACCTGCAGTTAGACTCAGCTAAAACAGTAAATACCCTTATCTTACCATAGAGCAGAAATTAGGAAACTAATGTCGCAGACTATCTGCTGGCTTACTGTAGGAGATTTTTCTCTGAGACCCAGGAATCGCAAATACAATTTTTTCATGACTGGCATTTACAAAAAGCAACAAACAGTTGTGCATAGTTTGTTAATAATTTATGCAACACTTATTGAGTTCTCGTTCTTGGTCCACTGTTACTATCATCAAATGACACACATAGGTTTCCTTCCAATCCAAAAGAATATCATTCCCATGAAAACCTTTCATAAACCGTTAATGTATATTGGAAGTAAATTTGAGCGTTTACAGGTTTGCAAATAATTTACCGAATGCCTGTCAGTTTTACGCTAATCGTAACACCATTAGGAGCTCATTTTAGTCTTTTCTGATACCTTGGGATACACTTTGCCTAGATATAGAAAGTAAAGAACAAATACTCACAAACACAGATCAAAGCTGTAGCGGATTGAGGTGCTTCGTAAAAGCAAAGTGGCATAAAGCAAAATTTCGTGAAGTTTAACAATCTGAGTGGAATAATTGATAAATTTGATCTTTCTACAAAACGTTATTCGGCAATTACTTCGTGAACTGATGGGCGTATAGGGAGAACAACCCCAAAACAAAATGACATCTAAAAAGACACTCCATTTGAAGATAGTTAGAAATCCCCAAAAGAAGAAATCAAGTGAAGAATCACTCGAAGATGGCAAGCCTTCAGAAGAGCAAGCTCAACCTTCAAAGACAAGAAAACTCCATTAGTCACGGAAAGAAGAGTATGTAACCAATGCATTCCCCCACTAGTCACCTATGGAGCTGTAACATGGGACCTAACAAAGAAACTGACCCCCAAACTGAGAACCATGAAACGATCACATGAAAGAACCATGCCCAACCTCACATGGATAGTTCGCATGAAAACATGATGTAT
>OY735237.1:13133855-13276355 GCA_963457665.1 Thysanoteuthis rhombus | reverse complement strand
AATACATTTTATTATACTTGAATTCTTGGTGCTTTCTCTTTGGTTTCCAGCGTCTCCAATAATTGTTAGTTGTCAGTGTACACAAAAATCTTATGTTATGCAAATTTATATTCTGTGACAAAAGTATGTGGTCAATGAATGTTTATGAAAATGTAGACTTTTAATTGTTTCAAGATAACTTTAGGACAGCCTATCTATTCACACCTTATAAAACTGTCACGTCATGTTTTATAGAATACAAGTCTGATTGTATTTTACGGAGTAACATAGTTGATATTTCATTCCATACTTTCAACCAGTTTTTTGAGTTTATTGTTATATTAGACGAAAAATCACTGAGTATTTTTTTTATGAGATGAATATCGAAATAAATTATAAACATCAACATCCATCAATTCTAACATTTTTATTATCATCAAAGAAATTATGATTGTGCATATGTGGTACTTGGAAAAACATTCAAACAAATAACAACTAATTAAATCGGTATCAATACCTCACTAGAACCCCCTAAAATACTTTTCTTGCCTTTTGGGGACCTCATTTTGACGAATTTATCGATATACTGTTTGTCAAGAGATCATTTCCAATAAGTATAATTATATAATACCATTTTACCTGACTTGTCAAAAATGACAGAATATATGAAATATATGGATACACATTGTATTTTGCATACATTGATGTATACGTTGCGTTGCAGTGAGCTTGGATAGTACCGTTCTATTGGTCAGAAACAGACTAATTTTTGTTTTGCTTTCTTTTGTTATTCTTTAAATTCAAAACTTTTACAATGTCATCAAAATATAAAATTCTATTTCTACAGCGTCATCATGCGGTAACCTACTTAATGACAATAAAGATAAGTCGCATCTGTTATTATGAGAGTTCAAATTTAAAAAAATCAAAACAAAGCATATAATTGCAGTTAAATTATGTTCATCACACTTAATATCATTATTAAAATTATTAATCAGTAAATAATTTGGGGTAATTTATCTTTTGTGCATACATTAATTTTCTTTGTGCACTAGTTGCAAAACGTATGTGTGTAGGCACAAGCACCCAGGTTTAGAGGGAACTGTGTCTGTGACCTTTCTTTCATTTTAAAGACGATCTCGGCAGACAGGCTTCATTCTAATCGGAAATCCATCAGGGATACTTCGCATCATTTTCTCAATACTTCCCGCCAATTTCTTAACACTTTCCGCCATTTTGTTGATGAAATTCCAGTGAGTCTCCTTCCTCTTTAGCTTGAATGTCCGGTCGTATCGCAAATGGCAGTCATCAAATGTGTTCTTAGTGTGCTTTCTACAAATGATATTGTAAGACACTTCTTCGCTGCAAACTATGCGTTACTTGTACACTCAGGAGCACTTTCCTATACGTGTATGAATGACCATTAACATTGCATATACGTCTGCGTTAATCTAAGTAATGGATCACATGACTATCTTTTCATATATATTCAAAGATATCTGACTTTTTGACAATATTGCTCGAAAATTTAAAGTATAAATCTCCATTTTATGGACTAATATAAGTATAGAGTTTGGAAACTGATTTCGATCCAGGGAATGAATATATATATATATATATATATATATATATATATATATATATATATATATATATATATATATATATATATATATATATATATATGGAAATTGAAACTCATGTTACACTCTAAGGGCGTACAACTAAATGCACGCGCTTAAATACTCACAGATACACGCACACGCACACACACACACGCACACACACACACACACATATATATATATATATATATATATATATGAAAAGTTCAATACATATACAGGTGGAGTTTAAATTCAGTACGCCTGCTGATTCCATTCTCGGTGCCGTTGCTATGAGACTAATTCTGCACATTTACATAAATACATACACAAACACACACACATGCACACACATACAGATAGAGAGGCGTGCGTGCACGTGCACACACACACACAAACACACACACACACAAACACACACACACACAAACACAGTGGTGCACACACACAAAAATACATATATATGTCTGCATACAGGTAGATCAACATGTCCGGAGCCTGACACCTAATTAATTGTTGGATTTTGATGTTGGAACTTTCAGTGTATAATGTTCAATCTATTTGGTCAATATCGACGTCCAAATTAGGGACATTGACAATAAATGATACCATGTTTAAAAGTAAATATCTGTTTTGACGCGAATATTTGTTATATTCTTCAGAAGGAATTGCTGAGGAATATGATTATCGTCTCGCACATCATACATACAGAAGTTTGGATGGGCCATATATGGATCTGTCAGTGTTAAAGTGCTCTTGAGTGTATAAGTAGTGCATTCTTGAGGACTATGTTCGAATTACGACTGAGACTGTCTTTCTGTCTCGTCGCTATACATCCCAAGATTGGTATGGTACGATGTATAACTGAATAAATAGGACATTTAGGCCAACCATCCCGAGCTCTTATAAATATATAATTATAATAAATCAGTCAAAATCACTTTACACACCAAGCAAAAAGCTATTGCACCTACTGTGAATTAATCGTTTTGTTATGGTGACAAATTTTAAAAGCTTAGTAACAAACCAAGCCATGATGTATCAGCTTTACCTCTGTATTCACCATGACCAAGGAGCATGGATTACTCACGAACCAAATCAACTGCTACTAACCCCGATCCAGAGGTTAAATTACATATGATAAAAATGGCGAAATGTCTTTTCTGTCTGCACCAAATACAGGCCTTCTGACATTCTCACATTATCTTTAAGTAGGTTTATCGTTGGAATTTCTGATTTTGCCTGTCTCAAGTTTCGTGTCTGAAAAAAATGAATTTATCGGGTTTCTTTTCAAAATATTTTGGTTTTTGTGTTCAAATATCTCCCATGAAACTTTTCAGTCAGCGAGTTATCAATAATATTTGACTGGCATTTCTTTCAACTATATTTCTGTTTTTTTAATTTCTATTGTCCCCCCATACATAAGAAAGTAAGATAAAGAATGTAGCTATAGGGTTAAATATGAGTGACTCCTGCTCATTAACCTTCCTCTGTTGTTTTTATTTCAATTCCTTAATTATCATTCTATGTATATCAAGCCAAACAGATTGTAAATAGTCCTCCAGTGAAATTTGAACAAACATCCTCATGTTAGGGAGCCTGGCTTTCTATTGTAATACTTTATTGATTAGGTCACGAAAACTAACACGGAGAGGTCATTCCAATTTAGCAATGTAGCTATATTTTTTGCTTTTATTTACTTTTCTTAAGTATTAATTAATTAATTAATTAATATGGTCAGGATAAACTCTATTTATGACACTGGTGTTTCTGATAGGAAAACATCTAAAATAGAGTTAGTGATAAAAAGTAAAATAGAAATATCTGAATTGTGGAGAATCTTGATGTTGTTATTACACTCATTAGAATAGGACCCGAAAAAAGATCGAAAAAGTCTTTTTTCCTAAAATCAAAGTAGCCATTTTTATAAGGGGATCGAATGGGGGTATTAATGCCAATTTTAAGTCTTTAAACATAACAGTTTGGCCAAAAGCGCTGGAACACACAAACAAATAAACCCATGTACGTACAAACAAGAATAGAACCTTACACCATCTTTGATGGGTACGGTTGTTCAATGAGTCCAACATTTAAAATGATTTTAGAGATGTTGGCAACTACTGAATGCAAGAGATTTGAAAACTATTACAAGAAATATTGCTTAATTTAAAGTGACTCTAAAGGAAAATCATCTAAATTATGACGGACACAAAACTAATTAATTTGATTAATTAATGCGTATAAGGTTATCTTTGATACGCGTTTTAGCCGGAATGTCAGGCCTCTATGCTATCAAGGGTCATGGCTGATCCCATTTGTGTACTTGTACTGCACCAAACGTAGCCTTTCTGTCCTTTTCTTATTATCTTTGAAAAGCCTTATCTTTCGAATTCCTCATTTTGCCGGTCTCAATTTACGTTCCAAAGAACAGTGAACTTATAAAATTTCTGTCATCCTTCAAAAATTCTTTGTCTGAATTTCTTATTTTGTAGACACTTTGTGACCTTTTTCTCTCGGGGGAACAATGCTCGTATCAATATCATTGGGTAATTGATAGATTTGATTAGAAAATAAAACAGGTCTGGTTATTCACTGAATTAAACCTATCCCATGACTAACATCTTATGGCAGCAAGCTATGTTGCGGTGATCAATTAAAAAATTAGAAAACGGTTCATCAATGAAAAAGTTTCTCAACTCGCTTTTTGTAGGATAGTGATCACTTAAAAGTCTGCATTATAAAAGAACAAGCATCAATGCTGGAGAACACAAACTAAGGGACCATTTTAGCATTAAATTACATTTTAATCGAAATCAACACTAAACGTATTTTAAGGGGTGGAATTTTAAGAAGAAAAAAAGGTTTTTCTTGCCATAATAAGGAATAAGTATTTTAATTTTTGACCCACCAGGTACTTATGTGCGGACTGTATACTTGATAGATGATGCATAAAAAACAGCCTGCCAGCCAAATAAGATGACCAACTTAAATCAAAGGAAACCTATTCTCACTGTCTAAGTAACAGTTCTGGTTAACGGTGTCTAACAACCGTATATCAACGGATCAAAATTGTCTATAATAAACGACGAGAGCGTTGTTGTTAAGTACCGATATGACGGACAGTATGACTTCGTTTCTTGGTTTGCCTGTAAATCACGGTTGATTCTTCCGCTGAAGAAAATTGGTTGATAAAAATATTTCCTTACCATCATTTCGGACATGTGACTCTCTCACTACAATGAGTGCACTCATTTTCGGTAAAAACCTCTGATTATATTGATGTAAACGTTTATTTACTCTGTTGACAACTTGAAACATTGATTAATAATGTCTCAAGTTTCTTGCAGAAATTAAAATATATCCGTAGCATTTTCACGGGTATCAACTACTTCTACTTGAAAAAAAAAATACATAAACCTTGGAGACTGTGGCCACAGTGGAGGCTTACCAACAGTGCGGGCATCCAGACGTGCATGTTCTATTGTTTCAGAGACAGTGGGAGGCCGACGACGACACATAAACATGTCATTTCACAGATTAGAAAATTTGATTGAGATCAGTTTTCTGTAAAACGTTAAAATCCATAGCATCAACATGCATAATACCAGCTATGACGTACTGTGCAAAACCTAGAAGTTTACAAAACGATTCGAAAACTAATGTAGAACTACATAGTGGGCAATAGGGGTGCAATTTCGGGAGTAAGTGTTAGTAATAACAAACGATAGTAGAAGATAAAAGTGGATTTGAGAGTGGACCAAGGTGAAGTATATCACCCAAGTGAGTAAGCAGCAAACATGGAGATTTGCAGGGCACATAATGAGAAGAGAGAACAACAGATGGGACAAAAGAAGAATGGATTGGTGCCAAAGAGACAATAAACACCGTAGAAAAAGACCAGATACATGATGGGAAAAGAGATGGGGAAGGCTTTTGTCGAGCAGTGGGCTCACAATGGCCAATTGTGATGTTATATATAAGTATATATGCGAGTGTGTGAAGGTGCAGAGTTGGTGTAATGTTCAACAGCTTGAAAAAAAGATATCAGTAAACAGAGTTTGAATTCCGGCAGGGCATGACTCCACCTTTCCAAATCGGTCGGGCCAAGGGTTACTCCCTGCTGCTGCTATCTTGTGACTGCGTACAACCACTTGCTTGTTATTTTTCGAAAGTTCACTCTACGCTACTTCTTAGCTTTCAGGAAAACAAAAGTTACAAGCAGAAAATAGGGTAAACTTCAACAAGTAAAAAACACGATAGCTACATTCTAAGATCGTTCTCTCTCTTTATATACATATATATATATATATATATATATATATATATATATATATATATATATATATAGAGAGAGAGAGAGAGAGAGAGAGAGAGAGAGAGAGAGAGAGAGAGAGAGAAGGGGTTGTAGAGTAAAAAATTGAAGTAAAGTTGGAGTGTGTTGTGTGTATGGAATAGTTTATTTACATAATCATTCCGAACGTGTTCCGAAGCAAAAAAAGTTTCATCATCAGCGGAAAGTTCTGACATCTTCAGCATCGTTAGAGCAGTAAATGGTTATATAAAACCAACAAAATGGGATATTTCATTTCAAGTCCACCCGGTTGCTGTAGTTCAGTGGACTGAATTGATGGTGACGACTGTCTTGGAGAATGGATTTGTAGCTTGTGTAAGAAAGGTTCATCGTTGCCATGGGAGCATTCCGGCTGGGGAGAGAAAATTTGTAATAGAACAAGGGTATTAAAACTTGGAAGGATTGATGATCAGGAATATTGTTTTTTGAGATGATATAACGAGCAGTTTCATTATTAGTAAGTGAACTAGTGATTGAAGGTTCTTACATTATACCAAAGTACAAATCTGTAATTCAATATACGATGTCTGATGGGTTTAATCCATAAAAATGCATGATATAAAAATCATTTAGGCAGAGTATATCTTCGATTATGATGAAAATAGATTTGCTACACTGAAGAAGCCCAAAATGCAGAAACAGAAGCTTACCTGTCTGTTTAGCGAATATATCATGTGGTAAGTCACTATTTCATCTGAATAGTAGCATATACATACACACACACACACACACACACACGCATATATATATATATATTTCTTCTCTGAAGAAAAATGGCCCTGCACCCCCCCCCTAAATTTCATGGGGCTTAACTCATTGTAAAAGTGTATGCGTACATTTACTTGCATAGGCTGTATATGTATGTATTTATGTATACGTGTAAGCATTCTGTCAAACTTGACAACGAGTGTATAAATATTTTGAAGTTATTGTTGCCTGTGTATCAGACATTGGGAAGTGGTTTGTCCAAATGCTCAATAATCCCTTTTCCATCATGGTACGCTAAAGAGAAGAGATTTTTTTCTGCAAGAGCCTAACCATTTCCCCACTGTTAGGCACCCCTGACACGTATGCACATAATCACAACAGATTCCTACCAACAAGGGGTTAGCTGAAATACCAGAACGAATCAGACGCCGGGTTGCTGGAATATATTAGAAGGTCAGTCATGCTGACCAGACACATAATTCTTTAATCTGGTCATTGATCAGACATCAAAATGCCAACTTGTATTATCTATAAGCTTACCGTTCGTTATTTATACTTTATTAATCACCCAATTTCTATCGCTTTTTTGGTTCGTTTTTTTCGGTATGTGTGTGTGTGGGGGGGAACTTTTTCTTTACGATGTAATCTGTTTTTCTCATTGTTCCTTTTTCCTGTTACTTTTTTTCTCTTGGTCTCACCTCCGTCTTTTTCCTTGTCATACCCCATCGCTTTCTTGCCTGTCTCTTCCATTGCCTTCGTTTTTTTGATCGTTTTCTATTTTCCCTTTGGTCTTGGAACTCCCTTTATTTCCTTCTTCTTCTTCTTCTTCTTCTTCTTCTTCTTCTTCTTCTTCTTCTTCTTCTTCTTCTTCTTCTTCTTCTTCTTCTTCTTCTTCTTCTTCTTCTTCTTCTTCTTCTTCTTCTTCTTCTTCTTCTTCTTCTTCTTCTTCTTCTTCTTCTTCTTCTTCTTCTTCTTCTTCTTCTTCTTCTTCTTCTTCTTCTTCTTCTTCTTCTTCTTCTTCTTCTTCTTCTTCTTCTTCTTCTTCTTCTTCTTCTTCTTCTTCTTCTTCTTCTTCTTCTTCTTCTTCTTCTTCTTCTTCTTCTTCTTCTTCTTCTTCTTCTTCTTCTTCTTCTTCTTCTTCTTCTTCTTCTTCTTCTTCTTCTTCTTCTTCTTCTTCTTCTTCTTCTTCTCTTCTTCTTCTTCTTCTTCTTCTTCTTCTTCTTCTTCTTCTTCTTCTTCTTCTTCTTCTTCTTCTTCTTCTTCTTCTTCTTCTTCTTCTTCTTCTTCTTCTTCTTCTTCTTCTTCTTCTTCTTCTTCTTCTTCTTCTTCTTCTTCTTCTTCTTCTTCTTCTTCTTCTTCTTCTTCTTCTTCTTCTTCTTCTTCTTCTTCTTCTTCTTCTTCTTCTTCTTCTTCTTCTTCTTCTTCTTCTTCTTCTTCTTCTTCTTCTCCAAATAGGTGCTCGACTTTCTTTTCCTCTTTTATGTTTGCCCTTCTCCCACTTGTTTTTCTTTTCATACTTCTCCCTCTTTTCTTATTCTCATCTTCCCCCACAGGCAACTCCATTTCACCTTCTCTACTTAAAACTTCCATTCATCCTTCTTTACCATCATCTCATCTTTTTTATTTTGGATTTCTTTTCGCTCACCGTTGTCTGGTTCTTTTTTGTGTTCACCTTCCGTATTAGCGCCAGCATCACCTCCATTACAACCACCGCCGCCACTAGTAATCCTAGCCCTGGTAATCGCTACTAATTCCTTCTTTGTACGAGCGCGGAAGGGTTTTAACATAAATTTGTCCGCTGCGATCTTTAAGGACTAAAACGAGACAGCGTACATACGTTTTCTATTTTTTTCACCGTTTTAAGTTGTCACTTTTCTTCTTCCCTTCTCTTCTTTGCTATTGATTAATAACCTTGTACTGATGTCCCTATTAGACCTTTGCGGTAGACAGGGAGATATAAATTATTCACAGGTACGATTTGCTGGCAAAACAGTGGGGAAAATATCCCATAGTTTACGAATAGCTAAACACCATGCTTGCATAAAGATAAAACGAAAACAGGAACCAATGACTTCTCCGGAAGCGATTAAGTATTTCTATTGCACCCAGACAAGAGAATCGATTCTAACAATGAGAAAACAAAACAATTTGAAATAAAGTGAAATAAGCAAAACAAGAGGTCGATCGTAAAGACTTTTAAATTGATCAATGGTGCTTTGAATAGTCGAACAGATTCGCACAGATAGACATTCGACCTGACAATTGCCTTCCTTCAGGCGAAGTAAATATTTAAAAGTCATCCTGCTGCGAAACGGTCGTTACAGACATGCAGTTTTTATTAAGACAGCCTCGGCATAAAGGTGTTTATCTGGAATATTTCGCTTCAAAGCATGATGGATGCTCTGGTGTATAAAACGCTTTTATTTGGTGGCTTTCTTTGGATAAGTACGTTAAATCTCTAGTCAAGATAGGGGATAATATTAACATAATTAATATTGTTTACAGTATTTCACCATATATACTCAGGCTTTTCCCCGTACAATTTCGAAGTGAAAAAAAACCCCAAAAAACAGGCATGTATAATCTACAAAAACATAATTGTTATACATATTTGTATTCATAATTGCATAATCGGGATTAGGCATTTTTCATTCAAAATTGAAGCTTAATCGGGGATGTGGATTATCTGTGGTAACGGAATATACATGTTAAAATATAATATTGTGACGTAAGAAACTGACATTCGCTATTGACATTCTTATGAAATTTACCAAATTCCATAGACGTTTCGAGGCATTTTAGGAGTACCTTGATCTACAGTGCACTGTTTGTTGCTAATTTGAGGATAAAGATAGATATACAGAATTAAAAATTTTGAAGAGATTAGATAGTAAAGAAACACCATCCCGGCAAACAAAGTAAGGGAACCCCATTCCCACATTTTCCCACAGCACTACTCAGTTGAGATTTGTAAACGTTTTGTAATGAGCAATCAGTCATGGTACCAATTGTAGAATATTCACTCTAACACAGAGTCAATGTAATAAAATACTTTTTGTTAAGCTGGTTATCTTATCCTAGTCTATCATGTTGGAACTTCTCTCGTTGTAGCTGTTGTGTTCTCACAACGTTAGAAAGAGAATGAAAAATTGAATTAGAGAATGAAAAATTAAATTACAGAACAAAAGATTGAACTCGGGACGAAGTTTCCTCTTCATTCAAACAAGGAATCCATTTCGTCGACATGAAAGGGTATGGGTGTTTTCAACATTATCTTTCTGTTGTGCCTGTTGTGGTTTTCTGACCACAGTGCGTAGCAAGTAATTTTTTAAATACGTTTTCATGGCTAAAACCACACATTCAAACGTTTCTTTAAATCATACTTACCTTATTACTTGCTTTTCTTTATCATCTTTATACATGTGCACGGTCACGACATTCTGATGTCAAGCAATGATGTTGAATTTTCTGTTGATATAGAAGATTACCATGTTACAGTGGATGCAAAAAGTATTTAATACATTTCAAAAACTTCACTTTGGCTTCAAAATTGACAAAAATTGGCCCAAAAGATTTCTGATTTTTATACATGATTTTTCAATCTTATTCCAATTCCATTCGATTCATGTATCTTTAAAAGATCTTTGGTCAGAATTCTTTCAATCTGATGATGTATACATAATGAACTTTTAAAAATATATTGCACTCACTGTAAATAACAATAATTACTATGATCCAGCAAGTTTTGTCTCATCTACCATTAGGTTATGGATCTGATACTACTATTCTTCAATTAAGTTTTAAACCATGGTTCGAACCTTAATTTAGCGGTTCATAAATCGACTTGCCGGAGTAAATTCGTTGAGAACTTTTGCTATATCATGTGGATAGAGATGTAAGAATAATAAAAACGAAAAATGTTTCTCAATCAAAATAAAATTTTTTGATCCACCTTAAAATTAAATCAGCTCTTTTCCACTTTGTGGCTCACTCTTCCACAAAATTTAATTGAAATCCATTGGAAAATTTTGGCTATATCTGAGAGACAGAAGCAAATACAGAAATGTACAAAAAAACAAAACAAAAACGTCTTTCAATCAAAAATGAATTCCGGTATTCACACCAAAATTTGAGCACTTATCCATTATGATAGTCCTTACCCTTCCATAAACTTTAATTGAAATCCATTGGGAAAGATCGGAGATATCGTGTGGACAATGATAATATGAAAAACATCAGAAGTATTTACAACCATGTTTGGGCGTATGGATTTTTGATGTCCACGACATTTTGGTTCGGGCTGTAAAATGCAGAAAATCAGATTGAAAATTGTGAACATATTTTTTGTTTCCTCGTAGCCTGAACATTCCAGAAAAGTGTAACAATCAGGTCTACAAAAATTTGAGCAGAATAACAAATCGGCCCCTACTAAGAAATGAAAAAAGTAAATAAACTTTGCAGAAAAGCAATAAATGATCAGAAGAAGAAAATGATTCGGACTGAAGAATCTTGAATCTGTAACGAAACCTATTTCTCCAATGTTAGTCTTTATTTACTTAATTTGTTAAATTTGTGCCGGGCTAAATGTTTTATAGGGGAAATTTTTCGTACCAGTCTCCCTTTACAAATAGATAACATCTTCCTAGAAGGATTATTCAATGTACCACAAATTCCAACTATGAAAAGTTTGTTTTGTGCGCTTAAAAGGAATCATCAATCGTCTGCCTTGTTATCACGTCCATTTATCTTTTAAATAAAAACAGAGCACTTGAAAACAAATACATACAAAACTGGCCTGTTTAGTCATTCGATAAAAACCGTCACGTTACCAACGTCTTTTAGCAGCATGCTGTGCTAAGGATGATCAATTTAAAAAATTGGATAATGGAGTGATCAAAATATAAGTTACTTCTCGCATTTTGCAGGATGTTGATCACTGAAAAAAGTCTGGATTAAAAAAGAAACAGCAAGCGAAAACAAACTAATGATTAATTTAGCATAGACTTACATTACAAAAAAACTTATTTGAGAAACCTATTCAGGATGGGAGATTTTCTGGACATAATAAGGAGTAAATGCTTATATTTTCAGCCCATTAGCTTTTGCTGCAGCTTGTACGCGTCATACATACGTACATACATATACATAGATACATAACCAGCCAGCTATGCGTACCAATTTGAAAACTGAAGTACTCTTGACGGTACTGGTGACAGTTTTGGTTGACGGTTTCTATTGATAGCGGAAATTAACAGACAACGTTTTTGTTATTCCTTCCATGTCGTCTCCCGTATTACACTGGATTGACTAAAAAGTTCCTGCTCTCTTTGTCATTGGGAGTATTTAGTTTTGACGAACTTCATTCAAAACATTGCTTTCGATTGTAATGATAGCAGTTGTATCACCGTGCATTGGAAAAAAAGTCTTATTTGTTGTTTTCATGTTTATTTATTCTAACATTGAAAGGATAGGAATACAGGCAACGTATTCGGCATATCAGAAACCGTCGGACCGAACTGTCACAGAAACTGTCAAAAGAAGCCACACCAATAGAGTTACAAGGCAGATATTTTAAATAAATAATCTTTATCATGTCTGAAGGGAACTTTTTGCCCCAAATCCCACCTAAGCTTTTAATGAGGGGGGTTGCAATTTGCCATGTAAGTTCAGGCTAAATTTATCCCTTAGTTTACGTTGAGCTGCATTCACGTTTGCTTTTTTTTTTTAAATTCAGGTGTTTTTAGTGAATTAGTACCCTAAAGAATGTGAAAGAAATAATTTATCTATTGATCACTCCTTTTTCAATTTTTCATATCCCCCCACAACACAGCATGTTGCCAAAAAATGTTGGTCATGTGATGGTTTCTGTTACGTGTAATGTTTTTTTATTCGTCAAAAATGATTTATGTATATATATATATATATATATATATATTTATCATTGATGTAAGATATCATTGTAACATCACTCATGTCATTCATACATATATGATTTATGAATATTCATATTCATGTCCATATAAATATTTTTCAAAAAATAATGCATATTTTTTCATTCGGGCATTTCCACTGTATAACCGTGCATCTGTCAGCATCACAAAATAAAAAGTTGAAATAACGCTGATCGGATTAAAATTCAGCGTAGCCGTGTGAATTTCGGTATCTTTTCTTTGGCGGGGGGATATAATTTGAAAAAGAAGTTTGGTTGTAAAGCTCTTATGACAAGCTATTTTATACAAACACACTCATATCTGCACACATATTTATATATGAATATATACTCACAAATATATACATACATACGCATATATATATATATATATATATATATATATATATATATATATATATATATATATATATATGTATATATATATATATATATGTGTGTGTGTGTGTATGTGTGTGTGTGTGTGTGTGTATTACAAACAAAAATCTGAATTAAATTAAATGCACCATGAACCTAAAATCGTATAATAAAACTGTTATAAGACAACAAGTTGAAAAAACACTGATCGGATTAAAAGTAGCTTGCGTGGCATGTTGTGGATACTTTGGAACAATGTACAGAGATTGACAACAAAATTTACTTTTTCAGCATCACCAGATGGAAGCTGTACATAACCACACACACACACACACACACACACACACACACACACACATATATATATATATATATATATATATATATATATATATATATATATATATATATATATACATATGTATATATTTATATATATATTTCACGTACTAAGAAAATAGACAATTACAAAAAAGATTTGATCACCCATCGTGAGAAGAACATCAAGTTGGGATTGGTTGTGTCGCATCGTTGGAAATATCTTGCACGACATTAACTCACTTGAAGATCCTTCAGTCATCAATATCTCGAATACATACGTACTTGACGATTACTGGGGAGGTCAGTTTTCCAACAGGTGTTCTCAACGATTAATTCCCAATAAAAATCAAACAGTCAATAAAATCAGTTGCTCTGAAGATTTTACTATCGGCTAGCGTCGAGCCCTTCAAGCTATCCCATTGTCCAACAAACACTTGCATTTGCTGAATTTTCTCATGGTAGATTTCTTCTTTCCTGTCCACTTTAGCTCATTAGCCAGTGGTCAGTAGAGTGAGGTCTAATCTGCCAGCTTTAGATATTTCACCCAGGTTGGAATCGCCAATTAGGAATATTCTCATCATTGTTAGATAAAGGAAGTAATTTTCCACGGTCAAAAACAGTCAGCAGAGATAATAATACTAAGCCAGAACGAAGCTTAATTAACTCAGACGACAGAACAAAATAGAAAGAATTCATTGTCTTTGTAGTTCTCATGCTCAAAAGCAAAAAATTACAAACAACCCTTGCTAATCAAAAAGGGTCCTTTGAAATGTTGGTAAGTTCATTTGCTGCACTAATTTCGTTACCCGGACAAAGGAACTGCTGTGACATCTACTAATATTGGTGTGACCTTTTCTGTCCCTCATTTCGTAAGATGAATTCTTCAAGATAAGTAACAATTTTGTTGATAAGAATACGTATACTATCAACCATTTGCAACAATTAACCCTTCTATTGAAATAAGCCCAATCTTTTTTTTTTCTTTTCTAAAAAAATCCTCTCATAGAAATTCAAATATATCCGGGAATTTTTTCACAAAAAAAAGCGTTGTCATTATGCTACAAAATATTTGTACAAGTATCTATCTCTTTATTGAATGGATCAATCATTTTGGATCGATGAATTCAGCCTTTCTGCAATCGTCTGAAAGTCCTTATTTTATGAATTATTCGGACGAGCATCCTTGTTGCTGTTGCTTTGATCACTGCAAATCAGCGGATGGTTTATCTAGTCTCTGTAGTATTATCTGAAATTTTGAAGTATTTTCCTTATTCCTTGAAGTATTTGGACTGATATCCCTATTCTCGTTGTTATGATCACTACTTATCGGTGTCCAAGTATTTTCTTAAATTCTAAGATAGCGTGGGTTATTGTGATTGGGAGATATAGAATTTTTGAATTGTACACACTTAATCTTGAAATGTAGTTTCAAAATCTGATCACCATTTTACAAAATTATTTTTCGGCATAGACCCAAATATCCGTTCCTTACGTCCAATCAAAAGTCATTTTTCGTATGGTTGGGTAAAATGGGAACAAAAAACTACTAAAAGATTTTGTCTTTAATGCGTGGTGATTTTTATGTCTCCACTAGTTTGCGCGCGCCGTAAAAATGACAGAATGTATTAAATATATGGATATACACATTTCATTTTATATAGATGAATGATAGAGATTTACATTGCACTGCACTTGGGGAATAAAGGTTCGTTGACCACAAACTATCTTTCTTTTGTTTATGATTGTATTACTTTCTCTTATCATTCTTCTAATTCAGCATTTTTATTACGCCATTGAAGCATGGGAAGAATTCATTTTACTACATCAGTTGTGTCCCTTGGGGTGACAATTCATTATCATATGCATGGATTATTGAAACTTAAATACTGCTTATTGCACCATCTGACTGATAAGGAACTTCTGAGACAAGATATCATTAATTACTGATCTTTCTCACAACAGTTTCGACTGATTTATCCCTTGATCTCCTTTCCAGATGGATTTTAGAGACAATACTTTGTTACTATTACTCAGCAATTTTCGGATTGATTTTCTTGTCTTTACCGTCTTTATTTTTATGAAACTTCTTTTTTTTAAATTTTCGTTTGCATGTCGACTTTGCTTATTACTTAGCGTGTTTGATCTAAGCTCCCGTATTGTATAAATGTTTAGTCGCAAAGATATGAATTCCCCGACTATTACGCAAAATAAAGCAACCTATTGACGACGAGTATTCGGCTGGTGGCAGCGATATCTCTCTCCATATTCTCCCCTCTGCTATGGGAAAAAAGTAGTGGGAATCAGGGCGCCTTTTTTTGAAGGCGAGCTTTTGGTTGCAAACTTTACACGGCCGACACTTGCATTAAGAAATCCCAGATCTGTCTTTCGTAAATCTTCTGTCAAACTTTCCGAATCAAACTAAATAGAAGAGGACAGTGAGCTATAATTGTAGGTTTTTGTTGGTTGTGTACAGCATTTGAGAAACAAAAATTGATCAACAGACGGTTTGAGTCTATTTCTGCTCTTTCACGATCACTCCGAAAACACCGTACATTACATGTGGTTAGAAAGTTAGTCTCACGTTTCCAATTCTTTTTCCCCGTATGAAACTGATTAATGTGTTTATAACATTTACACTAAAACATCAACGGGAATTGAAGATTAGAAGGGATTAGGGAGAGAATGAGAAGATACAGGCAGAGTTATAGAAAAGAATAGAGACATAAGATGATGTTTAATATTAGTTAATACACGCGAAATTTTCACAATCCTAGTCAATTATAATTATTTAGTCTAGCGGAAGATCTCTGTTATAAGGCATTTAAAGAGAACCAAACTCACCATACTCACGAATATGTCTGTGAGATGAACCTGCCAACCGTTTGACAACTGCGCGTCTTGAAAATATTCATCAAGTTAAGTCTGATCTGAGGCTAGAATATTGGAGAGAAGAGAGAGAATCAGACACATTTTTCTCCGATAGATCTGCCAAACCACCTCGGTAACTGCCTCGCTATGATAAGCAACCTCTTTGATTAAAATGATATACGCAACTAAATCTTTGATCTATGTTTAATGAAAAGCGTCATGATTTTTGGCCTTATTTAGTATACATGGTGAATTGGTACAATAGCTCAAGAAAGTATTGTATCATTTCTCTGAAATCTTAGAAACCATAAGATATCAGATATTTGTGATGAATCGAAAACAAATCCTAAGTTGCTTGCAGGTTATAATCGCTAACCTTCACCAGACTGCACCCAAGGTTGGTGAAAAAGAAAGATCGCGCCACAACAGTTGAAGGGTTTATTTTAAAATTAACTGAGTCACATTGATCTCTGATTCTACAGCAGACAATCTAATCCAAGTTGGATAGATTTTTCATTCATATCGTATCCCCTTACATGACAACAAGATTATGGTGAACATTTTTGGTGACCATTCTCATTCCATATTTTCAGATTTATCCTTCAGGTTCCCAACAAGATTTTAGCACATTCATTACATGTAATGTAATCCGTTTTAATTAATCATTCCTATTTCAGAGTTTGGGTTGCAGTTAGAACTTGGTCTGAAGCCAGGGGAGCAGGTTGGAGGATGGGGATCTGTTGATAAGGGCAGATATTTCAAGTTTGGCGTTTCCGAGACATGGTTAGTACCAAAGTGCCAATATGTCTTACGTGTAAGGGTCCTTTAGGGAATTGGGGTCGACCGGAGATTTCTCTGGAAGCTGTGAAAGGTGCGATATTGCTGACAATACTGGAGAAGTAACGATGCAGATATAATCAGTCATAATTTTTGATGGCAAGAGAAAGAAAGGACGAATTAAGAAAAGAGAGATGGTGCAATATAATTGTAGATACTTATCTGTAGCCATAGAAAAGGGAGACAGCGGTCAGGAACAACAGATTATTTATCTTCAAAAGTGCGGAAGATATTGCATAAAAACCAAAAACAATGGAAGGACAACAATAACAGGAACAACAGAGAAAAAGAAATAGACAGTGGGTGGTGGAAGAACTGGACTCTAAAATTCCGCAAGGACATTTTCCTTGGTGCATTAAAAAACGGTAATTCCCATACGCCAGGACGCATGTCCCGAGCTTATGATGGGCCTGATTCTATGGAGAAGAAAAATTGGATTTTTATCGCCAACAATGTTTCTCGGTCACCTGAAATTTCGGCTGACTATTGTCTGCGCAAAGGTTTTACTTTCTCATTTCTGATTCGGTCTCATGAAAATGTCTGTAATGTCGTAAAATGCAAAAAATATAACGGCACAATATTGTATCATACACACAATTACGTGCTTCCCCCGTTTTTGCCGTTATTCCATTTATTTACATATGAGCTTCTTCTTTCCCTCAACCTTTTCTTTTTTTCTTCCTTCCTTCCTCCTTTCTATCCTTTCTGTTTTGGTCTTTCCCTCATTGTTTCTTTCAATCCTTCTGTCTTTCTTCCTTTTTTTCCAGCTGTCATCCTTTGTTCTTTTTCTGTCTTTCCTTCTTTTTCATATTTTTCATTCATTTCATCTTGCCTTCTGTCAATCATCCCTCCTTTTCCATAGTTTCGGTTTATTTTTTCCTATTTTCTTTTACTCTTTCCTTCGCTCATAAAGAGTAGCAATTCAAATGTCACTAGATGCTTACTTACTCTCTTCCAGGTTATTTTCTTACCTCCTTCACCCTTTCTTCTTCCTGTTTTTCCTTCTCTATCTTCCCTCTTTCTTTCTGTATTCAGTCTTCTCTACCGTTTCTCCTTATCTCCACACCATTTCCTTTCTTTCATTCTCACTTCACTCTTTCTCATCTCTCTCTCTCCTAATCTATCTCATCTATCCTTCTGAATTCCCTTCTTGTTCTTCATGCCTTTCTTTCTCTCTCTCCATGCCTTGACTTACCTTTTTTTTTCTTCCTCTCTCTGTCTTTTTCTTATTGTTTTTTTGCTCTTCCCCCCTCTCTCACCCTCTCCCCTTTTTTATCATTGTGTCTTCTCTTAACTATCTTTCTGTCTTTTCTTCTTGTCTTCTCTGCCTTCCATCCCTTTTTGTCTCTGTCCCCCTTATCTTTTTTCCTACCTTCTGTTATATTTCTTTTTCTCTCCCTCTTCTTCTTTCTGTCTTTCATTACCCATCTTTTTTTCTCATGCTCTCTCTACATATACTCCTCCTCCTTCCACCCTTACTCATTTTCTCTCTCAAGGTTTTCAACCGTCTTCTGCTCTTTAATGGCGCCATGTCCTCGAAACGACAAGGAATATGAGAATCACATCCGATCCTTATCAGCCTTTACAATTCTCGTCGTTGCCGTTATTACCGGGGGAAAATATAACAAGGCAGCAATTCAATGAAGTTGTCCGGCAGTGTCCGAATATCTGCAAAATGTCCATGACTGTCAGGGCCAGTTGATATATAAATCAATCAGGCACAATATTGCTAGGATATGTCGTAACAAAATACCATTGGCGAAACTCTACATAAAACGCAAAGGAAACAGGTTTGGTTAATCACTCAATAGACACCGTCATGTGACCATTGTCTTTTGGGGGCATGCTGTGTTGGTGGGGATCAATTAGAAAAAAAACGAGAAATTAAATAATTAACGAATATTACCTTAGCTTTTGTCGGGCAGTGATACTGAAAACAGTCCGAACGTTCAAACAAGCAGGCGTGAATGCGGCTGGACACGAACTAAGTCGCCAATTTAACATAAACTTGATTTGTAAATTGAACCCACTCTAAAAAGAAACCCTATCCATGGCTGATTTTCAAAAAGTAAGCTATTTTCTAGACATAAATAAGTTCTTTCAGTCCTAATAAGTAAGAGTAATGAGAAAATACTTAATTTTCTGTCCTCTCTCAGTATTAATACGACCTGTATGCGTGGCACATACTTTTGTATGAGAGCCGAACTTGAAAACTGAAGAAACATATGTTGACAGTTTGGGTGACAGTTTTGGTTGACGGTTTCAGATATTGCGCCTAGTTTTCAGGGTTCTAATGTCGATGGGATATTTCAAAGGTTTATTTTGATGAATCTTCTTCACTTTATGTTTTGTGTTCTTATAATTCTTGGGATCTTTCGTTTGGTTGAGTAATTCTTTTGGGATCGAGAGGTTGCAGTAATCTCAAGACTAATCATCCTGGCCTCATGTCAATGTGTCGAAACAAGTATTCATAAAAACATTGAACGGAAATATCGTCCTTTGAATACTTAACGGATGACGATTGTACGATCTCTCCGGGAAATAACTTCTGTTCCTTTCATTCCGTTAACCTTTTCATTTAAACGAAATGCATTCGTATGTAATTAATAAAACTAAAAGAATCATATAATGCTTGATTTTATCATATAAAATTATTTTTCCTCTTTACTCCCTAATTTTTTCCTTTCTTCCTTCTCCTTTTTTCCCTTTTTTTTCTATTCTGGTTTCTTATATCTCTCATTCTCCAGTTTCCCCTCTTCTTTATCATTATTGAATCTCTCTTTTTTTTTCTTTCTCTTGATTTCTTCCTTATTTAATTGCATTTTCCTCTTCTTTCTCTTTTATCATCAGATATTTTCCACTATTCTTTCTCATATATTAGTCCTCACGCTTTTCATCCTTACCTATGCATTATCGTGTTTTTCTTCTTGTCTCTCATTACCTCTCTCTTTAAAGTTCTCCTTTATTTTCTTTCTCTCCAAGTTTCTCCTTTTTCGTTACCTTTCTTCTCTTTTCTTCCCATTCTGTTTGCGCTTTAATCTCTTTTTTTCTCCTCCTCCTCATCATCATCACTATTATTGTTGTTGTTGTTGTTGTTATTATTATTATTATTATTATTATTATTATTATTATTATTATTATTATTATTATTATTATTATTATTATTATTATCATTATCATTATCATTATTATTATGTGACTTTAAATCCCATTGGATGATTCCTTCTTTTTTTTCAATCTATTTTTATTGGTTTCTCCGTTCTTCTTTCCGTCTTCTTTTCTCTCTTTTCTAGGCTCCCCTTCTTCTTCTTCTTCTTCTTCTTCTTCTTCTTCTTCTTCTTCTTCTTCTTCTCACCCTTTCTTTTGCGTTCTTCCTCATACTTCTTTTACGTTGTCTTCTCGTTCCTCCCCTTGATCTTGTTCTTGTTTTTATTCTTTTCATACTTGTCGTTGTTGTTGTTGTTGTTGTTGTTGTTGTTGTTGTTGTTGTTGTTGTTCTTCTTCTTCTTCTTTTTCTTCTTCTTCTTCTTCTTGTTTATGTTCTTCTTCTTCTTCTTCTTGTTTATGTTCTCCAGAAGCCCTCTATATGCTTGTAGTCGTGGGAACCACTCCCCAAATATCGGTCTACGATGCCAATCCATTCATTCATACATTTACGACGGTTCAATTCCATTTATTATAATGCATGAGTGTGATAGCACTGATCGTTTTTCTCTCACTGAAGGGCGACTATGCATTAGATATTTGCTACCCACAACAAAGTTCATTATTTTCTGCAACAAAATTGCACCAGTTGTGAGCAATTTCTTTCAACAAATCTCCAAACCGCATTCTCTTGACGAAATATTAATCGTACCTAACCGTCCCGTCCTTGCTGGTAACATTATAGCTAATCAGCGCCGAACTCGATCAGGCACTGGAAGCATGCGCTGTCCGCACGTATGCGTGTGGGCCTCCACATTAAAGCCAACATTGTGCCACATTCCGCTACAGTGAGGATGTAGTTAAATAACTACATTTTAGCTAATCTAGCGAAGAGAATAATGTTTTAACAGTGTATTGTGTCAGCCAGTGCGAGATTAAAAAAAAAGAAAACTATAAGTCTTGAGTGAGATTTTCAGTTGGGATTTTTTTAAAGAGCAAGAAATAAAAAAAATCGTGCGCAGATATGCAAACTGGGTTTTCCATTACACAAAAGGCTCAAATATCGCGATATCTGGGCTCTCTATTTGCATTAAGATAATTTCTTGTTTATTTTTCCTCCACCATGGCGAAGTTCGTTATCAAGCTTGTGCGGATGCCAATGTTTGAGTTCATACTTACTAATGCAGTATGTGTTTATGCATTCACCTTTGTTTGCGGAAGAGTTCCGTTGGTGTCGTATGATAAGGCATCACATCATGCAGAAATCATATTTTCCGCCTGTTCTTCTCATCATTGTTTGTGACATGACACTTCCGTCATTTCTTTTATTTTTAATGTCAGTCTTTTGATGACTTCATTCTCACAGATGCCGAGCGTTTTTTTTTTCTTCGAAAAATGCCTACGCTTGGCCTATGAGAGAGGGCCCAAACGGTGCATTGTGCAAGGGTCCAGAGGGCCAAGGCGCGGCGGGGTCGAGAGTTTCTTGGGTAGATCGACGGCAGCAGATGAAAACAGGATGGCTAAAGGACTAAGGTATTAATGCAACGTCTGCGTATGTCGGGTGGAGGAAAGCAGCTGTGCACCGTTTTCTAAAATTTTTCTTGAAGGTCCCTTGCGTACGTATTTCTCACTGGGAGCGGTAGTAATAGGGGCTGGCATGTTTTTATTGGATATTTTTCTATCAAATTACACGATAACTTCTAGATACCATGCTGGTCATTCATGGCATTTTCTCAAGAGTGTTTGGGGTAACTGGGAGGTACCCATCACTTCTGCAAGAAAAAACGACAGGTCATCTTACATTAAAGTTTGATTCATGCCTTTTCCAAAGACATAAGTGCTAAGTTAATTTGAACTGCCTCAGACAGGATTTCAACTTTGTTCACTAGCGATGATGTTGATACGAGACTGATTCTACACCTTTGCATATGTGCAGAGAGACAGGGGGAGAGAGTAAGAAAAATGAAGATTTACAGAGTATTTTATATCCATATGAATTTAAACTAAGAAATTATCTTTTATGTATGGGCTTCACAGCTGTAAACACTGAACAGAGAAAAACGTTTTCAGTTTTCTTTACGTTACTCAAGGGACTTTTTTGACAAAAAAAATGACAACGCAATTTTTGTAATTTCCTTCTGTGTTTTTTCTTCTGTTACAAATGTGTGTGCGTTTGTATGAGTGTGTGTGTGTGAATTCATGAGCTCATTTTTGGCGTTAGTAGTGCGCGAGTCAGGACAGACAATCAGTTTCAAATAGTTTTCGTGTTTTATTGTCGTGTTTGAGTTGGGTTAAAGCCATGGATACTGTTAAATTTTTGCTCAAGTAAAAACATGTTTTATTGTTTGTGAGGGGAGGATTTTTAAAAAATACTGCTAAACTTGTATAAGCATTGAGAAAAATAGAAACCCACAGCTGCAGATTTCCTACGACGAACAGAATGTAAGGTCCAGTTCAGCATTGTACTTACATGGTAAATAGAAACCCCTCTCTGATGGAAACCCTGTTTCTCTGATTCCCCCACCGTTTAAAGTGTAGAAACTACTACATCGACTTGTCCATTGTCGCTACCGATACATCTTTGAAAAGAAACTTACAAATTTGAGCAGAAAAGGTGGTTTGGGCCTTGAATATATATATATATATATATATATATGTATATGTATATATATATATATATATATATATATATATATATATATATATATATATATATATATATATATATATATATATATATATATATGATTTTGAATTGCAATGGTAATGCAAGGGCCCGATAGTAAGAGCTGCGCTAGGTTGGAGCAGCTACCTAACGGTCAATCGAAAAGATACATTAGCCGTGTGGTAAATGGAGACCATTTCAAATAAGAGTTTCCATATGTTATATTGTAATTTTTAATCATTCTGTCGGATCATACATCCATTTTTCGATGATATATTTCTATATGCATGTGTGTTTTATTGTGTGTATTGATGTGTGTGTGACTGCACAGTGATACACTTTTCCGCATCTTCACACGCGTGCACACACAATATATGTGTGTATGTGTGCGTGTGTCTATATCAACGTGTGTATAACATGTCTATCCAGTTACATACAATAACAGAATCGATGGTTAAAATCAACGTGTTCTTCAGCACTACCTAATTTTCGTTGACATAGATTTGCTTAGAACGACACCGACCACACGATAAACATCAATCATAGTTTGAAAAAAAAAGCCCCCCCAAAAACAAAACTCTTCTGTGAAATATGGAAAGAATGCTTCTTATGTGGATCGGAGAAAAACAGAAAATTGATGATTGAATTATTATAATATTTGCAGTACTAATTGACAGCAAGAACATAATTCATTGTTCAAATTGGGTGCTTTAATATTTGCGGGGGCTGGGAAAGGGTGAATAATTGCTCGCGATGTGTTTTGGGAAAGGAAACGCGCCCAAATAACATGGACGGCATAAAACTATGTGTGTGTGAGAGAGAGAGAGAGAGAGAGAGAGAGAGAGAGAGAGAGAGAGAGAGAGAGAGAGAGAGAGAGGGGGGGGGAGAGAGATTGCATTTTGTAAACAGGAGTCTAAGAGGATGGGAAAGGATTGGAAAATATTTGTGGAAATTAGTACGTCTGTCTTTTATCGAATGTCAAGGGGCCAAAAAGAAACCCATATGCGTGGAAGTACGTGAAATACTAAAAGGGTGAGTGAGAAAGAGAGAAACAGAGACGGGGAAGGGGGGGGCAAAAAGAAATGTGTCATATAACACTGATCTCGGGAAACTTCCAAATGAATTCCAAATTAATTTCGATTGACAGAAATAAATTAGGCCAATTTGATCTAATACGTTACAAATATCTATCTATATAAAAATCTATCAATATATCTATTTCTTTATCTTAATTAGCTGACATTTCTCTCTTCCCTTTTCTTTACTTCACAGTTTTTTTCCATTCATTCTTAGTTTGTGTTTTCTGTCTTCATTTCAATTCTCTTTCCATCTCTCTTTCTTCCTTTCTTTCTCTTTGATTATCTATCTAACAATGTAGTTTTGTTTCTTTCAGTCTGTCTATCTGTATATGCAAATATATGTATTTAGATAAATATATATATATATATATATATATATATATATATATATATATATATATATATATATATATATATATATATATATATATATATATATATATTGCTTGCTGGCGGACGTTACTTCGTACATATATACAAAACGAGGGGAAGTTTGAATCAGGCAAACACTTTCAGCTATTGTTTCATGATTTTAGTTCGTTAAATCTAAATACATATTCCAATTTCTCATAGCATAGTGAATGTTTCATGTTATTTGCTTGCTCACACATAGTCATATTTGAGTACATTTACGCATACATTTATAGATGTTCATACACAGATGTATACACAAATATATTTATAGGTATTTACTTAGCTTCAATTACATGTGATAATCACTTTTTCTGCACACACACACAGATACATACACACACTAGGATGAACACACATAGATAAATATTATAGATTTATACACATGTGTATATAATGATTTTACTTAGTTTAGTTTACTTTGCACCCTCCATGCGGTATTGCACACACACACACACACACACACACACACACACACACACACACACACACACACAAACATGCACGCATACACACACATATACATATATATTTTCATACACGTACGTAAATGGATATTTTCCTTAGTTCCTTTTATTCACATACACACACACGTGCACTCTCACACAAACGCATCTATCTATCTATCAATCTACCTATCTATCTATCTATCTATCTATCTATCTATCTATATATATATATATATATATATATATATATATATATATATATATATATATATATATATATATATATATTCTAGAATGCTTTACAGCTTTAAACACTAAACTTTTTCAAAAAGTCTTTTGTGTCACTTCAGTCAACTATTTCCCGATATCTGTCAATGTAATTTATGCATTTTTTCCTGTGTTTTTCCCTGTTCCATATATTCTTTGTTATCATGGAATAATTTATGAATTGTGTGTTGTTGGGATCATCCATTGTTTACCATGTAACCGTTTCGGGGATTTTGAAAACAAAACAGCTATATTAACATGGCACCCTTGCAGTGTTGACCAAACACCACCTTCCTTTCTTATTATATAGTTTATGCCATACATGCAGCTTGTCTTTTTATATAAGGTATTATGGGTATATTGATATGATTTTGTACTACATATTATTAATTCTTTGGAACAGGGCTTGCTTACGTAGATTACACAAAATGTATTCAACGATTTGGGATCAGTAAGTATAACAACCGAAGTGACTCACTGTTCGTGTCATTTCTATTGACTATATGTACATATGTACACACATATACATGTTCGTGTCATTTCTATTGAATGTATGTATACATATATATATATATATATATATATATATATATATATATATATATATATATATATATGTGTGTGTGTGTGTGTGTGTGTGTGTGTGTGTGTATGTATTTCTTCATCTGAGACAAAATTTCACAAAAACACCTTTGGCTCCCGAATTGGGAGGGTTAGTAGTGTTATGAACAGTAGTTCACCTACTATAAATCTCCTGACATTGCGAAATGACAAGGATATATCTGTATAAAGAGCAGAGCCATTGTAGCCCCCTATTCCATAGGTTATGGGTGGTGTTTGAAAAAATGAAGTGTTTATGAACCCTCATAGGCGTGCGTACACAATCAGCCTTGCTCCCTTGTGGGTGTTGTTTTCTTACAGTTGAAAAATTCATGAGCATGTTTATCGAGTGTGTTTATAGAGAGTGTATATTGGAGTCAGGAGAAAACATTAGAAATCCAAGTGAATGAAGCAGGCAATTATCTATTGCAAAAAGACTCTATTAAGATATTCAACTAATAGAATACATTTCATTGCATTTTTCACATTCCAGTATAATCGAATAGCTCCACATAACTAGCTAAATGTACATAGATAAGTAAAGGTACTTATGTGTCGATAATTATATTCATGTGTATACTCGCATGTAAGTATATGGAATTTCAGTGAGCTTCTACAGCCACACATTTATCAATATGTTTTATCAGCTTGATTTTTTAGGTGTAATCCGTTATTCTTAATAATGTTTCGTTAGGATATCAGATGGCTCTTAGTGACAGATTACCTGCCACAGAACTCTAACGTTTTTAATAAATTTTTCGAAATAGTGAGAAAAGATTGTTTACGATCCCTTTGGCACAAGATATTCGGAACCATCAACCATAACTGTCATCAAAAACATAAGTTTCTTCAGTTTTGACAGGTTGGCTGGGTGGTTGACTATGTATGTATGTCTTGTGTGTACACGCAGCACCAATGGATCTAGATGGCTGAGAATTGAAATATTTACTCCTTATCGTCTAGAAAAACATTAAAAAAAAAAGGTATTCCCACCCCAATGTGAGTGTATGCTAAACTGGTCTCTTAGTTAGCGTCTGGAAGCATTCACTCTAGTTTATTTTTTGTTAAATTCATGTTTTTTTAGTGATCACTCAACAAAAGGCGAGAGAACTTTTGCCAATTTGTGATTGATTATCCCCAACACAGCTTTCTGCCTAAAGACGCTGGTTTTATGAGGGTTTCTATTAAGTGACCAACCAGTATCTGTTCTAGTCAAAGTTTCTATTCTACGCAATTAAAATGATGCACCATGCCGTTATACGAAATAATGGAATCATCAGGATATACTCTTTGTGTGGGCCATCTTCAATATTTCTTAAAATGATTCAGTCCTCCATGGAAATCTAAAAAAAAAAATAAAATAACAATGTTATTAAAAGCAATTTCATGAAATATTTTAAAACGGGTAACGCTCAGTTACCCTGCACAGAAGTGGTTTTCTTCTTAATTATTTGTTTTCATACTCGAATCTTTTAAAAAGCTTTGTATTTTTTTCCCTAATTTCGTAGATGAATCACTATCAATTTTCACAGAGTTTTTAACTAGTGATAGTTTCATCTTAATTTTCAGATGTTTTTTGTCGTCATTCTGCGGCCATCATTGAGCAATACGGAATTAGAATTACAGTCCCTCCGGAGACGAATCCCTTTTTTCCCCGATCTGCATTACTCACTATTGGCTGTAGAATGATGATCTGAGTTGTGATAAAAAGCAAATGTAATGAAGATTTAGGAATACGAATCAAAAAATCTATCTATATAATGCATGGTGTTTTTTTTCTGTTTCTCTGTCCATACCAAAGGACTCTTCCACTGAAATGTAAAAATTTTGATGATAGAGATGGTATCATCCACTGAAATGAGTCCAGTTTTGTAGTTTCTTACATAACAAGAATATTGACATAAAAATCTAAATATATCCATGATATTTTTCCGGGTGATTTCATAATAACATCGCGTTTTGTTTATATTTTTTCAAGTCTGGAAAAAATTTTCAAATGCAATCAAAATTTTTTAAAATCTGCGAAAATTGAAACAAAAATTGTGTATGTCTTTCATTTCTCTCAATATATCTGTGAACATTTGTTTTGATTTTAAACATACGTTTTTACGGATTCCCACAGAGTAAAAATTAATTCGCTGTAATATTTCCTGAGTTTCTTGTCTTTAAAAGTTACTGCTTTAATTATTTTATCACTTATTTTCAAGGTAATCCTTGGTTATTTGGTCATGAAATATGATAGCATAAAGATAGTCAAAAGTTACTCCCTCCTTCATGGATAAACATGGCTGATTCTTTCATTCCCGGTTAACTCTTTAGCTAAAATGTTACGTATGCTCCAAAATGTATATACATGTATACTAACTCCAATATTAGTTGTGAGGGTATAGGTTTGAAGCGTACATAAAAGTTAGTTGGAAATGAAAAATCTTTCATTATCAGATGTAGAATTTAAACTGATTGTACCAATTTTGATTACTATTCACCTGTGATAAGAACAATTTAAAAATCTAAATTGAAATGAATAGTAGTCAGAATTGATACAATGAGTTACTATTTTGTTTGCGTATTCTTTTGTAATGTTTATAATGGACGGCTGTTAATTTTGTTCAGAGATAACCCAACACAGTCTTTCAAATTATTTGAGAGTTTTTGCCAAGACCATTTCTGCTCTCAGTGTTCTCGCCTATCACGGGATTTCCTTTTTGTCTATCCCATATAATCTAACTTCACTCTGTACGGCAAGTAACCTTCCCATGTCAGGTGTTACAAAACCTTGTTCGCTTTAACAGCTCATTATCACGCGTAATAACACAAATCTATGCCTGTGGCACGGGTTTAAGTCAGGGTTTGGATGGCAGACGCCTCTGGTTCAACTGGAAACAATGGGCATTCTCTGCCGATTTTTGTTTTTTAATGATAGTTGAGAATTAGCAGAATTTCCCTCCTACCCACACACCTTGTGACGTTTTCGGTTATTCGTCTGGTCTTAATAACACTCTCAGCGAGGAACACAAGAAATGGATTTGGTCTCGACGGCATTATTACAGCTAGATTGCAGGCATCATCGCGTAAGCCCTACAGATGTGTCCCTTTTTGATGGCACGAGAAAAAAAGCTTAAATACCCGCCGAGAGGCTGTAAGACATACAAGACAGTGCACCTGGTACCCGTTAAAAGATGACAGGAGGGGAAGCAGCATATTTCTTTCTTCTCTAGTTGACGGAGATCATACTTGACGTCTGAGTGGGTCTGTGTTTTCTTATTGTGAATTTTAGCTGACTTGAATTATTTTGGATCCTTTAGCAAACGTTTTAAAATGTTTTCGAGTCATAAACAAATCTAGTCATCAAGTTCGGGATTTTAATACTCAGTTGATAAATAAACTGTCACTTGAATAATCAAAGCGAGTGACACCATATCGGGTGTTTGTCACATGTGAGTTTATTTCAAAACCTGTGATATGTGAAGCCCACGCAGGACGGCTGATACAGTAACCTACGTTGGGGCACTTATTATACAAACAAAGATTGTATCACAAAGAATTGCCCATTGTACCCTTTGGTCAATTTCTGTCTAAATATTTGAGTCTAGTTGATTCGTCTTCTTCTTCTTCTTCTTCTTCTTCTTCTTCTTCTTCTTCTTCATCTTCTTCTTCTTCTTCTTCTTCTTCTTCTTCTTCTTCTTCATCTTCTTCTTCTTCTTCTTCTTCTTCTTCTTCTTCTTCTTCTTCTTCTTCTTCTTCTTCTTCTTCTTGGACCAGTTACTCTGTCTCTATTGTTTAAACACAACGTTGGGTTGCGAATTTGGATGTTTTTCTGTTTTGATCTTTCGACTTTGTAAGTTCAGAATTAACAATAGTTAGATTTTTTAATTTTTGTTTCGTGTGTCAGAGTCAAGTGTTTTTTGTTTTTTTAAATTTTGAGAGTTATTTCCAGAATAAAAAAAAATCTAAATTAACAACGCTGCCTCGTCGTTCTCTGTCTGAATTTCTGTGGCTATGTGTTATCATTAGAAAAGGATTATTCCAGAACAGTTTCTTTGTCTTTGATCTTTCCATTAAAACGTTTCAGTTGTTGCACCCTTTAGTTGTGTTCAGTCTGAATTTCTGAGACGAGGTCTTTTCACAATTATGGTATGATTTTTCTCGGCCAATTTTTCGTCTTCATTTTTTTAAAAATCTCAATGATCTCGTAATTTGACTCTCCGGCCTTCTTTCTGTTTGAGTATAAGCGACAAGGTCCCTTTACTATCATAAAATGATACTTTCGAAACAATTTTCCTGTCTCTATTGTTATTATGAGAATGTTCCAGCTGCTGGTACCATTCAGAATCCTCTTGAGAGAATCAAGTTGAAATCAAACAACAACGACAGCCTTCACCAGATTTAGGGGAGTAAACTCCACTGTTTGTCTATCAAGTCACATTAAGCCAAACCTGCTTATAAAATAATCATTTGCTTAACGTGATTTAAAATCGCGACTTCATGATTGGAAGGCGGCTCTATTACCAACTGAACTAAACTGACAAGTTTTACATATCCACGAATTTATTTCTTATAAATACAGCACAAAAGATGCAGTAATCATCTGAAGTCAGATTAGAAGTGTGATTCGATTTTGACCCTGCAGCTGCCGGGCTTGTTTTTGGTCTTCTATCTTTTTTTCCAATTTACCATATTTATTTGTACTGATTCTTCACTCTCCCTCCCTCCTACCCTTTCCTCCCCATTTCTCCCTCAACATCTCCGTACTTGTCCTGGTTCCAGCTCTTTCTCTCTTTTTCCTTTTTTCTCTCTTCACTTTCTCTTTCTTCTTTTTTTCTTTCTCTGATTTTTTTCTCTCTCTCCTTATTGCTCTCCCCTATCCTTGTTCTCCATCTCTCATCAGTTTTTTCTCTTCCTTTTTTCCCTTCCACTTCCACCCTTCCCCTCCCCAATCTCCTATAACTATTCTTTCTCCTTTTCCTTTCACACCCCGCCCTCTGCTTTTTCCTCTACTTACTATTCACTGATTCAAACACAAAAATTCTGGTAAAATTTGCTTACAGACGAAACCTCATTCGCTCGGCCTCAAATCCCGTTGTCATATTCAATAAACAGAAACATGTCTGTTTAGTCACACAATAAAGATCGTCACGTGATCAACATATTTTGGCAGCATGCTGTGTTGAGGATAATCAACTAAAAGTTTGAGAAAAGTAGTAACTCTTGAATAATCTACTTCCCTCGCCTCTTGATGAGCGACGATCACTAAAAAAGTCCAAATTTTCAAAAACGAACTTGAACACTGTCAGAATCACACTAAGGAGCCATTTTAGCTAGATATTGGAAATTGACTAAACCTATTCAGGAGGTGGAATTAGAAAACATCCCCCAAACCAATCCTTTTTCTAAACATAATAAGGAGTAAATGCTGTACTCGTGATACATACATACCTCAATAGTCAGCGAGCCAACCAGACCAACCAGACCAACTTCAAGAAATCTATGTTGACAGCTTCCGAGACAGTTTTGTTTGACGGTTTCTAATAAAATGGGCAATTATATCTGTGTTTATTCGATCCCTTCTAGCCAAAAGGATGGTCCAGTCAAATTTCGAGAATAATGAAAATACGGTCGTAGTTTTCTCTGTTAACTTTTTAGGGGGTTACAATCCTCATTTCCTGTAATTTCTACTTCCTCAGAGGCGTCCCATTATTGCAGTAGTCTTCATTTGTTTTCGGAAAAAAAATAATTGGCTATAATTTAACAGTTAATTAATAAATCAACAAGACATTTAACTTGACCCTGAGAATTTCAGATTGATCCTTGATTGGGTATTTGTTAACAGGCGTAAGGGTTCTGATCATTATTATTCTAAATCAAAATATCATTTTTGTGGGATGGGGGTTTGCTGTTATTGATATCATAATAAACTAGCATAGTATACATGAAAACTGTCGGGGTTATTTACGTACGAATCGACAATTTTGTGTTGGATTAGAGTTTATACTTCCTATTTTATATAAAAAACCTGTTGGTAAATCTTTTGTTCGTTTCATGCTAAAGCTTTTATTTTCAATATCATTTATTCGTAGGTTACTGCAGTACTTTATCGATATTCTCACGTATATGATTTGTATGGTTCACTGACACCAAGTACTCGGGTTGCAAGTTTATGCAAATGGTAATTTTGCTCCTTTGATATCTTGGTTAATGATATTCAACACTTGCTATAAACTCTTTTATTAATACTCTGGCGACTTTCCAGTATTAATCACCGCTGCCTACAACAGGCCATTTTAATCACAGTTGTTGGGTTTAGTTAATCACTGCTATCCACGACAGACCATTTCAATCACTGTTTAGGGGGTTAGTTAATCACTGCTATTCACAATGGACCGGTTTAATCACTGATGCTTGGTTTAGGTTATTCATGTATTCTGGCACACACACACACACACACACACACACACACATACACATATACATATATATATATATATATATATATATATATATATATATATATATATATATATATATATATATATATATATATTCAGACTTTGCCTAGCCCTAAGCGTTCATAGAAGAAACTTGAAATGTTGCATATACACCTCAATGAATAAGGTGATGTTTTTGTTTTTTCAAAATATCCTCTCCTAAATAGTTAAGTAGCATATATAGGTGGTGGAGATTCATAATATTCCTCAGAATGCTTGTCTTTGCAAGGTTTGGAAATACTGTCGTCTGCATGTCTGCATAGGACTTCTGATTCATATGATCTCGTCTGAAGATTCTTTGGGATAGTTCCAAACACTCCAATAATGGTGGTTATAATGTCTTCATAATAATATTTCTTCACTTCGCTGGTAAGGTCTAGATATTTTTAAGCTTTTAACTCACTTTCGGTTCTAATCCGTCGTCTGGATGAACGGTGATAATAATTGTCTAATTAGTATTCTCCTTCCTTGGTTTCGTTTCAATGTGAGCCTGACTTTCCTCTTTGATTTTTTTCTCATTTCATTCTGTGTTTCTTCAGGGTTTCCTTCACAATTCTTTCTTGTTGTATTCATCTCTTTGTCTCTTCTCAATTTCATTATCGTCTCTTTCTGTTTCCATTGTGATCTTTGTCCTCTTCTTGATTTCTTTCCTATCTTATTCTTTTGTTCAACTTTTCTTTTTTTTTTCCTATTTTGTTTTGATGTAGTTTTTTTTTTGTCTTTCAAAGATTTTCTTCCAGCGATTTAACTCCTTCTTGTTGTTTATGTTGCGTCGGTTTCTCCTTTCTGCAATCTTCTTCAGCTGTAATATCTGAATGTAACGATGGTAAACAGATTTTTTTCTCTCCAATGGTAACACAACTTATTATGTTGTATTCAGCTATTTCCCTTCCCTTTCTTGATTTCCATACCTTGTCCTGATTGAGTTGCAGAATCGATCAACCGAAACATCGTGTTAACAACACAAACAACAGGGAGTTCAAATGTTGGAAAAAAACTCTTTGAATGTTAATGACCTTTCTCAAAAAATAAACTGTTTTTCTTCTTATTTCGATTCTTATTTTTTTTTTTCTCGTGGTTTATTTCCCATCCTGTTCTGGTTATCTTCTTCCTTGTTTCTTTGTCTCTTTTGTTGTTAGTTTCTCCAACTTCTCTCTTAACCCTTCTCTTTTAAACATTATTGCATTTTTCTTTCATGCTTCATTGGGCTTCCTATATTATTCCTCGTCTCGTTTTCCATAACTTCTCGAATCAACCGATCATTGTTTTCCGGGCATTCTCAAGCAAATATTCTAACATAGTTACCTGACACGCGCCTTGCGGTTCCCGCCAAAACAATAACGCTCAATTAACTACTTCTCTGCCAGCGATACGCAATAACATATGTTCTTTTGTTTCAGCTTTATCTCTGTGTTCACACAACCTAAAATTCAGCAAAGCAAAAGCTATCACTCTCCGTTGTTCTCCTTTAGTTGTGCCTTGTACTCTGTCAGCAGGAAAGCAACTTGAAGATCATTACCTTGCAGGGGATTATACGTGTTGCTGTTTGGTTAACTAAACTGATAAACCCGACAATCAAGATACATGTTCGGAAAAATATATTTTCGTTGTTCAAAGAAGGTTGGTCGGTTATAGAGAAAGGAGACGATAAAGAAAAAAAGAAGCAGAAAGAAAGAATGAAGAAAAAGAAAGAAAGAAGGTTAAGTGATATTTTTTCAAGTACTGAGAAACCTAGGGTATATTTGTGGAATCTTCATCAACAAAATTCTGATCGAAAAGAGAAAAAAAAGAAAGAAAGAACAAGAGAAAGCGAAGTAGTATAAGAGAGAAATTATTTGGAACTCCGAGACATTCTTGTAAAATCAACATCAACAAAATATGGAAGAAGAAGAAGAAGAAGAAGAAGAAGAAGAAGAAGAAGAAGAAGAAGAAGAAGAAGAAGAAGAAGAAGAAGAAGAAGAAGAAGAAGAAGAAGAAGAAATGATATGAAGTAGAGCTAAAAGAAAAGGTATTGGAACAAAGAAGAAATGAATACAGAAGGAAAGATAAAAAGAAGAAAAAGGCTTGTAAAAAGGGACAAATAATATTATTTACAAATATATAAACATAATGATAATTTGAATTCGTATAGAAAAAAGCCATTGAAGAATAAATGTGTTCAGAAGAAATGCTATTTATAACATCACTGGTGTTTTTGACTGAGAACATCTAAAATAAAGTGGAAATAAAAAAAAATCAGAAACGTCGAGATTCTCGAGAATTTAGATGTTATAAATAAACTTCAACCGTCAAAATAAGGCCCATCAATCGGAAAAAGCTCGAACAGTTTTAGAACGGGTCTAGTGGGGAGCTCATGCCAATTTTCAGTTCTGTTGACAATACTGTATACTTAGGAGCTGTATACACTGTATACACATAATCACATAAAACATGTGCACACACATACGCACACTCTTTCTCTCTCTCACACACTCACATGCACGTGCGCCTACATGCGTACATATATATATATATATATATAGAGAGAGAGAGAGAGAGAGAGAGAATGATATATGATTATACATTATATATACTTCAGTATATATATATATATATATATAGCATGCGGAATAATGCATATATATATACTTATGTCTAGAGAGAAAGGGGGTGAGAGAGAGTGAGATAGAGAGATTGAGAGGGAAAGGGGCAGAAGTGAGAGAGAACAAGATGACTTTTTTTCTGATATCTAGCTGGATATATGATTACGAACACACTGATAAAGATGTGAAAAATTGAAAAAGGTAGATGCAACTAAAATTATCTAACATTCGGTAATTAATAAAGATAGACAGAAAGATAGATAGATGTATAGATAAATGTGAACAGAGTGATATTTGAAGATGGATATTGCAGATAGATAGAGAGAAAGATATGAACAAAGTGGCGTAGATAATCAGATGGATTAATAGTTATGAAAAGAATGAGATAGATAGATAGATCAATACGAACAGAGTGGCATCAATCTATCTACCAATCTATCTATCTATCTATCTATCTATCTATCTATCTATCTATCTATCTAGAGAGATAGATTGATAGCGTACCTTTGATTAAGTGGATGTATCAGCTGACATCTAAGTATATCTACATACCGATCAACATTGATTAGTACACCATTAGCATGCAACAGTTCCTGCACATCCTATTATTTACAGGTACCCTATGTCCTTTCCCTCTATTCTGTAAAATACACTGAAATTGGCCAAGCAATGGCGGACTTCTACCAGAAATGAACCTGATCACATAATTAAAGAAAACGCTACGAAAACCGAAAGGGACTTAGGGTGGGTTCGTTGACCAGCTGAGACCCTTCGGCTCATTTGCTTCCTGATATACCTCGAGCCATTCTTCTCCTCTTCCAATAAGGCTTTAATGGCTACTCAGGAGTCCGACCAAAGAAGCGGATGAGTGATCGAACCAAATAGGCTTGGATGACCACAACATTCGCAAGGGGACCATCAATATTAATTATTCCGACAACTGTTGTCTCGGTCCGGAGTGGACGGCTGTGTAGAGTCCCTCTTTGTTGTTACAATAACCCTGGGCCCATTGAAGTGACCAGAGAGCCAGCCAAAGCTAGGAGGTCCACTGAAGCATAGCATAATCTTTCAATATCTGGAGAGACGAGGATTGAGATTATCTATCTCACTTTCTATCTATCTATCTATCTATCTATGATTGTTCATATATGTCTATAGTTGATGATATCATGAGGACAGAGCCGATCTTAAGAAAGGCCATTAATCACTGACTTTGTCATAATGACGGATTTACGCATGCACACACATACACACACATACACACATATTTATATATGTATTTGTGTATGTGTGTTTGTGTATGCATATACATGTATATGCATACAAGCATATATATATGCGGTATATTAAGGCATGCATGGATATAGACAGTGAGATATTCATATCCAGGATAAAGAGAGATAAACTCATTTATCCGACATCTATCTATGTGTCCATGTATATATTAGAAGTTTATATATATATATATATATATATATATATATATATATATATATATATATATATATATATTAGAATTAGAAAGATATATCCGGTGAGTGTTTACATATCTTGCCTATGACACACATCAGTGACCGGAGTTATGTTTTTTCCCTATAGTTATGAAAACAAAAAGCCCATTTACATCTGAATAACGTATTTTTCTATTATCCAATCAGGTTTGATTGTTTTCAAAAACCTACCGATTCTAACAAATAATTACTATGTATGTATGAAGATGATCCATCTGATTTACCTAATTTTTTCCTAAATTACATATATATATATATATATATATATATATATATATATATATATATATGTATATATATATATATATATATATATATATATATATATATATATATATATATATATATGCAATCATTTTCTCGATTAAAATTTTTTTTTTTCATGTGCATACCTATAGTTTATTCTTGTGAATTAACACGTATCATAAGTCTCATAGTATCTATGAATACTTAAACATTTCAGAAATAGAATTCAAAACGTCAAGTGGGAATTGCCTCATATGAATCTTCAATTCAAATTTCATAAACACATTATAGCAGGTAAATTATTAAAATCATATATCCATGTACACGTAGGCATATTTATCGCCCGTAGCATAATGAGCAATACAGCATCCATTTTGTATAACAAATATACACATTCCAACGTAACTAGTCATTGCAACCAACCTAACGCTTATCCATTGAAAACATAAACTGAACATTATACAGTGAAAATTTATGAACTTATACATTTGAGAGTTTAATCACAATATCTATTGAAAACGAATTTCAGCGAAATAAGTACTTGGAAGCCAATAGAATGTACCAGATGTACTCGTAATTCTGATAATCTATCTGTCAGTATGTGCGTATGTTCGGTTGCATTTATCAGCAGTTGCAGCTGTATTGACGGACAGGTAGGCATATATATATATATATATATATATATATATATATATATATATATATATATATATATATATATATATATATATGCCAGAAATAAAACAGGTTTATGTACCGCTATCCAAATGGATAGAGAGGATAGATTGGAACACGCAGAAACTGATAGTCAAATAGGCTGTTTAAATGTATTTACCAGCTAACATTCATGTACATACACTGATATAGATAAATATCTACGAACAGACTGAAATTGATAGACACGGATATTTGAGAGAGATTGGTCCATACACTTCCTGGTAGATGCTTTTGTCTTGTGACAGCAACATTGGCTTCCACGATTAGACAAGAGTTTCTATTCATAAGCCTTCAAGCTTTACTTGCTTTCTTTACTCGCCTCATTTATTTCATTACTGACCAGCCCTTTACTGATTTGGCCGGAATTCCACATCTTGGTTCGCTTGACCACTGAAAATCAGCCGGCCTATGCAACCTCATGTATTCCCTGTCAGCCAGTCAAGTGAGCGTGGTAACATCATGTCTCAGTGCGTTGTCTTAGAATAAGTAATGATCGCCCTTTTCACTACTTTATCGCGATCCTCAAGGCCTTTCTTCAGCAAATACCGTCTTGATTAGAACCTGTTTGAATACCCTGTCCCCATATCGACCCTATTGCTTTCTGCTATTCATCGTTAAATGTTAGGATGGGGAATAATCTATTAATTTTACACCAATCTGATCTTACCCACCCCATTTCCAATCAAGTTCTACTTAATCATTTATTTCTATTATTAGATTAAGAAGTGTAAACCATCAAAGACAACTGAAAAAATACATATGAAGTAAAATAAATATCAAAATCAATATGATTGATTATAATACTTCATCTAATAATAAAAATGAATAAATTGTAAACAACAAACACAGCACCAAAATCAGAGTAGATTAAAAAGGTAAGATTTGATCTTTACTGGACATGGATCATTCGTAAGTGGTCATAGTAACTGGATGTAAGTCAGACTTCTCTCTATCAAGATGGTTAGTTTGTTTTTTACTTCCAATTTACGCTGTTGCCATAGAATGATGACCAAGTAGAGTTGTAATAGGAAGAAAAGAACCCATGACAACAGTTTCTCTTGCCATTTGTGGGTTTTCCATTCCCTATTTTGATAATTAGCGGTTCAGTCTTTGATAATTATAGATTATATATAATATAGATATCATATACGCTGCATCCTCTTCTGAATGCATTTATTCATTCGCACATTATAATTTGTGAATGATGAAGTGTTCGTTTGTCAATGATTTCTGGTACATGATTCAAGTTTTAGGGGGACTGAAATCGTTGTCATATAGGGGTCAGCAATAATTATTCGCGGATTTGGCACATTCCCACCATCTGGCGCATCCAACTCAACCAATGCTGAGGGGTAACTATAAAGGTCAAAACTGAATTGATAAGTTATATTTTTTCGTTTAGAGGTAGATATCTTGTTCATGAACCCATATACCCATTCATATATCTAATGAATACACATTCAGACGGATGTTTTACTGAGAAGAAAAAGAAGTAAATTCCATACATTGGTTTAGTGGTACGAAAGGTCTTTATGGGAACGCTTTACATTTGTAAATGTTTACCATCTTGTTTACTGTCGTGTCTTTTATGAATAGTTCGGAGCCCACAACTCACTAACCTTCCTGTCACGTCGGCTCTTTGGAATAAGCAGCGTTGTCTGTGGGAGGTCCTTGTCTGTAAACTCTTCCTCGCTTATCGCTAATCTTTGGCAATGATTCGACCTTTTCTTGCATGTGTGTCTAATGTCCTCATTACAAGGAAGTTTATCTACACAGAATATCTTCTTCCGCCATTTTGTTAATCTTGATACATTTTTTTTCTGTCCCTGGTCTTTGTTCTTTTTTTTTCTTTTTTTCACCTCTACCAATGATGTTGGGAGAGGTATATGTATCCACTTGTGACTGTTTGGCTGTCTGTCCATGAGATATCTCAAAAAGTTCTCAATGAATCTTGATGAAATTTCAAGGCCCGTAAGTGTAGGACAATTGAGTACGAATAAACTTACCTTGCCATGCTGGCCCATGACGTGTTGATAGGGCATAAGCTGGATACATACCCTTCCAAAGGGCATCAGTGCAAAATGTTTGAATCCAACGAACCAATTTTATTCTTCGTGGCCTTTTCTTGTTACTAGCTCTACCCATTGAATACGGATTCCAATCCCAGGAACTTATAACCGATCTATCGACCAAACGCATAAAATTTTATCCCAAAACACTAGTATCTAAAGCAGTGGTTCTCAAACTGTCTGCAGCGAGATGGTACCGCGCCCTAACTACCTCCCAAAGGTGACGCGAATCTTTTTACCTAATTTGCATACATATATTTCGAGCCTTGGACGCGTTCAGTATGGGTATCACGTCTATCCCACTTTCTACACAGTGATGACTATCTAGTCGTTTTATCAAAAAAGAAGGACGGGTACGTTTATCGGTGTGCTGATATAAAATTTTCGTTCATAGATTTCTGAAATCTTTTTGTCTAATTCATTTCATTTTTACAGTTTTTGTGCTACGTAAGTCAAATGCATACCTTACTATGCCGTCTTATGATAAAGATTGTGAACCCCTTATCCAAAGACCTGACGTTTCAATTCATTTTCACACCGTCTGAGGCTAAATCCATTCAGGTAATGAAATTTTTAGCTGATTGAAAGTTCCCACCTACGAAAAGCCATTATCACTTGCCACATTTTTTTGTTATTGACTATATACATTTCCTGCACTTTCTTCCTAAAAATCGTATTCGCATTTCAAAGGACATTGAAGATGTCTTCAGTTTCTGTATTAATCGTGATATTGACAATTACTTTTCTTCTATATAATACTAAAAGTCTGCTTTAGTTTGTGTGTATGTAACATTACAGTCGCCGAAACGAGAGGTATCCAGAGGTATTGGATTAAGGTAGCTCAGTAGAAACTTGTTTCGATCTCATATATCTCGTATTGGAAACAAAGCCCCTTATTTTGGCCCTAGCTGGAGATTTCCTCCGAATGGTAGGTTTTCCAGCTAGTTATTATTGATTTCTGACAAGTTTTCTGTAATGTTATTGCTTTCTGGTTGTTTTATATTTGACAACCGTCAAACAAGCAACATAAATTTGAAATAGAAAATTAGCTCCTGTCAAGATCCGGACTTGAATCCACTATCCTTGGGAGCCTGTCTGACATGGGCAGAATATTACCAATTAAGCTTCTAACTTACAGCAGACATCTTTCAAATTTAGTCACGGAGCTACGCTCTTCTGAACCTGATTTTCACTCCATTCAAGATTGCTTTCTGTCTGAATATTTAGATGAAGAATTGCCATGTTTCGAAAAGCTGAAATATCACTACGTACGACACCCACCTGGAGAAAGCTGTAGAATGCAACGACTGGAATATAGTGTTCAGAAGATAAACAGAGATGAGGGAAACAATTCGAAAACACTTATAATCAATATCGTTTGTTTAAACGTAGTAGAAGTAGGCATTATAGTCGTTAGTGGTCCAATTTTTTAAGACGGACTTTGTCGATATAGATAGTTTTTGACTTGCTTTTGTTTCATCTTATTTTTGTTGTCCGAATATTAGTAGTAGTAAAAGTCTTATTACAGAATTTCTGAAATGAAGAAATGTACTTATTACTGACAATACATTTCAGTTTATTTTTTATGCTTTTTATCAGCTCATTTTTACTTCTAACTACTGTTAAGTAAGTATTATTGCTACAAAATAAAATAGATCCAATAGTCTTGAGTAGTGCAAATTTCTTTGATAAAACATTGTCATTATCAATTTTTGGCTCGTCTCTCTTTCATTTCATTTTTGATGTTCAAATAGTTTTTAAAATGGCGGGAACAGTAGTAAGAGGAATAATTATAACAGACACAAGTCGTCAGAATTTCTACTAACCATGTGTGTTTGTTTTTTGTCACGTTCACATCTTCAGTGACGTAGGGTGACGTAACCTAATTGAAATCGAATGTTATGTTACGTAAAATATGATAAATTATAAACTTTTACTTAATTTTACTTATGACTAGTTCAATGAACGGAAAATGCTATTAACAGCTAAATGCACAGTAACATAATTGATGTTCTATAAATGCAATGCAATTGAAGAATTACTTGATTATTGCCGTCAATTCTTGACAGCAGGTAATCTATTTATTGATCATTTTCTACTGAATTTCCTTTCATTTTATTTTTGTTAGCTTAATAACTACGCATAAACTCATAATACCAGTTGTTCATCTAAGAAATGCCGATCGTGTGAGTATGTGTGTGCGTGTATGCGTTTGTATGTGTGTGTGTGTGTGTATGTGGTTATCAAAACCACAAGTGTTCGTGAAGTCAGGCGATGCTGAAGAACGTGTCATTGCGAGAATCTGGGACTGAGTGGCGACATGTCAGTCGCTTGAAAAGATAAAGATAAGTCAGAAAATAATCATACATGGATTATCGTGCCAACATCGCGCCAACTAACACAGATACAAACAATGTGTGTCTAATGCTTTTCTTTCTCTCCGGATTATATTTTTAGATTTTGGTCATTCTTGCTTCTTTTTTTTTTTTTTTTCATCAAACACTATCTTTTTTCTGTAGTGTCGATGTTTATATATGTCATGGTTTGTAAAAAGAACATTTTCATCCAGACAGTGCAATTACTGGAAATGATTTCATTCTACGATTCTGAAGCATTATAATCTGTCATCTGTATCATATTACATTTGTAATAATGCCATTTATATTACAGTAATTATATTATAACGTATTATCAGCCAGTAAAGTTTCAACAGAAGGGAACTCGACCACAGGTCGACTTAGAGGGAAAGGTGACTCGCCTCCAAAATAATTTGTTTTGACTTGAATCTCTTCCCACGCAGTAAATCATTCTGATATAGTGTAAAAAATCGAAAACATTTAATGTATAACTATTACTCAGTAAGATTTAATTAAAAGTCATTCTTTATTATAAGATTCATTCACTAAATCAGTTCCAGATTCACTCTCTGATTTATTTCCATCATTTTCTGAGTCAAATATTCTTAAACATTACTTTGATACTTGGCAAATCAAAAGTCTATAACCGAAGTAGGATCAGAGGATGAATATTTTTTGTTTGTTCAAATGAATCTTGACTAAATGATCAAATGTTTAATGTTTTAATCGATCGTTCCCATGACTTTATACGTTTCATTGTTAGAGACCATCTCTCACATTCTGCACTTGATAAAAGGAAAGAGAAATCCAGATCAATTAAGACAAGGAGATTTGACAACTCTAGTCACTTTTTTCCACGAAACTGCTTTGAAGGTCTCCATTGTGAAGCTGTCAGCAAAGATTTTGAATTTCAGTCATAACCACTTATCGTTTATCTCTTCTGCTGCTACAGAGATATCTAGAAGAGAATTAGAAAAATGGAGAATCAGTTCTTTAATCACATCATCGCCAAAATTTGGAAAATTATATTTTGTCAAGCCAGGAATAGAAGTTTATGATTTTTGATGCTGAAGTTATTCGATTGTCCTTTAAGAGACGGTGCTGAAGTTCAAATTGTCAGTTGATGTGAAGCAATTTGTGCGACTTTTTTGCAATCATTGTCATTTCTGTATCATTGAATTTTACGAAATTCATCCTTTTTTTATTCCCTCAATAAAGTTGGTATCTTGAAGAGTCTGGAAGCTGAGTTATTTCAATATGGGAGAATTATTTTTTTGCATATTTGCAATGCTAATGGTTTTGATAGTTTATAAAGGACAGACAAAACTTTTCAATGCATATTTTATTGATGAAAGATTCTTACAGCTCGTAGAGATTCACAGGCACAGGGAACTTGCTTGTTGGTTATTTCGTGTAAAGCAATTGCTTGAATTCTTTATTGCTTTTATGTGATCAATCCACCGAGTTTCATTAACGCGCTTTGGGAAAGCTGGTGATATATATAAAGATGTAAAATGCCTTTTTAGAATTTCTCAATTTAATGCAGACTTGAGATTGAAGGTATACAGTACATTTAAACGACTTTTACATTTTACATCTACAAGTATATTTTGATCGAGCCCCTTATGCTAAGTTCCATCCGATGAGGTAAGTAGTGAAACACGATGACATATTGTGTGTCACATTTCATTTATTGGGTTACTCCATTTAGTCAGCCCTTCATGACAGAAGTCTCACCAGAAGCAACTCCAACTAATTTCTTTTCCTACATGGTTTCATTTAATCGAAGATTCGTTTTTGTAATTTCGCAGATTGATATATAAATTTTCTTAGCATTTGGAGTTTTCACTGATTTAAATCAAGCATAATGAAAGTTTCTCCTTAGAGTGCAAATATCATTTACACAATCTCCTCTTCCGTTGTTGGTGAATCTACAGACCTGTCAGATGAAATCGAGGAGAATTGCAATTTTCCTTAATACTTCATTATTCAACGTCAGATATACATGAGAGGAAAATCTATTGAAGAAAAAACATTTTTACAAAGTTCTCCTTCTTTGATACCTTTCGCTTTATCAAGTCGAATAAAGTCTCGTTAGGGATTTTGCTTTTTTTTCGATGAAATAGGAATTTCTCATAAGTTCATCCACCTTTACAGTTTGCTCTTTATACAACAGAGAAAGAGTTTTTTTCCAGCATCCGTTTCTTCTAAAGTATTTTATATTCAATTTTTTTTTTCATAAATTTGAGGCAATCTGGTGATTTTCCATACTATTGAATCAACTCCAATCACATTACGGAGCAACCGTCGTTCACATTTATTTTCACACATTAAAATGCTATGCTTTAATTCTCTTAATCGTTTTTCAGCCATTATTATCTAATTTTCCTCTCATCTTGAAAAAGCGAATTTTTCTCGCATTTTTCCTCTTCATTAGACTTATTTTGTTCCATCAGATGTTGTCCGGAAATGCTGATACAAAGAAGATTAATACATGCCTAAAAATAAAAGAATCATATGGAGTGTCATGAACTATGATGATTTTGATCCATGAGGAGTTGACTTGATTGAATCGAGCAGTCAAGTTTGGTCTTATATTCTGCGTATTATTATTCATAACATATATGTATTGGTAGAAGTGACAATAGGAAAGTGAACAGAAAACCCATGGAAAAATAGGCGTTGGATCTCAATTTATAAAAAAATCCCTAGTTCTGATGCATTTCGACGGGTACCAGCTATCTTTTTCAAAGAAAAATATTTTCAGCAGTTCACAGAAAATTTTGCTGTTAACATGTTTAAGACTGAAAAAAAAGGAATGGGTATATATCTATGCTTTTTGGTTGTTTTGTTCGACCGGGAGGAGAGGTGTTTGTATAAGTGAGAGTAAAATTTGGAATGAAATAAGACAGGTCAGTGACCAAGAGGGTGTTTGTTTTGTGTCCCTGTGGGTGTTTAGCAGTGAGATAAAAGGGGCTAAAATTGTCAGTTCTCATTTGTTTTTTAATTTTCCTAATTATAGGATAGAGGAGTGGTGTGTAGCATATGATGGATACGTGTTGGTATATCTAGTGCAGGCTGGGTCTTGCTTTTCATATAATCTTTTTGGTTCATGGTGGGTGATACTCCTTTCTCTTTTTAGAGGGGTGGTATATGTGTGCTTGTACCATTTTTTAAATGGACTGTTGGCTGTTAGCCAATTCTTTGTAAGTTAGTGTTGTAATGTATTGTATCTACGTAATTGTGGTTTAAAATCAATGCATTTAGATGCTTAGGACCCTGAGAGGGAAGATATCTTTGTGTTATTGTATTGCATTGGGATATAAGGGCTGCTTCGATATATCTGCGTGTCGAGGAATCGTGAATATTCTTGATGAGATCGGCTTGGTAAAAATTGAAGTTGTTGTGTGTATTTCTATGTTCGACCGGGGCGTTTGTCTTTTCATCCAGTTTAAGGACTCTCTTAAGTTCGTATATTCTCTTCTTGAGAGGCCTTGATATCTATCCATTGTAGATTTTGTCACAGTCCTTGCACAGAATTGCTTATATATATATATATATATATATATATATATATATATATATATATATATATATATATATATATAAGTTCAACAGTTTTGAGAATTAAACATTAAAAAACGCCTTCAATTTTTTGTGTGTCACTGCAGTCACCTATTTCCCAATATTTTATGTATTTTCAGTGGGTTTTTTTTTGCCCTGTTCTACATATACTTTACTATCATGGTATTATGTGTGAATCTTGTTGGGATCATCAATCGTTCACTATGTAAGTTTTTTGAAGTATTTTTATATGTATATAGTACATAAATAAGTCCATGACTTTTATTAGCAAAATGATATGGTAAATGCACTTACTTCATTGGTAAATATTTATCATATAGACCGATTATTTTACGGTGAAAAATTAATATCAGCACCTGACAACACATCAGACACCCTAGTGTATGTGTGCGTGGTGCCAAATTTTCCATCATATTTTGCACAGTCATTTATTCATATTAATTCATAATATCATTATTCAATCATTGAAAGTAAATTGTTTAGGCTTTCGTGGACATCAAATCACTTTTTGATTCGTATAATTCTTCAGAGAATTTTTTGATTCCTTAATAGTGTTGGATCCATTGACAACACAAAGAAAATCGCATGGATTGAAACAAACGATAGTCTGAAATTCACTGATCTTGAGAATACGCTGCCAGTGAGAAAACTACACGATTGCTTGCAACACTGCGATGGATGCAAAATTATCAGTCGAGTTCCATACACATTTAAAAGGCTTCCTTCTTAGGAGAAGAATATCCCTGCAAAACCTATGTCAAATGACCTTGCTCTAACTACTATCTCGGTGGACCATGGTATGCAAACATTTCGTTTCAAGGTTGGGTTCGGTCACACTAACACTGTACCTCACTTCATCGCATAAGCTTTAAACCTATTCACATGCAGTCCACCCTGGCACCTTAAACCCTGAAAGATGTTGAAAATCCTCCTAAATCTTTGCAAAGCCAAGCCATGATATCATACAGACCTGACAAATACTTATTATAGAATGGCATAGCAAACCATCATGATGAAATACCACCCACTACGTCAAAGCCAAAGAAGAGTTTCCTAATTCAGTAGATAGTTTGGGTTGAAATGTTGAAGGGATCTTCGTTTTAGATTCTCGTAATGAATCCATTTGTAATTGTCAGACGCTAACTCGTCGAAAAGTGGCTTTTTTATGTTGAGTAAGAAGTGAAAAACACGTCTCTAAATGCTGACTGATGTTTGTTTTCGTAAGTTCATATGGTACCAATTCTCCTATCTTCTAAATTTTCCTTGGGGCTCGTTAACGACGTACCACAGTTAACTGATTATACAAGCAATTAAGAGCTGAATGAACCTTCAAGACACTTCTCAGATTTTTCTGACGTTGTATAACGAATGGTGCTAGCAACTTTGGCGTCAACCTCATGTTTTCAGCTTTATCTATATGCACACAAACGATGGACTTTTCCGGTGTATTTGTTGATGTAAACATGCTATATCAACGTGATCTCCTTGGCCTGTTGGAATTTGTTTATCATTTCTCCGACAGCAATAAGAGATTGCCATTCGGAACGTGTTCAAAGATCTTTAAAGTTTTAAACAAACAACCGCTCGCTCTATCAGGCCTTTACAAAATCTAGGTTCCGAAGAAAACTCTGAAAAAATAAAACTGGATGCAAGTTTATAAACAACCGGAATTGGGCTATGATTTTCATGTTTCGATGTCAGAAGAATGCGAGGAATAAATTGCTGTGGACTGTTCCTTATTTTAGTTTTAAATTTTACTATTTGTATGTATTACATTTAAGTAATCTTGTTGGTAGTGTCCTTACGCTAGCTACTGCTTCAATCGTACCGGCAAATAAAATCAGCGATCCTAGTTCGAATTCTCACTGATGCTGTTATATTCACTTCTCACCAAGACACTAGATTAAGTTATGAATCCACTTTCTTCGTAGCCATATACTGGCCATTTCAAAAACAATGCAAGCATATGTTAGACGACTTGGAATTAATCTATCTCAAATCTAAAAAATATGTTTCAATGACGCAAATTACAAAAAGATACCAATTACAAGTACATAGTAGCTTCATAATTGATGTTTGAAGTGATTTCCTTCATCGGGGCTAACTGACGATGCAATAGTTTCAACTGCTAAATACTTTGCCTTTGGGTACATTGTTGTCACTTGACAAATATTGTAGCATAAAATGTACATGCACGTGAATTCTACCCTCTTATCTTTGGAGCTGTCTCATATGGAATACCCTACATTTTGGTAAGCAGTCTTATTTCTCGCATAGCTGACGATAAATGAAGTGAACGGGTGGACACGCATCCATATAATTCATAATCATATACATCCTTTATCTAAAATCAATTTCTATTTTTTTCAACCCCCTCTCTATATTTCTGTCTTTCACTATATATCTATGTGTATATCCACATTCTCATCTTGTTCATTTACTGTCCATATATGCTCGGAAAATTATATTATTAAGAAATAGATTTATAATTCGATAGAAATAATCATAAATGCGTTATATTACTTCGAAACTCCATTAGAAATGATATCCCGTTATGAATAATAGCCTCGACGGCTTAGAACATTTAGCAGTTATTCAGGCTTTCGACTTACTAGCGGGCTATTTAGCTAAATGGCAAGAACAACGCTACACACACACGCACACACAGAGAAAGAGAGTGGGTGAAATGAACATTGCGTTGTATGCATATGGATTAAAATGAAATGAACATACATTTTCAGTTATCCAGTATTAAATCAAACAGTACAAGAAGTCTTATGATAACCAAGTCCTTATTATCATAATGTTTGCTAGAATTCCATGAAGTGTTTATATTTTTTAAACAATCTGTCCTAAAGGCCTCATTTACAGCTACGTATTTTTCTGTTCATATTATTATTATTATTATTATTATTATTATTATTATTATTATTATTATTATTATTATTATTATTATTATTATAATAATAATAATAATAATAATAATAATAATTATTATTATTATTATCACTATTATTATTATTATCATTATTATTATTATTATTATTATTATTATTATTTTCTACATCCTTTTGTGGTGCTATTGCATTTTATCCTCCATATTGTCTTTCCTTCATTCAGTATGTTTAACACGTATTCTATTACAGTTCTCATTTTAACACATATCCATTATGTTCTTGTCTATAGAAATCAAAACGTCTTGAGGTTCCCGGTGTCCAAGAGTCTTCATCCATTCAATCTCTCACTTCTCGGTTCCAATTTCAAGTGCCACAAACACTTTTTCCCCCAACCCCATCGTCGGCAATAACCATTAGAAACAGAGAATCCAAACTCAAAACAAAGAACTGGCATTCCCTGCTCAAATTCGGTGCCGTGACCAGGTGGACAAGATAGACTGCGAAGACAATAATTACGCAAAAGTATTCATCATCCATTGCCGGCACTTTCTCCTTCTGCCGTTCCTTTTACCCCTCTTTCTAAATTTCATCTCTGGAGACCCAGCGGCAGACAGACTGGGGCAGACGGAACGAGAGGCAAGGGTCGAAATTTGACCCCTGGTGCGGCCACCTATAACCAGCTCTAAAGGAGTCTGTCATACAAAGCTTCAAGTGACATCACTACAAAAGGGTGTTGTTGACTATGGTCACTGAAATGATATGCAATGCCTGTTTTTGGCGATGAAGAATTCGTGAAAAGAGAGATTGGAGAATGATGCTTAAAAGTGTTTTGTGGGTCGGGAAAGGATCGGAGGGGGATTCCGCTGTTTGGTCGGAGTGCAGAAAAAATGAAAAGGATAGGGCTGGGTTTCGTGCAGCTCATTACATTATTGTATCTTTTATTCTGTGCATATGATGAGACTGGAGATAAATATGACAATGCCGCTGGCCGTTTTGAGGACGTGTCTTTTTGTTCAAGTCAAGTGAAAAGAAGACATGAAGAAAAAAGATTTTTTTTTAAAGCATGAATACGTATTTTTGTTACTTTTTAGACCATCTCACTGACTAGAACCTAAATAAAATAAGTGTTTGAAAATATTTATGCTTTTTTACCACATCAGCCATTCCTTTGATTTTTAATTTTTTTATTTTTTTATTCATTAAAGTTATTCTCTAAGATGAAAAAAAAAAACTCCCTTAGCGATTATAGTAATACCTTGAACAACGCTGTTTAAATAATAATAAGACCCAGAACTGTGCAGTTTGAACAAATTAGCCACGCTAATCAAGGTGTGGCTGTATAGGAAACCTCAGGTACAGCAAGTTTAGTATAGTCTGGCACAAGGCCACAAGTTTGACCTAATCGGTAAGGATGGAAGTTAATTCAGTACTTATGTTCAGCGGTATTAGCATTTGCTTCGCACTCCCCGGCGAGACACCCATCTTGTGTATTTGTAATCTGAAAAAAATTGATCCTATCTCTGTACTTTCCATATTCCATTGCCATTGTTGAATATTAGTGAGTAATATTGTTGTCATTATTCAATAACATTATGAGATATTCTTTTTCTCGTCATTCATCATCATTGAATATTATTAAGTATCATTTTCCTCATTATTGAATTTTATTTTTGAGTATCATTAGGCGTTATTTTTCCCATTATCTATTAATATTATTGAGTATTGTTTAGTATTATTCTTATCAATATTAAAATTATCATTGAGTATCATTTTCGCCATTTATTATTATCATTATTATTATTATCATTATTATTATTATTATTATTATTATTATTATTATTATTATTATTATTATTATTCAATAATATTCTTGAGATTTAATCGAGTATTGTTTTTCTCGTTATCAAGTATAATTATTGGGTATTATTCTATTATTCATTATCAACTCATAAGTACATATCAAAAAGTGAAATGTCGAATCAAACGGAATAACTTCTGATCAAAGTTATTTCCCTTGCATTTTTTGGTGATTTTTTTTCATTCAATTCACAGATGTTCTATTTTAGATTTATCGAACAGTTCTGCTCTGTCAAGGGGTGATTTCTATCGATTTATGAATTCAAAAGTAGATATTATTGACTATTACCGTGTATCATTCGGTTATCATCATTATCATTATGCATTTTTGATCTAACGTTTTCACAATTTCATTCACTCCTTCCTTGCTCTCTTCAATGATCTTACCGTTTCTTGTTTTCCTTGCTTTGTTTCTGTCTTCATCATACTTTCTTAGAATTTTCCTCCTTGTATTCTCTTTTTTCTCTCTTTTCCTCATTTAAATGTTTTTCAATTTTTATCTAATAAACATTCTACTTGCATTTTTGTGGTTTTTAGTTATTCCATTTTATTCTGAATTCGCAATTCCTTTTGTTGTGTAAATTATTCATTTGCATTTTATCCCTCTTTTCTCAGACAATTTTGTTTTAATTCTTTATTCTGCTTTTCGTTCCGTTCAGTTTTTACGAAAAAATTAAATATTTCTTTTGCACTCTCACGATTGCTACAGCTGCGTTAGTGATTTTCAATGTAACGTTTTGCTTGTTTGTAAATATTGTACTTATTTGTTTTTATTTCTTAAATAAACCATTATTTTCGTATTTTTACGCCAAATATTATTTTTCGATGCTATATTTTTTCAGCTAAATATTCACTTCTGCTTTTAATAAATATTTATTCAAGGCATTTGCTCCCTTTTTAATACGTTCGTTTTTTTTTTATCGTCATTTGTAAAAACAATTATTTTCTGCATTTTCAAATGGCTTATTATTTGCATATTTTTATTTATGGCCTCCAGATTTTCATATATTAGAAACTGTCAACCAAAAACTGTCGCCAAAACTATAGACATTTTTTTTTCAGTTTTTAAGATGATCTTTCTGGCTAGCCATGTATGGATGTATCACGTGTACAGGTCGTGCCAACGTAGCTGTAGGGTTAAAATAAATCATAAAAATTCTCCTTGATGTGTCCAGAAATTATGTTTGTTTTTTTTTTAATTCACCCCAGATAGGTTATCAGCGAGGGTTCAATTCATAATGTAAGTTTGTGGTTTATTGGTCACATACTTGTATCCGATGAAATCCATCTTTTTGAAATTCACATACTTTGAGTAATCTCAACCCAACAAAAGGTGAGAGAAGTATCTTATTGATTGATCACCCCTTTTCACCGATGTTATGATTGATCATCTCAAGCAATGTCGGTTGCCAAAAGAGAATAGTCATACGGCGGTTTCTAACCAGCGACTTACCAGACATCTTTTTACCAAGTTTTGTTTGTCTGCTATATTGCTTTTTTGCATACCTAGTAGAAAGATTACTATCCACCCACTCCAATAATGAATTGTGTTTTCATTGTATCAATCGATTGGATCAGGTGTTTATTTGCTAGGTCCAAGTATACAGAAAAGCAAAATGATCACTTGTATGAATAAACAAGAAGCAAAGTCTTCACTGCACGTTTTTAAATTGTCTGTGAAAAAAAGTTCTTGAAACTCAGAGTCTACATCATTTCGCAACGATTCCTCGGTTTCTCTTTACTGATATAGATATCCCCACTTTTCGAAAAGTTCGCTTTACGCTACTTATCCAGTTTTTTCAAAGAAAAGCGAAAATGTCAATTTACAAGCGTATTGAGTGTTTCCGTTGCAAGCGTTGTTATAAAGGAATTGAACACTCTTTCTCCCTTTCCCCTACACTTTAGTTTACTGTACTGTTCATCATAGCAACAGCCGACTATTCAGCTAAACATACCATCATCACTATTTTGGAGGTCTGGAATTGCTTATGATTTTTTACTAAAGGAAAAAATATGGTAATTTTTTTCCGTATTTTAGCTTACGAAATAATGAGAACGCTCTAGCTTTTTTGGGACAATATAGGGATGGTAGTCCCGACTGCAAATTGTGAAGCTCCTCATCTTCGTTCATTCGATGTTACAAAAGGCTAGCAAATAAAAAGATATAAGAGAATTAATAAAAAGTATTCCTGTAATTAGAAGACGCATAGTAAAAGATAGTAGAGGAGAAAAAAGTTTAAAATTTGTTTTCTTTTAAATGAATCCCTAAAAGCAAGCTTCTTTCGACTGACCAGTCATCACAGGATGATCCGTCAGAAAACGTTTAGATACACTGTGGGGAAATGGAGTGAACTACTTTGAAAAATGCTGTTTAAAACGGCACACAAACGATAAGAAGAAAAATGACTTTGTTTGAGATAGATAGATAGATAGATAGATAGAGAGAGAGAGAGAGAGAGAGAGAGAGAGAGAGAGAGAGAGAGAGAGAGAGAGAGACTATGCAATGATAAGCACAGTTTTCTTTGTTTAACAGAGAGAAAGAGATAGAAAGTTAAAAAATGGATTAGAAAAATGAGATAAGGCAATGAATTCTGTCTTAGTTGAAGAGAAAGAAAGAGAGAAAAGAAGAAAGAAAGAAAAGAAAAGGGTATAAGTGAAAGGACTGGGGAAGAATGTTTCTCTTCTGTTGAAGAGAAAGGAAAAAAGAAAAAGAAAGAAAGAAAGAAAGAAAGAAAGAAAGAAAGAAAGAAAAAAAGACATTTCAGGGTCAGGCTGCACTTCTTCTTCAATTCAGACCAAAGATGGTTACTGCCTGCGTTTTCATTATACATGTAATAAATACAAATTTAAAATAATGTATCTTCTTAGTATAAACGTATTTATATATTCATTTATGTATTGGAATGAAATAAAACCTGGCATATTTGAAATATAATTTTTTTGTAAGTATGTAAGACCTGTTAGTTTGGCTCAGTCGATAAGAGAACTTGTTGTTGAGGGGGAAGAAAGCAAGACCTGGAAAATTCGGTGAGGATTGGCGATGTTCTGAATGTTTCTGTTACATAACAAAGATATTTCTAGACTTGGTCAAAAATGATCGCTATCTCCTTTGACTTGGGAAGGAAGGGAGATGAAAGAGAAAAGAAGGTTTCCAAAGAAAGAAGTTTTTGAAGAGAAATGTTTTTGAGAAAACGGTGTTTAAAATGTATTTTATTCTCTATCTTTAGCCTAGCATGCAGTCGTCGTGTGGCTTACTTACCTGCTGGTAAAAAATAGTCACCCATCAATGTACTAAGTATACTCATCACTGCTTGGGGATCAGGCTGCAACAAATGCTTTCAAAATTGCTTAATCTTGTGCCGAGAAGATCAAACTTGGGGATAAAGAAAGTCAACAGGGAAGGACATTTTAAGAAAATTGGGAGAGTTTGCTCACACCAACAAACTAAATATATAATTCTCTCTCTCTCTCTCTCTCTCTCTCTCTCTCTCTCTCTCTCTCTCACTCTCTCCATCTTCCTATCTATCTACTATTGGAAACAATCAATGAAATTGTCAAAATAGGTCTCTTCAGTTTTTAAGTTGGTCTATCATGCTGGCTATCTATGTACAGTCTTCACCAATGAAGATGGGAGACGTAAAAGTAAACATTAACTCTCTATTACATCCATTGTTTTGTTTTTTTTCAAATTCCCCCTAAAAATGTTTTGAGATGGGGAACAATTTGCAATGTAAGTTGTGTTAAATTGGTTCCATAGTTTGTATCGGGTAGCAGTCATACTGATTTTTATCTTTTAAAAAATTCATATTGAGCATTGTCCAACAAAAGGCTAAATAAGTAACTTATTCTTTGATCACCCCTTCTCCCAATTTCTAATTGATTAATCAAAATACATTTTACCAAAAGGTGCTGGTCACGTGACAGTTTCTATTGAGAGACTAACCAGACCTATGTTCAATTCCTGTATTTTCTTTAATCCTTCTCCCATGATTTTTCACAAATGTTTTACCTGTTTTGTTTGAGTGCAAGTACATTCGACACTTCTTATTCCCAGCTTATTTTGGTAGACATACTGTGAACATAAATAGTATCCCGAGTAAACCCAATAAACACCTATTTCCTTGTTCAAAGAATGATTTAAAAAATCTTGGTTGCTATCTAATTGTTATGGTCACATTTTCCTGGTGTCCCAATTGTGATATAATGGTTAACAAGGTTGGTCTCGCAAATTGGTACCACGGAGTTGTAATTTCAATCTTAATTGTGTACCTTACGATAATAGCTTTCAACATTAGTTAAATTGTAGTATATAACCATTATACCGTTCATCCTATTGTACTGTGTTTTACGAACAATCCCCAGATCCACTCAAAAAAGCTGTCAATCAAAACTGTCGTCTAACTGTTCTCATAGGTTTCTTCAGTTTCCCAGTGAGTCAAGCTAGCTATGCAAATTCATGTGCAAATTATTTGAAGCAATGTGTGAAAATGTGACAAAAATGAATATCCTCAACTTTACTTCTACTTACAGTATGAATCATACTATGTATTGATACTTCATATGCTTTCCTCGGTTTCTAGAGACATTTGGACGCAGTTTGGCACGGAGCTCATTAGATTTGAACAGTCAATGATGAGACAAGCGACTTTTTCGATGCACTAGCATCTATCGCAGCAATCACTGTCACTGACTGACATACCAAAATGTGTCACGCCCTTGGCTCAGTGTTTCAAATTAAGAAATGGCCGAGTTACTTGCTCATTGTTCCCAGTGCAGATGTTTTTGTTTGCTTCTAGATGTCAGAAATTGGCATTCAGACGATTTTTTATGAAATAGGTGAAATTTTCTTCAATTCTTAGTAATAGAGTAAATACTATTTTAGGTGAATTGAGTAATATTTTATTAAAATGAATGTTCAAGATTTAAGTCACATTCAATTTATTGTACATTTGTAATATATTTCGTAGATTTTACATACGTATCTGGGAATATAGATGTTTCCAGGTGTTTTCAGATGTATTGACGTAGTTTTAGACGTAAACTTGAAAATAAAGTAGGCAATACCGTCTATGCTATATCTTCACAGGAGAAAAGTACTAGCGCATCTATGTGTTGACTTTCAGGCTTGTTTTTTCATTCATTTTGTTTTTATTGTTTTTCTTACTTTTTTTTTTATCTACGGACCGTTACTCAGATTATAGAAACAGCACAGGTGCGGCTTTTACCTCACATCAATACTCAGGGGTCTCACAAGTAAATATTTATTTAAATGCGGTATATGCACACTTGGGAAAGGAGAGAAACGGGTATGGGGAAGAGTGATTGGTGTTATTCTGAAAATGTTTGACATGAGGCGATATGTTGATGGTCTGTACATGGATATATGTTCGACCATTATGTGCCGATCCGGGTTAATTATAATCTCATACATTCTTTATTTCTTCTTTTTCTATTCTTCTTTCTTTCTCTCTTTATTTTTTCTCCCTTTCTTTCTTTATTCCTCTCCGTTTTTGTTTCTTTCTCTCTTCTTTTCAAACACTCTTACTTCTTTTTTTATTCGTTTTTGTTCCCTTCTATCTTTTCCCCCTATTCCCTCCCTTCCTTTTTACTTTCTTTTTGATCTCTTTCTTTTCCCCCTTTCTTCTCTCAGTCTTTCTTCCTATTCCCTCCATCCCTTCCTTTTTCTTTTTCTTCCTTTTTCCTTCTTCACTGCCCCCTTCTTTCTTTCTTTCTTTCTTTCTTTCTTTCTTTCTTTCTTTCTTTCATACCCCCATCCGTCTTTCTGCCTTTCTTTCTTTGTTTTATTGAATGGTAGAATGTAGGCCATGGAAAGGAGAGGTCTCTCATTCTAACTCGTTTGGCTGTTCGGGCTAAATCTAAATAGATTTTGCACATTCTCTAAATAGGATGGGAATTCATTTCTCTTTCCTTCTTTCTTTCTTTTTTTCCTCCTTTGTCTTTCTTTGTGTTTGAAAGAATATACCCATGGTAGAATATAGGCTATAGAAAATAGGAGGTTTCACATTTTTACTCATTTGGCTGTTTGGGCTAAATCTAAATAGATTTTCCTCATTCTCTAAATAAGATGAGAACAGCTTTCTTTCTTCCATTTTCCTCTTCCCTCTCTTCCTCTTTCTTTATACCTGTGACAATTTACTTATGGTAGAATATAGGCCACATTTTCCAAATAGGATGAAAAAACTCGATTTCAAAACAGATTTCTTCCTCTTGACCACCAATTTAGTATATTTATCAATCTATCTACCTCAGTCTATTCGTGTGTATCGCTTTTTAAAAATATTCATATCATTGTACACTTATAGATCTATTTTCATAAACTGTCAATGCCATACTAAGCGTATTCAGTGCACTACTGCTCACTAACATCACCCAAATCCCATAACTATCGATATCGAGCTTTGGTAGCAGGCCCTTATTCATCATATCGGCGCATTGGATGCTAAAGAACTATTACGGCGGAAGACCATGAGGGAATTTGTTTTACGTAAATGCCAGGCAGTAGACACCTGCTGTCAAACTGCTTTAAGGTTGTGCCGAGAGTGGCAGTATATTTTGCAGATGATAATTTGGCTAAACCTAAGCAACACTTCTCAAAGAAAGTAAAATAAAATGATTTATACACGATGGCTCAAAGGTTGCAGAATGATTTTAAAAATCATAACTTTTTTTTCTATTTTGAAATTTTTTTGTTTTCATCATGGCAAATTACACAACTTGGCAACGAACTAATATCATAGGATTTTGCTTTGAATACCTTTAACGCTAACGGGTATATTTTCACTTTTAGAGTCTGTGGAGCCCACCATCTGTGTCGATGATTCGTCATTTGTTGGTACCTTTTTAGGAATTGGGATTTATTAGTGATCATCCACGAACACACCGACTATGTTCAGTTCGAAATGCTGAAAGCTGAGTATGTACTATGCAGAAAGCAGATATGTAATGCAGAATGTTATCGGAAGAGCGAGAATTTATTTTGTCAAGACCGAGTGATTTATTAACCGTGAAATGGCTGGAGATCATTTCAAATAAGGGTTTCAATATAATATAACGCAATTTATGAACATTCTCTCTGATCATATATCCACGTCTCTCTCTCTCTCTCTCTCTCTCTCTCTCTCTCTCTCTCTCTCTCTATATATATATATATATATATATATATATATATATTTATATATATATATATATATATATATATATATATATATATATAAACTGTCCCCGTTGACAAACAAACAGAGAAGATATAAACATAGAATGAATTTGGAGTTAAAGCAATTATTTGAGCCGTTCAGATACCGGCAGCTGTTTAGTTCGTTGGTAAGAATAACGGTACATTGATGACGGCTACGATCTCAGTCGCACGTTGATTCCTGCAGCTGCTTTTTTTCTATTCATACCGTCGAGGCCAAATGAAACATTCACCATGTAACTACGGGAGATTGTATCGAATAAATTTTCAAAATAACGTAACGCATATATATATATATATATATATATATATATATATATATATATGTCTATATATATATATATATATATGTGTGTGTGTGTGTGTGTGTGTGTGTGTATGCCGTCTTGGGCGATATGATAGCTCACACAATTCTGTAATGTGTTATATTTGTTTTGTATTGATAAATTGATATCACAGATTATACAACTTATCATGGATGGAATTTTTGTTCTGTGCCTTTTCAGATAACAGGGGAACCTACACTAATGTAGGTCTTTTTTAAAGAGCCAAATAACGTAAAGTAAGCATTCAAAAGGCGGGCAATACGTGCATTTATAAACAGACTTTCTTCCGTTAACTTTAACAGGCGAGAATTCGGTTGTCTCATCGTTCTTCTACATTAGATTTTTAAACTGATTTGCAGCCTTTCCTGTTTGTTTTTTTTTCAAGATTTTTGAATTGAGAAGTCACTTCTTAAAACGGAAAATTTTAAAAAAGAATCTGATTAGGCAAACACTGGACTTGCAAACACGCAAAAATATAGAAAATAGATTCGGTTTGTCACCCAATAGAAACTTTCACATAACCAACCTCCTTTGGTAGTATGCCATGTTAGGGGTGATCAATTAAAATATTGGACTGGGGAAATCAACGAACAAGTTGCTTTGCCTTTAATTTGATGGGCAATTATCACGAAAAAGTTTGGATTTTCAAAAATACAAAAAGGAGGACAGAATTTCACATGAAAATCATTGCAAATTGAGCCCCCACTAAAAACCTTTTTAGGAGGAATTTTTACAAAAACAAAAAATCGGTTTATGTAGATATCATCACCAGTCTTTCATCGTCTATTGTTGGACATATGCCCTCCCATTCGCCAGACCATTCTACTAGAAACTCTCTATCATGAACGTCGCAGAGCCAATACTTCTTGAACGTTTCTGGATCGTCTCTCAATCTTGTGTTCTGCCGGCTTCAGTTTAGCTTGTTATCTCTGAGGATCCATGTTTTGAGTCGTGATGCCCATTAGTTATCTGCTATTCTTGCAATATGACCAGCCCATTGCCATTTGAGTTTTCTGATGGATTTTACGAAGTCTTGGACTTTTTTTCCATGATATACTGTGCTGTCTTGTGATTTAGCTATGTGAGGTTGAGCATGACTATTTCATGTGCACGTTGTATGATACTCAGATTGTGGGTCATGATGAAGGATGAATGTTTAGATTTTCAGCCCTTAAGCTCTATTGGTGTGGTCTGTTTGCGTCATACTTACATAACCAGACAGCCAGACAGCAAGCCAAACTTGAAAACTGAAGAAATGTTGACAGTTTTGTTGACAGTTTTGCTTGACAATTTTTCACACTTGAATTGGCAACGTTGGACCGATCAATTCAGCAAATTTAACCGAAAAATATCTAAATTTGCGAAGCTGCTGATTAGGAACACACATTTCAAAATCTGTGAAATGCTGTAGTTTATGAAACCAGTTACCGTCTATATAAATGCTGGGAAAAAGACTTTGAGATCTTGGCGGCAGATTAAGCGATACTATGGAATTGAACCGATTCCAAGAAGACTATTAAGCTTGTGTTCTCAATGTCTGGCCGGTTTTTCAAAGACTTGCCACCATTAGTTGAGGGGGTCACTGTTAGCTCATTTATTACCAGAATATGCTTTTTTTCTGTTTATTGTCACTCTTTTAAGTCTCCAACGTTTCTTTTTTATTCTCCGATTTGTTTTCTTCTTTATCATTTTCCTTCTGTTAAAGAATCCATATCTCTGTCAATTTCTAATGCTTCTGAATGTTTTTCGAATTATGTTCTTCCAAATCGATTTCGCAGTTATTTCCCTCGATTGATTTTGCTCTTCATCCCCCTATTTTGTTCGTCCCTCTTTAGCCCATTTTTTCATACTCTTCTCTTGTTTTGTTTTTCTATTCCTATTCTTTCCTTTCTCCCTGTCCATCTTCCTCCCGCTTCTCTTAATCATACCGTTTTTTATTAGTTCTCTTCTCATTAAGTTCTCCTTTCTTTGGTTACTATACATTCATTCACATGCTATGCTTCATCCGCAGTTTCCTTCACTACTACTCTACTACTACAAATACTACTACTACTACTACTACTTCAAGTAGTAGTAGTAGTAGTAAGATGAGAGCAGTCGTCCAGATTGATCAGATAGGTGTATAATAAGGATAATGAGTAAATTCTCGTGGGAACTATTGATAGATAAGTTTTAATTACTTCTTCTTCTTCTTCTTCTTCTTCTTCTTCTTCTTCTTCTTCTTCTTCTTCTTCTTCTTCTTTTCTCTAATAACTGCATGTTTCAATTCATTCATAGCAACTCCTTTTTCAATATTAGTTTCTTTCTCAGTTACTACTACTACTACTACTACTACTACTACTACTACTACTACTACTACTACTACTACTACTAAAACTAAAATATGACTGATTTTTTTAACTGTTTAGCACATTTTTCTTGTTTCCTTCCTAACATACGACAGCAAGTGATATGGAAATTCTTTATTCACTTTCAAAACACTTCATCTTTTTGTCTGTTTCTCACTCTCCTCGTCTCTCTGTCTAGCTCTGTCTATTTCAGCCACCCTGGAGCTGGTGAAGAGCTCAGGTGTGATATCTAGCTATCTAGCTATTTATCTAGCTATCTATCAAAAGTTCTGCATTATGTGTACTTGCATGTATGTGAGTGATTTCATATCTCTAACACGTATCTGAGTGGGTTCACACACACACACACACGTACATACATACATACATACATAAATACACATATGTGTGTGCGTGTGTGTATGTATGTGTATTAAGATATGATCCGACAGACTGATTATAAATTGCATTATATTATTTAGGAACTAATTTGAGATGATCTCCCGTCATCACACGGTTAATGCATTACTCGCCCTGGACAACGCAAATAGAATAAACAATGAGAGAAAAATTCTTGCAGCCCCATTTTTTTTAATTGTTAATTTTATTTACGTTGTCAAGGACGAATGATACATTAATCGTGTGATGACGGGAGATCATCTCAAATAAGTTTCGACGTGATATAACGCAAATCATAATTATGTATATATCTATGTATTGTGCACCTCGGTTTATGTTTCTTTCTCAGTCTATTCACATCTAGATAGCACTTGTATTATCTATCTATCTATCTATCTATCTATCTATCTATCTATCTATATATCTATTGACCTATCTATCTATTGATCTATCTATCGATCTATCTATCCCATTTTGAATGTATATTTTCTGTAATCTTTATCTCTCACATGGCGAATCAATATAGCCCCACGGATGACTTGCCTGACCAACCAGCCAAGAAGGCAATAGATCCTCCTCTCTAGGCTCATCTGTGTGTCTGTCTGTCTATAAGAGCTTGTGGTCACATTTTCGGGGTTACAATCTTGAAATTTTGCATGGGTACACCACGAGGCACCGTCTGAAACATGCTTTTCGAGGGTCTCTACTGTTTCTATAGACCAACATTGCCCAAATTTTGTACTGGAATTTTTTTTTAGATAAAATATCATCTTTTTAAGATGAATTTAGATATTTTCTATATAATTAGTTCAGTAACGCCCACAGGCTTCGGTGATTCATTTTACGAGGTACGGATTTTCTTTATGATTCTAAAATCATCTGCTTATTTCCGAAATACCTTTTTATTTTTTAAGCTAAATCATCTTTTTACTCCCACATTTTCTCTCTCTCTCTCTTCTTACTTTATCTCCTTTCTTTATTGTTCTCTTCTTTTCGTTCGTTCTTTCTCCTCTTTAAATTCTATCTTGTCTCTTCTTTTTGTGCCTATCATCGTTTCCTTCCTCTCATTTCTTCATTTTCCTCTCTTTAAACCGCTTTTAGCCTCCACCTCACCCTTTAGCCTTCTACACTGTGTAGCCTTTCCAAAAATTGCCCGGACCCTCATCATTCAAGAGACGCCCATTCGACTAATCTTCCCACCTGCCCCACCCTATATTTGACAAGAGCATATGTGTTGCAGTCACAAGCAAGATCCTATCTGTCCAACGTAAGCACTGAATCTGACACAACGGGATAAAAGCTTTGCTGATTCGCTCATCCATCAATTTGATCACCGGTCTAAATGCCTCTACTCCATCCTTAATTTTCTCTATTAGTTTTCTTTCTTTTGGTCCAACCTTCTCCTCCACATCATCATCAGTCCACTGCTGGACAAAGGCCTTTCCCAGCTCCTCTCATGTCGACCTTGACTGGGCAAAATTCTACCATGTCTCACGGCAAATCTATCTATCTCATTTCTCTACTGTTTGCTATCTCTTGGGCACCAATCAGCTAACCTTTACGCCATCTGTTACTTTTCGTTTTTGCTACGTGCTTAGCCCTATAATTTTTCTTAGTATTTTCTAAGCCCCGATCGAACAATGGCGAATATTACTAATTCAAGAAACAAAGCTTTTTAAAATGCTACGTAACTGCGGTAAAAAAACACGCTCCACATTTGTGTTAGCTAAAAATTATTTGTTCGGACTGTTGAACCTATACTTTTTGTTGCTATTGTTATTACCACAACGTTTCAGCCGATCCTTTTGTACAACTTCTATCAGGTATACAATCCATAAGGTAGACAATTTCTATTAACTTGAGAAGAGGTATTATCATCCCTGGACTTGCTTGAAGTCTCACACTTATTTTTTGTGGCTTTTATTTATATCAGAACATTTTGATCGGGTCATTCTATAATTTTCTTCATATACATTATTTGTCTGGAAATACAGAAGCTGTTTTTGGGGGTTTTTTTTTAGAAAGTGGTTGCCAACTGTAAAGAAATGTTGGTAAAATTCCTGCATCACATATCACAAGGGTGCATACTGTACTCTTCTATGTAGCTTACACACTTGGATAACAGCTAGAAAATGCTCTCACATCCATAGTCAACCTTGACAGCATCAAGGGAACTATTTCTTTTTCGTTTTGTTCGATGTTAATTTTTGATTTACATTCATTTATTTCTCAGTTTCATAAATTCTTTTCACTTGTTCTTCGAATCTTCTTGTTCAAGTTGTTTACTGAAGGATAATTCTTTTTTTTTGTCAAACTCTAGTCCAAGTCTGGAATTTTTCTACTTCAACAACAAGAACCATCCTCACTAAAATTAGGGGAGTCACATATCCACTGTTTTTCCTAATAAACCAAACCTATGTGTAAAATTTCCCAACTGTGATTTGAACTCCCAACCAATTGATTGGTGAAAGATTCGCTTACCGACTGAACTTAATTGACCAGTCTTACAGATCAATGGAAGTTATGTTAGAAATGAGCAAATGCTTATTTCATACTAATAAATGAATGCATTTATAAAATTAGCATTTCCTCATGGGGAGTATTGACCGTGTCTCTTACCAACTGAGCCAAACTGGCAAGTTTTATATACCTTCGTAATCAGTAATCATCCCAAGTCGGAAGAGGAGTAGAAGTTGAGTTTGACCCCGTGTCTCTTTCTTTCCTGTTTCTATGCAAGATTATTTTCTTAAATGTCCTTAGCTGTCGCTTTCTTAGAAGCAGTACGGGTTGAAATTCATCCCAGTTTTGAAGTGTTTATCTGCCTGGTTGATTGTTTTTAATGCCGCCTTTTTATCTTCATACATCTACAAACATAAAAGTTTATATCCTGTCCCGCCATTTTATTTGATATCCAGACTGATCAACAGTTAGCTGTGTTGTGGAATGAAATAGATAAATTTTCATAGTCAGTGTTCATTGATTAGTCATCCTAGTGCATTCATTTTTAAATGTGTGGTGCATAATCTTATTGTTTGCCATAAATCATATAATGTACAAAGGAGCTCTTTTCATTGGGAATACTGCTCACAGTTTAAAAATCTACAAAACGTGAAGGAAAAAAGTTCTGTGCTACAATAGTCTTTTTGGTCCAGAAATTTAGCGTTCGAAAGATTAATACGTCAACCAATATTCTTTCTACCTTTCTCAGTCATTACTGACCTTTGTTCGTGTTCACGTTCAACAATCCCCCTTCTCCCCTCCTCCTCATCTCTCTCCTGTCTCTCTTCTCCTTCATCAATTTATATTTTCCCTGAAAAAGCCGTTTCTAAAAATCCCCCCACTTGGTTACCTCTGTTTCCCCGTCCCCATTCCATCCACCAACTCTTCTTTCTCACTTCCCTTTAATGACCATCTCAATTAACTTCACTGACAGTATCATTTCTGTAACTCTGAGTGGAGGATGTCATTTGCAACAGTCTTTGTCTAATCATATGTTTTCGAATATCATTCTTCTCTTCTACATCCGCTCTCTTATACTCCAAGCGACTGCATCACTAGATTTCAATCTAACCTTAACAAATTTTCTCCTGAATAGGGGAAATTTGAAAGTGAAAGTGAAAGTAAAAGTAACGATAATACAGAAAGAAATAGAAAAAAACAATAAAACAAAACTGGTTTGTCACTCAATAGAAAGTGACCAACATTAACGTCGTGTTGGGGTGATCAATTAAAAATTGGAAAAGGGATGATCGATGAAAAAAAGTAAGTGCTCTCGCATTTCGTCGGGGTGTGATCACTAAAAAGTTTGAATTTCCAAAAATATAAGTGTGAATGCTACCAGGTACAAAATAAAGGACGAAATTAGCAGGGGACTTAAAAATTGATCTCCTACAATTTAGAAAATCTCTAAAAGTCGTTTTCTCAGTCATAATAAGGAGTAAATGTTCAAACTTTCATTTCTCTAGCTTCTTTGGAGCAGCCTGCACTTGTGGTACGAACGTACATAGCTATTCATCCAGCCAGACTGACTTGATAGATGAAAAAAACCTTTGTTGACCGATTTAGTGGCATTTTCTAAAAAGTTGTGTTCAGGCCCTTTCAAAGCAGATATGCCCAGGCCAAATGATGTAGGCCTCATTTCAAATTATATTGTGTTAAATACTTATGATTAATGTATGAGTATTTAGTGTAATTGATGTAATCACACGTAGGAGAGCAAAATAAAAAGACTACAAAGATGCATAGAAAAGATATCAAGCACTATAGCCAATTTTTTTGTAAGACGATAGATAACAGAACTGTAATAAGAATTAGCAAATACAATTGTAAACTGATGACTATTCCGTAATCGTGATCTATCTTTATTGATCTTTTATCGATCTTCCAAGAAAATGATGTTTTGTGATGAAGGTTTTTCTCAACAATATCAGTAGTCTTGACCAAGAATTTGTTTTAACCAGGGACGATAGGTCCAATCAGAATCTTAGGTCAATTGGTCCACCTGTCTCCCTCCTGATCTGGCCTAGCTGTACAAGAATCAAAGACAAGGTTGATTAATGTTGTCGAGGAAAAGTTGGATTGATGTATAATGGAGACAGGAAGACAGGGGAAGGATAAAATGTATGGGACAAAAACAAGATAAAATAGGGTCAAAATGAATAAGAAAAATCCAAATGTGTCTCTCTAGATTTTCTGTTTCTCTCTATTGACTTTTCTTTGTGTCCAAGTTCTCATCTTCCCCAATCACACCCAATCTATATTTTTCTACCTGTTTCTCTTTTTCTTTCTTTCTTTCTTTCTTTCTTTCTTTCTTTCTTTCTTTCTTTCTTTCTTTCTTCTTCTTCTTCTTCTTCTTCTTCTTCTTCTTCTTCTTCTTCTTCTTCTTCTTCTTCTTCTTCTTCTTCTTCTTCTTCCATATTTTGTATAATCCTTCCTTTCCAAAATCCTTTTTTTCCTTTAATTCCCAATGCACACCCATTCTACCAAACTCAGCTAAAAGAAAGGAGAGACAAATATACAATAATTCAGATGCAGATCTGTGCCAAGGTACTAACTCTTTTCATTGAATTACTAGCTCAAACGAAAGTTTACTTCCCGATAAGAGCAACTTGCTTTAGAAGCTGTTCTAGAAAACAGAAGAAATAAGATATTTTGAATCTTTTAAATTCACACGGGAGTCAAAATCTATTTTGAGTAAACGAATAAGATCTGCCCGATTTATATCGTTTCGCTTCAGATAAAAAGTCATTGATTTTCGGATAACTCGCTCTCTGAAAGCCCGAAGATGTTTACAAAATTGAATAATATATAAAGTATCTATTGTTTGAAATTATAAGATGAGTCATTAAAATCAATCTGTGAGTTATTTGGAGCAAATTAATCTTATAGGTTTTCTTAACGTTCCAGTCTGCACATTTATTGAAAATAATCATCTTTAGTAGCGTGTTTACACCCAATTTGCTATTTTGTGGCTTGGCCTCAATAAAGACTTACATCTTGTGTTCAATTATTGCTTTTCGTTTGTTCCGGGGTCAAAAAAATTGTGAAAAATCTTCCGTAAAAAAATGAAATTATTTGAGGGACAATATCAGTAGGAGTATAAAAATACAATTATTACGATTTCTCACTTCCTCAAAACACATGCAATACATTGTATAAACAAATGCTGACATAATTTTCTCCATTATCATAATTTATCTTCGCACAAGATTTCCGCTTGATACCCGATGGGGTCAAGTAGAAGCAAGTCTCCGAAGATATATCATCGATACTAATAGTGCCTTTTCTCCTTATAACTCTAATTACTTCGTGGCAACTGACTTCACACTTTGAAGTCCGGAAGTCGATGACGGAAATTGGTTTTAGTTTTTAGCCAGGTAGAATAAAAATAACATCTCTCAATAGCAACTCTAAAACTGGAAGTAAAATGAAATGAATAGCATCACACACACACACACACACAAACACACACACACACACACACACACACACACACACACACACACACACATAAACGCACACACGCATATATATGAGTATGAGTGTGTGTGTGTGTGTGTTTGTGTGTATGAATCAGTACGTTTAGAAGTTTGAGGCATTTGCTGGTGCATTATTTCTTTTTGAACTACCCGTATTTTGGGAGGTGCATATAAACTCAGGTTTCCGGAAACCAGAGAAAGGTTTTAAAACAGACCAAAGTTTCTTTTAAAGAGCGAATGAGCTTGGAACATACACACACATGCACACACACACACACACACACATACACACACACACACACACGCTTTTCAGATTTTATATATCGCATTTTTGTGCATATACCTGCGTATATACACGGATGTACACATATCTTTCTATCAATTCATCCGTCTACATCTATCTATTTCCCTCTCCCTCTTTCTAGAGAGAGAGAGAGAAAGAGGCCACTATATTTAGTGTGCTTGACCTTATATATATATATATATATAGAGAGAGAGAGAGGGGGGGAATGGATATATCAAAGCTGGTTTGTCAAGGTCAACCACAGTAAATATACTGGCCCAGCCTTTAATAAAGTATGATTATAGCATCAAACCCCCACACAGCCACAGAAAAAAGCAACAGTTTTGATACAGGAAGTTCCCGTCAGTTTTAAGGAGTGAGGGCATATGAATATAAATCTTGAATTTAAAACTCAAAAAAACGTCTGAACTTATAGGAATATTGAAGTAAATTCACGAATTGATGCCCACACATAATTACCAATTGCGTTTCACTAACACACAAACAGATATACACACATAAACGCAATATCAGCCACACATGGACACACGGACATTCACACTGACACATATACATTAATATATATATATATATATATATATATATATATATATATATATATATATATATATATATATATATATATATATATATGTATATATATATATATATATATATATATATATATATATATATATATATATATATATATATATATATATATATATGCTCAGAATCGTACCAACACATATCTAGATACACAGAAGAACACATACGATCATATAGAACACGCATATAGATACATAGTTTTGGAAACTCAAAAACAGCCAAAGATACATACATAGGTACACATAAATGCACAAACACTCATTAACTCACACATACTGATTCAAACAGCCATATTCATTGGGACACACACATTGATATATATATATACTGATACCCAGACAAAGTATGCATTGGCAAGCACAATACACATGAATACACTCATAAACACATAGACAGAATGGTACATTAATTAAGACACATATATACACTAAAAATCACACAAACTAGCATACACATAGTCACTGACTCATACACATGAACACACAGAAGGACACTGATTAACCTGCACAGAGATTCAAAAGCAAGTACACACACACGCACGTGTACGCACACACACACACACACGCACACACACACACACACACACACACACAAGCACACACACAAGCACACACATACACAAATACAGATATCGGCACACGTTGGCTCAGGCATGCATATACACATACTAAAACAATCACATATACGCAAGCATAGGCAAACACACACACACATACACAACAAACAGATATCGGTACACATTGGCACAGGCACACATATACACACAATAGCACCAATGCATATCAAGACACACAGAAATGCAGACACACACACACACACACAAACACACACACACACACACAAACACACACACATACACACACACACACACACACACACACACACACACAGGTAAACGTACCGAAACACTGGAACGCTCGTAACAACAGGAAAATACACACGTAGATACACATATATGGAAAAGACACGGATACACACTAACACTCATGTAGACACATATACACATAGTTAAACACTGACACATTGATAGAGACATGCAAACACATCCACAAACGATAACGTACACTGAATCACACATAAATATGCACACAGGTAGACATATGTACATAGGTAAAACAATGCAATCACATAAGCCCACACACATACGGCCATGGGAGACACGCAATTATTCAATTAAACTCACACATCTGTAATGTGTTCACTAGAATCAAATGAGTTTCTTCCCTCGTTATATCTTTTTTCGTATAAAAAATGAAAACTGGAGATGGAGTAAATTGAAATTCCTTCCACTGACCCCAATTAAGTGTTCATTAGAACGATATCAGTGGCGAATTAGTCGTTGGCCCTAACAACCTTCTGGCACTAAAATGGTTACGACGAACAATTGGAACAATTTCATCTTCAAATTTTGCAGACTATTTATCTTTTTAAATTTCAAATCATTCCAGCCATCTTATCACAGCAGAGAATAGTATTCATGTTAAATACAGTAGATTTTAATAGAAACAGATCTGGTTAGTCACTCCATTAGAAACTGTAATGCGACCCATGTTTTTACAGCACCTCGTGTTGGGGGTGATCAATTAAAAATAGGAAAAGTGGTGATCAATGAATACGTTATCCCTTTCGCCTTTTGTTGGACAATGATTACTACAAAATATTGAAATTTATGAAATAACAAATCCCACCTTAACTAAAAGCTCATTGGGGGATTTTCCAAATATTCTAGACATACTAAGGAGTAATTATATAAATTGTCAGTCCTTTAGCTCTATTGGTAAAACAATGCAATCACATAAACCCACACACAAACAACCATGGGAGACATGCAATTATTCAATTGAACTCACACATCTGTAATGTTCATGTTATATACAGATACATAATGAGTCAGACAGACAGACCAATTTGAAGACTGATTGAACCTTTATTGGCAGTTTTAGTGACAGTTTCGTTTGACGGTTTCTAATTTGAAGAAAAACGAAGCACAAGAAAATGAAAAAAGGTTTTGCAGAAATCGAATTGAATTGCAAAATGTAAAGATGTGTAAAAATTAATTTCAAAAAAAATTATTGTGAGAGTTTAGACACAATGATAAGTGATTATAGAGAATAAGAAAGAGTGAAACAAGTGAGTGTGAGTTTAGAGAGTGTAAGTAGGAAGAGGGAAAAGAATCACCAGAAAAGGCGAGTAATAACAATAGGGATTACCATAAAACATTAGCATCATTCAACCTAATACGTATAAATACAAAATCCATACATACAATTTTATACGTTTGATTTTATGATTATGATAATGTCCTGTCCTGTTATAACTTGAAACTTGAAATGGATCGGTCGATGTGGAATAGATTAACAGAGCTATAAATGAATAAAAAGGCTGTAATTAAATGCAATAGTCTCATGAAAACGAATATCACGTGAAAATTTTGATCTGTCAGAGAGATGATGTGAGTGATGAAAGGAAAGAAGTCATTGGCTTAGTGAGTGAGTTCAAGAAATAGTTGATTGATCAAGTGAGTGAGTCACTATTTCTCCTAGCTGTAGACAATTTTATGATCGCTAGACATTACTGTCGCTATATGGATGGAGAACTTTATGGCCAAGAACTCGCAAAAATGGACCAAAATATTGTAATGCTGTCTGCACATATACACAAAAGAGAATTTATTAAAAAAATATTCCTGCAATAAAGTTAAAATGGTTCAGAATTCAAATATGGCCAAACCATAATGTTCGTGTCCAAATGCTTTTTAAAAGTCTGGATTTGTCAAATTTGACCACTCTTTGAAAAATACTTGAGTTGAGTTGAGACTAAAAAAAGCTTAAAAAATGAATTCTTGAATTATGAAAAATAAATCACCAGGTAAAAAAAAGGCTCCTCGGTGCCGAACCATACATAAATAAAACTGTCATCCCTGACGGGCATATGGTAGTGTGTATGTATATATATATATATATATATATATACATATATGTGTGTGGGGGATAATGAATAGTCTATAGCCAAACCGAAGAGTTGTTATACAACGAAACAGCTGTCTGTAAATGACATTATATATATATATATATATATATATATATATATATATATATATATATATATGCAAGAATCATTGGTGTAACATGGTATTCTGGAAAAGAATGATTCTCTATAGCTTTTATATACCCTGAAATTAGATCTTATGCAGGTCCAATCGAAAGCATTGTGAGCTTGAGCACCTAAAATAATTGACCTTGTGCACAATAAACCATGGATAAATCGAACCCAAATACCCCTATTCGTATGATCCTGTACCAAACATGCCTCTTATTCAAGCGGAGTCCCCTCTGTACCTTTCAAGCTGTCAGCTTCATATAACCATTGTCTTCAGACGAAGAATTTTAGATTTTCGAATCGTTAATATCACCTGGGGTCAGTGTTCTCGGTAGGATGACCTGGTCAGTAATTTACTGTATTTTGCTATCAGGACCTCCTTATTTCTTTAGGCAATTAAGATTCACTTGTCCGGTCATTGAGATTTCGACCGATTCAGTATGTCCTGGGACTCCCTGATGAGACTTGACCATTGGGCAAGTTTCAGGCGAAACTATCATTAGTTCAGTGAAGCAGCGTTCTTGTCGCTATCTGTAGTGTTGATCAAGAGTCTCTGTTTCTCACTAACCGCACGAGTCACTTCAGATGGTGGCACTTAACATAGCCTACGGCGCTGTGCACATGCTGTGCCGGGTAATTAGGGCACTAATCATAGTAAAAGTCTGTTATGCCCTCGCAAGCTGAAAACAGTGACTTTGGGGACAAATATTTTACGGTCTTTTGATTCAGATATCATCCCTGCGAGGATGTATGGTCTAATGCATTCATTTTACAGGTATCCCCTATTTTCGAAATTTTGCTCTACGCCATTTTTCGCTATCACGGAAAAAAAGCGAAAAGTGAAAATAGAGTTCAGCATTTGTTTGGAAGCGAATGTTATAGAGGCTCTTCTTATCTTCTTTTTTATTTCCAAACCCCCTAAAATTCCGACGACATACCATCTTGGGCCTAAGAAAGATCAGAAGATTTTCCCATTTAAATATGGGGAAGTCACTTACGTGAGATTTTTTTTTTTTAGGAATGCTCTACTTTCGGATAGCAGAGGGAACCTGTACTTAATTGATATTGAGACAGTTTAGATATAGTAACTTGCGAAAGTAACAAACTAATTACTATTGACATTTGCAAAGCTTGGCTTAGTACACGGTTGAATTGAGGAAGAAGGGTTGAAGGGGGCGATTTCGTTGCACCAACTCTCCAGGAAAATCCTGTATAGGTCGAGACCACTACGCAAAGGGATTGGTCGACGAGGCAACGTTGCGAATCAGTAAGCACACAAATAATAAGTTCCATTTGTCACGGTCTAAAGAATTTTTGCAGATATATTTTAGAAAAAAATCAAAATCCCCATCTTTTTTATTTGATCTTCATAGACCTCTGCACTCTCAGGTTATTCAAATGCTCTCATCTATTCAAATCTTTATTGACCTCCACATTGGTTTGCTGTTTACATTAGTTGCATAGCGCAGTAACGTTAGTGTAAACAACTGATTAAGCGTTTGCCTCCCCTCCGAGACACAACTTGTTTGATACTCAACGAGCATCAAACACACTACAACACTTTATTTGTTGACGGGGCCTGCTTGCTAAATGTCACACTGTGGTAGGAGCACTGCTGTTATGACTCGTCTTATTTAGCTTAATCCCTACGAGGAAAGTATGTGACACAAAGTCGGTTCAATGTGAGGACACGCAAGCAAGTGGATAGGAAGTTCAAAAAAATTGTTAGTCATCGCAAAGATACAAGAGCGCTGGTCTTTGGGACTCTTGACGAATCCCAAGCCGTCTGGTCTTAGCTGGGGTTACTTATTGTTCGGGGACCAGAGGTCTGTGCGAAGAGTCAATTGTTATGTCTAGCTTAGTCTGACTCAAAATCACATTAATTGATCGACAATTGAGATCAAATTCCCTCCGGTAACAAATTGGTTATCGAGACGACGGTGGACGTCCTTCAATAACAGTTTGTACGAATGAACGTATATGAACATATATTGAACCACTGGCAGTATGGTCATTAAACAATCGTTATTTCATAATTAAGACATCATTGATTTTACATTGAATGTGCCAACCACTATCCTTATGGATAGAAATCAGGTTTTCTTCTCGTGGTCGCCGAAATTCCGCATTCGGTTCGCATCTCATAAAGGCAATTTTACCCATTTAATGTGGAGGTAACACGGATTTTGCCTGTATCTAAACGAAAACCTTTAAATACCATTACTTGTTCTGAAATCAGTTCGGAAATCAAAAATGTTCTTTCTTTTGTGATAACGATCACTTCCAACCCAGTAACTAGTTGAAAACTTCCAGCTTGGTGATTAACAGACCAACAAAAGACCAATTCAGTAACCATTCATTAGAGAGATTTAGTTATTTCATCTTTTCTTTTAAATTTATTTATGTAAAGGCTTTTCTTTGCTTTTTACCTTTTAGCAATTTTTTTGTGGGGGAACTCATTTTTAATTTGAATAGAAAGACTGGCTGGAGCCAGACTTCCCTGATCCTAATCTTCGACGAGTAATGAAAGTTGTGGAAACAGGCATAAACATTTTCGTGATCAAAGGGTTTGTAGAGTGTTGCAAGTCAAAGATGGTATCAAGGGAAAATAGAAGGGGAAATGTTGGGGCTTGGGTTTGCAAACGGTTACAAAAGGTTAGAGATGTAAGGGGGCAGTATATAAGGTTTCTCTAATTTTTCCTTTCTTTCTCGATTTCGTTCATTTTTTACCCATTTTAACAATCTTTTCACTTCGTTGTCTTACCGTTCTTTATCTTTTCGGATTTTCAGTTCATTTCTTTCGTTTTATCCGTTTTATGATTCTTTAATGCCTTCTCGTTCTTTTGCTCTACATTTTGCTTTTCTTCTTAGAGAGTAACTTATTCAGTTTTCTATTTCTTTCATCATTTGTTTGATTCTTTCTTTCTTTCTTCCATTCCTTCTTTCCAACCTATTTTTGTTTTGAACACATTTTTTTTGTTTTCTCCACATTATTTCCTCGACTAATGTCTTTGTTGTTTTTTCTTTTTTTAAAAATTCAAATTCATAATCGCCATCTTGTCTTTCTTTCTTTCTTCCTTTCTTCCCCTTTTACTGTCATTCTATCTTTCATTCCTAGATTATGAAAAAAGAAGATTCATTTTAAAGGCAACAAAATGTCCATCTAGATATTTCACATTATACTCTCTTTTAAAAGATCCTTTTGATGTATTTTGTCACGATGAAAACAACAGAAATGCTGACAAAAAGCAAAATTAAAACCTCAAAGGACCCATTAAGACATTTTTATTGTTACTTATTAAAAGAAAAAAAAACAAAACATTTTCTGCTTACTCTTTATTCTTTGGCAAAATGAGGTGGCCACTGATTAACATCTCTGGACACACACACACACACATACACACACATACATACACATATACGTATAGTGCGCGTGAGCGTGCATTGTGTGCGCTTTTGAACATAGTAAGAACAGATGGAGCAAATGACTTAACGATTGGTGTACATGGAACAATAAACGCAGTAGGAAAATTCAAAGCACGGGACAGAGGTCGTCATGGAAGGAGATGGGAAAGCAACTCAATGTATATATATATGAAAAGGTATATGTGGGTGTCTGCATCTATATGTTTACTTCTGTCACGTTACTGTGTTATTGCATGAGCCACATCCAACGTTGTTCATATGACCATTTCAGACCAGATGAACATAGATCTGTTGCCATGAACAATTGTGGCTTTGCCTCTTGAGGCGTGGTACTGTTTTGTGTAGTCAAATCCAAAGGGCTCAGGATTTGTCTTGAGACTTCAAGACCAGTGCTCAAGTCCTTGCAGCAATAGCTGCGAGGATCATAGGGAATTCTTTATTTGTCATACCCACACGTTATCATGTACAGTATCCCCACAATAAACTGACCTTGTGTCATACCTTGCTCTCTTGGGGCCCAGACAAATAAGATGAGCCAGATCGAACAATGTCGAGTTTTCAAAAAGTAATGCTTAAGGGGATAGTTCAAAATGTCATGGAAAGAAACAGAACACGTTGGGAAACCACAGATGTAATCCGTTTTAGACCAATGATTGATCAACCAGCCAAACGAAATGTATTGAAAATATCCCTTGATTCTGTTTGTACAGAATGAGAGGGGTTTCTCATTTCCAAAAACATAAAACGATACTGAGGCAAAAAGTAAAAAGTTCACTGGGTTATAAGCTTAGGCCACCTCTGGCCCTAATAGTAGGGTTCTGATATCACTCTCCCGTCAATCTTCATTCGGCCTCTCACTGATAAGAGGCCATGACTAAAAGCTCAAAGCTTCATCTTGTTATACAGTGAGTCGCTTAAATACTACGATCGGCGCACAAATTATCTTCCATGAAGAATTTTGTCTTAAACTACGATTGAAAAAATATTCCACATTTTTGCCTTGCAATGAATCCATTTTAGAAACCGCCTGGATTAGAAAACCGTCAACAAATCTGTCAACAAGGTTTTTTCAGTCATTAAATTTGCCTGGCTGACAATGTATGTGTATATCATGCGCACAGGTCAAATTAATCTGGTTAGAGGGCTGAAAAAATTTAACTTTTTACTCCTTATCATGTCTAGAAAAAAACGGGTCGTTGGTATTTCATGAAATCTCCTCTCCAAAATAGATTTTCAGTGGGGTTCAATTTGCAGCGGACCTCGGACTGAATCGATGCCTTTTTCGCTTTTGGAAATATTCACCCCCCGCCTTTTTTTTTTTTAATTCGGACTTTTTTTTAGTGATCACTGCCCACCAAATTGCAAGAGAGGTTACTAATTCTTTGATCAGCCAATGTTTCCAATTTTCAATTCGTCACCTTAAACACGGCATGCCGTTAAAAAGACGTTGGTCACGAGACAGTTTCTATCGAATAACTAACCGAACCTTTTTTCTTTATATTTTTTACTTTTCAAAGACCCTTTCAAGCTATTAAAATACTTAGCATCGCTAAGTACATTTCCTTAATTCAGAACGCCTGCAAATGTGCACTGGTTTGGCATTCATTGCTCCCATCGTCGACCGCCCTTCCCTATCAGTTTTTTGACATTCTCGACCACTAAGATAGGCGCAGTCGTCTACATACAGTGAATCATTTTGGTGAATAGGGTTCGGGGCTTGGGCGTCTGGTACATAGAGGAGCGTAAGAAATGCACACTTTGGTGGTCCGTTTCCTGCACACAGTAAGTTTTTTTTGACCCCTTCTAAGATTGCATACAAAGAAAGAAACCTTCCTGTATACAAAGCCAATGTCTGCGATTCTGGAATTTTGTTGGGGTTGAATAGTCGGGTAACAGATGATGTGTAGATATACTTTCCTATCTAAACATACAAGTATGTTTGTACAAACATACACACAATCACGTACACATACACATGCACATATGTACATAGATATACGTATACCCATGCACACATTACCCATACGTATATGCATAAGCATGCACGCGTATATACATATACACATACACCAACACTTGTATTCACAGAGGTAAATCAATGATGAAAAAACATTTTTCTTACGTCAACACATGTATTTTCCAACATAATTCCCTCCTTTAACAATGTAATCAATTTAGTGGTGAATATTAATGACATAGATCGAAAATAATATAGTGAATGTTTTTAAATAAAAATTCTGTCAATAACTACGTGACGGACTCTGGACCTATCGATCAGCCCTCTTAGTATTTTCAGTAACATTCAAATGAAAAAAAAAGTCACACAATTTAAACGTAAATTAATTATTAGCCAATTAACAGGACTGAAACGAAAAGACGACATAAAGATTTGTCCTTATCAGATATGATTGTATTTATCCATACATGTACGTATATATGCTAGTGATAATATAAACATAATTTCAAACTTATGCACATGAATGCACAGATTTGTGGATGACTATACAACAATACCTCGGTTAACACTGTACATACGCTGAGGTGTGTTCAGTCTCAAACACATGGCACATTCACCAGAATGTATAGAATGCAGGATTTCACAAACTGTCCAGGATGCTGTCTCTTGTGTTGACTTATTTCAGAAAATAATTATCATCAAATTCATTGGAAGGACATATTAGAGAAAAGAGCATTATAGCAAATCATCACTAAACGGGTCCGCAGTAATCAGGATGTACTGTATTGTGTCTGCGTGTGTGTTGGGGACTGAGTATTTAAGCATATATTTCCTTTGTTGACTGGATATGATAATTTGGAGATGGAGCAATTATTTGGGCCTTTGCATCATTGGCAGCTATTTATCTCAATGGTGAGAGCAGTGGTACATTGAAGTGGCTACCCCATCGGTCGTAGGTTCGATTCCTGCTGTTGCCCCATTTTTTTAATTACATTTATGCTGTCAAAGCCAAATGATACATTCACCATGTAACGGGAGATCATTTCAAATGGAGTAATATATATATATATATATATATATATATATATATATATATATATATATATATATATATATATATATATATGTGTGTGTGTGTGTGTGTGTGTGTGTATGTATATCTATATATTAATGAAAATTGAAACAATAACAACCTAAAATCTAAAGCACCATGATAGATTTGATTATCAAAAAACTTTCTGTATCAGATAGAAATAAACAAATACAAAATTTGAATCAAAGCATCAAGTGTAAAATAAATAACACAAACTGATCATCACAAAACTAAAGTAACTATAGTTGAACAAACAGAAAACGAAATGAAGAAATGAAAATCAACGAAAATACAATGAGAAATGAAATACGAAAAGAACGATTGAAGGGAAGGAATTAACGAACAAGGGTGAAATTAGCAAATTCTGAGAAATCATTCTATCAAAAATCGAATTCGTGATTTGTTGTGTTAACCATTAGAATAATACATATATATATATATATATATATATATATATATATATATATATATATATATATATATATATATATATATATATACATATATATATAATATGAAAATTCTTCCGTTTTCAGTCTTTAAAAATGAATTCTTCCACTTTAAGGAAGGATTTTCCAGGTAAAGATTTCTCCTACAAATCATTTGAAACAATGAACTCTTCTGCTTAGACGAGTTTAACTTCTGAAAAAATGATTAACTCATTGAAATTCAAATATTTATGGATGAATATTACACGTTATCATAAAGAACAACAGTCCAAACCAAAACACAGATAGATAATTCCTTTAATAAGAAATGATATCTCTCCTTCTGTTGCAGATATTTTCTATAAAAGTCCATATGTTTCGAGACGATAACATAATAATCATAAACATTGGTTTATAAGAAAGAAAAAAAAACAGGCCTTAAATGAGAATCGAACTCACTCTTTTTATCCAGATATCCATTAAAGCCAACCATTCGGGCGACACTAGCTGCCAATGTAGAAGGCATACTTTGATTAATGCTCAAATAATGAAATATATAATTGAGGTCTTCCCACTTTCTCTTAATCAAATCAGACGTGCGTGTTTTAGAAATCACACCAAAACCGTTAATAATTTCCTGCGCTCGCCACATTCTATCTTTTGGAATAACTATAAGTCCCTAACCCCTCGTTGGCTACCAATGAATTTCTCCTGCAGTTTTTAAGAAACAGTTACGCTAATCTATTGGGCGCCAGTCCTTTTTTCGTAACTATGAGATTTGTCTGTAATATATATTGAGAACACTTGTACGTTTTCTTCCTCCATCTCTCCACTAAATTCCAGCATCTGGCAGCTCATCTGCTTTGGTCATTCGACCTTGCACCAAATATTCGGAGCTTGCTTTTTGACTCCAGAGCAAAGGTCCACCAGACGCACATAGATAATCTTATATAAGAGCCGTTGTCACTTTTTTGTGCATTGATTGGTTTTTCTGACACGCTAAAGCAAACATAAAGAGAGGAAAGATGTACCACACAGACACAACAGTAGTCCATTTTACGTCTGTGTGTTCGCTGAAAATACTCAGGCAACTGCTACTGGTGATACTACAACTTTTGCTGCTGCTGATGTTGCTGATTTATTTTAGCTTTTTTAACCTATCCTCTTGCTTCATTCTCTCGAAATTATTGAAAAAAACAAACAAACAAACACCCCCCCCCCGAAAATATGGATTGTGAAAATCAGGGTCAGCATTTTTGTTGTGCGAAATCATCATCAGCAGCAGCAGCTGCAGCTTTTTAGCGTCTGGTGGTATTCGAGTGTTCTCGAAGGTCTAACCTGATCTACCGAAAGCTTACCAATTTTATGTGATTTTTCGCTTTATTTCTTCTTTTGCTGACTCCATGGAGATGCACTTTCGTAGGCAGATGTAGTGGTTCACTCTCCCTAGGTCTGCATTTTTGATTTTGATTGTTGTGTTTCTATCCCCAACATGTTCGTTGTACATGACTTTTGTTTTTCCGAAGTTCACGTGGAGGCCAACTTTCTTGCTGGATTCATTTAGTTCGTCTAGCATTATTTGGAGATCGTCAAGATTTTTATCAAAATTGGTATGATTTAACCATACTTAAACAATCTCATTTGTCAATTCTATTCGTCATAATATTGATTGAACTCCTTGTCAAGGTCGACTTTTGGAGTAATTGCAATTTACTGACAAGTAGGCAAGGTAGGTATGGATGTTTGATTTTCGTGAATGTTCTTTTGCTGTCTCTTTTCTCTGTTGAAATCCATGTTATACCAATGATGAGGTAGTTTGCCACGTTATCGATGAGAAATATTTCGACTTGAAAAAAAAAAAAAAAGAAAGAACCTGAATCCTATCAATTCTTCTTTCTTTCCTCGAAATTTCACATACGTTTATGCTTTTGAAATGATGTGTGCAAAGTTATACTTTATCAGTGTATTCTGATCAGGGCGAACTTGAAAATAGATGAAAGTAATTGCCAGCATTGAATGTTTAATGTATGATCTAGCCATGTGAAACAAGGAAGATGAAAATAAAAAAAAACACTTGAAAAACTCAGAGCAGCACAAGGTGCAATGGAAAAAGTAATGTTAGGCACAACTCTAAAAGATAAAGAAAGATCGAGATTGGTCTTGGAGCATATCAAAATCGGAGATATAAAATTGATTAAGCGACAAAAATGGGGGAGAAAACGATACAGAACAAGAAGGGAGAATGGTAGATGACAAAAATGCAAGTCGATTGGTACTCAAAGCATTGCAAACGCAGTAGGAAAAGACCAGACCAAACATAGAGAGAAAAGATTGAAAAAATTGTCCGTAAGACGTTGCAGCGGTTAGCACGAGTTATAATTGGCGTAGAAAACTGGGAAAGATTTTTGTCTAGCAGTTGATTCTGAACGATGATGATGATGATGATGATGATGATGATGATGATGATGATGATGATGATGATGATGATGATGATGATGATGATGATGATGATGATGATGATGATTCTAGGCTAAAGAATAACGAGTAAGAATGTTTGGGGGGCATAATTAGCCTTAGTTTTAATTTTGTTTTGCATGTTGATACCCAGAGGTTAACTTGGAATTGAAAAATGCTAACACAAGGATGAAAATATTATTACCAAATGGCATTAATTATCCATAGTCATTTCACTTTCTCCTTTCTCCCCGTCTGTGTTTCAGTAAATTACGTATATATTAAATGCGAAAGGCCCCGGTGGCATTTTTTGCACAATATAAGTTTTCCCCACTATCCGAAAGTGAATGTAGTTTAGCAACCAACCAAGATGACCATAATAAGAAATATAAGGTATATAAGAAATAAGGCTTCAGTTGAGAAATATTTCGAAATGTTAACTTGAAATTAAAAAAGGAAAGAAATACAAGGATGAAGACATTTTCAACATATGGCAATAATTATCAATAGTAATTTCCCCCCTCTCCTTGTCTCAGTTAATTACATATATATAAACTTGATGCAAAAGTTCCGGTGGCATTATGCACAATACTGATTTACCCCGCAATACGAAAGTAGTTTGTTTCTATTAACCCTTTCTAGAACCGAAATAGCGTATGCGTAAGATAGAAGAAATTACCACTAATCCTCATACCAACTCATCCAAAATGGTGATTGTGGTATGTTAGCCTTGTTGTCATAAGTTGTGATGGAGCAAAGTGGATGAGAATAGGGAGAGATTGAGAGAGAGAGAGAGAGAGAGAGAGAGAGAGAGAGACAGAGAGACATAGAGACATAGAGAGAGAGAGAGAGAGAGAGAGAGAGAGAGTACGCGCTGCCTATATAACGGCTCACCGCTGGGCAGACTGTGAATGCTATTTTCGCTCAGCTGAACAAACATAGCAGAAGGTGAAATTCACAGTAGCTGTGTGAGAGTAATCTTTATTTAACGATCCTACAAGAATATAAAACAACTACATTCACCAGAACTATAGTTTCAGTCAACAAAAGTGTGAGGAAGTTTCAGAAAAAAGTCCCATTGTATACGTCACAAATTTCTTGTAACCATTAGTCACAAAATTCGTTCTTTGAGAATTTGATCTTGTTGTTTGTTTTTTTTTGTTTTTGTTTTTTTTTTTCAATAATATAGAAGACCGAAGAATCTGGGACCAGATTTTCTGTGACCAAATTTCCTTTTTCAAAATTGCTATTTCTAGCGAACCTGATATTAGGATGGTCTTGCTGTCTTATTCATTACTTTTTTTTTTTAACCACGAATTTTTCCATAAAAGTTCTCCATTATTTCCTATCCTTTAGATTTCTTCCATTTAGAAATACTGTTTCCAAATTTTCTGAGCCCCCTCAAGTCATTTTAATAGAAGACTCAGCAAACAAATGTCGACTAAAAATGCAACAAAATGTCTCACGAGGCTAGGCCTTCATAAATACCGATTTATTTTCGTGATTAGGAGAAGACTGAAAGATGGAATGTGCCGATTTGAATTGATTGCTACATCGTATCAGATACACGCAGAAATGACGTGAGATAACAAGAAATAAATAAAGAGAAAACTTGTCAACAGATTCGTCTCTGTATTCAGCACATTAGGAAAGGTCTCATAATAGAAACAGCTGAAATGTCAAACCATTCAAAAATTTACATTTATTCGGTATAGGGAATACAAGTGCCAATGATCGTTAAATGAAGAAATAAGTAATATAAGCGTGTTTCGATAAGAGCAGAGGCTGCGTATAAGTCTACTCATATATATATATATATATATATATATATATATATAAAGCTTGAAACCTTGACACCTAAAATACATCACCAGAAAACGGCTTACATCAGACCAATGTCCTTTGGGAGACTGTGTCACTGACTGTAACAACAACAAAAAAAGGATTCTTATATGGGATATACCACCAATATACAACCAATATACAACCAAGACCCTCTCTCGCAAATTGACACGCCACCTCGATAACTAAAGCGCCGGCTACCGGCACATTTATCAGAAAAACATCACACTACAGCCAATATTCGTCAGCTCCTCGTAGAAAACACAAGAATATTGTATAAAACGAACTCAAAGAAAAAAAATTCATGTAATGGAATCTGTTTTCATAAAAGCAAAGCAACCTACAATCAATGAGATCTCTGTCGACATCGAAATGAATATCAAATGTATGTAAAGTCATATGCACGTTGCATTGTTTTCAATTACGCATTTGAAAAAAAAATTGAAACATTTAGTAATGATTGCTCAGGTTAAAAAAAAAAAGTTTAAAATAGAAATATAAAGTTATCAAAAAAATACTATCATTTATATTATAGACAATTACATTTTCTCGATAACGGCTGTCAATGATTGAAAGATCTACAGAGCCTTACAACTTGGGAACATTTTACAAAAACGTCAATCCTGTTATTATAAGGTTTGTACACAAACAAGACAGATCAACAAAAGTTGAATTGGGTTTGTCATTTATATTTGATAATGGATGTTTTATCATGATTATATGTTTGTGTGGTCGCGCACTGAATATACGTATACATCAGACATTCAATGATGTCGTCATCATCTTCATCATCATCATCATCATCCTTATTCTCTTAATGTCCGTCGTAAGACATGGACCTTCCCAAAGATCCTCCACACTTCTTTATCTTGGAGCCAATACTTTCCAAATTTGTCTACTTCATCTCTCCATCTAGTACTCTGCTGGCCTCAGTTTTGCATGTGATCTCTAAGGATCTATATGGTGTGTCGTAATGTCCATCGGTTGTCTGCCATTTTTGAAACATGGCCAGCCCATTCCCTTTTGATTTTTTTAAATGGACTCTATGATGTCTCAGACCCCTTTTTTCTCCCGGATATATTGTGCTGTCTTAAAGTCTCTGCATGGGACGTCGAGCATAATTATTTCATGTATACGTTACGTGTCTGTCTCTTGGTTAGGTTCCATGTTCCAGCTCCATAAGTGACGGGAGGATGCATTGGTTGTATACCTTTCTTTTAAGGATTAATGGGATCTTCTTGTTTTTGAAAATTGAGCTTGCTTGCCAAAGACTGGCCATCCTGGAACGATTCTTCGCTTGATTTCTCCTTCATTTGAGGGTTTTATGAAGATTCGTTGTCCTAAGTAAATGAAGTGGTCTACTTTCTCTTGTTCTGTGGCTTCGGGTTTCATCTTTGTGTTCTTGCTTCCGACGTGATTATTGCACATAATCTTTGTTTTGCTGAAGTTCATGCGTCGGCCAACTTTCTTGCTCTTTTATTTAGTTCATCTACCATTATTTGGATGTCGTATAGGTTCTCAGCGAATAGGGCAAAGTCGTCTGCAAATCTGATGTTGCTCAGATAATCGCCGTCTATTTTGATTTCTTTATTCTCCTACTCTAGGTTCCTATCATTCAGTCTATCTATCTATCTATCTATCTATCTATCTTCCGCTGCATATCTATATTTATAGCTTTATATCTATAAATACAAGGTCTGTCCATAAAGAAACTGAACTTTTAAAACAACGAGCCAATTGGACATTCTAGCTTGCTCTGACCATATGCTATGTAGCAGTAACATTTACACGAGAGTAACTGCATGACTGTTAATTTTTGTATAGCTATACGAAGCGAAAGTTGACCTGTGTTTAGTGTGCTTAGCCTTTTTTCCCCTTGAACAATTCAGTTTTTAGAAGCGTGGCTTTCAAATTTGGAGGAAAAGATTGGGGGTACTTTTCTAATGTTGTAAATGGCCTATGAGGGAGTATTGAGGGTGCTGCAAAAAATGCTACGAGTGGTACCAGCATTTCAAATTTGAAGAAACAATCAACTAAGAGGAAGCTATATTTGGTCGACCTTTCTAATCGAAAAAAGATCACATTTTTTTACAAAAAAGTGCGTGCTGTGATTCGCTTAACTGTCCATGAAAAAGAAATGAGAATCTGTGAACGTTCGTGCAAGGTGATTTTGAAAAGGAAAGAAAAACTGATTATGAATCGTGTTGCCGCAAAATCTGCTGACAAGTGTGGAGAATGCAACATGGTGCATCATCAGTTTTTCTTTTAAAATCATATTGCACGAATGATTACGAATTCCCACCCATAAGGATACTTCACTAGACACACACACAGGTGTAGTTTGAAAGAAAACCCCATTATTTTTGCCTGATGCAATTCAAAGAAAAAAAAGGGGGGCAAGACCACTACTGCATAAAATTTCAATCAGAACATTCTGCAAAGTCTCAGTGGTGCGCTGTTTTAGAAGGTCGGTTGCTTTATTTATAAACTTTATATATATATATATATATATATATATATATATATATATATATTCAATTGGCTTGGGTATAAAGAAGAAATAGAAAACAATGCTCAATATTCATCGAAAAAGAGCTATCGATATATAAAATGAGATTTACAAAAATATATACCGGCTGAATGTTAATATTTCTTCTGTGGAACAAAGCATATTGCAAGTTTCTGAAGAGTGCGTTTGACACGAAGAGTTGACATCCACCAGGTACATATCTTTGTAAATTTTATACATATCAGGAGGATGCACTGGTTATATACTCTTCTTATCAAGACTTATTGGGCCTATAAAATACATTAAATGATTGGCAGGATCATTTCAATAAAAAAAAAATGATGTACTTCGTCCAAATCATCAGTGCCCTATATATACCATTGAGGAAGATAATATTACGACTCTCTTCAGTGCGAGCACAGTGAGTGCTGGTTGGATAAGGATTTTAATATAATCCTAATTTCACGTCATATGGCACAATTAAAAAATTCTGAATTGTATCTTCGTAATGAAAATAAGAGTAACTGTAAATAATACTTTTAGCATAGAATCAGCTCCCTTGGCTGGCATGCAGTACAGCAATCCCCAAGCAGGCAAGTGTTTTATAAAATAAGACAGCAGGTGTGCTGATTTGAAGAAAAAAAAAAAAAGGAAATTGTAACTGTCCTGTTTTGTGTTCTTATTTGTAAGAAAAAATCATAATGATTCACTGTTCAGCGTGATCCACTGTGCCCCGGTTTCCATATATGTATATGTGTATACTGAACGCTAAGTAAAGGTTCAGACATCCTTGACAAATTTTCTTAATTTTTCTTTAATCATTGTATATGCATGCCCAATTTGTTTGAGCTATGCCAATGTTTAACAGACATTATTGTGTTAGACTGACGTGTTGGGGTCCATTATAACTAACATCATTGCGTTCTGACTCGTTGGCTGGGGTAATAGCGTAAAAAGTACGAACCTTTTTCAAATTCATATTTATAAGTCGACCACTGTCAGATGAGACTCGAAAGCTCTCCTTTCCTTCTCTATGATCTTCTCGAATCTAACCCCATAACTTAGCTTAAACTCAGCATTGGCAGAGGAAGGAATTGAACCCGAATCGAAGCGTGTGCGATAGACGTGCTAACCAGTGTATCATCTGAGCGGATGTCATCCTTTACACAGTTATTCCCTCGAATGCTGCTTGACAGCACCGTTTTTTTCATTTGAAGGATTAAAAAAAATGAAAAAATGATGATGATGATGATGATGATGATGATGATGATGATGCCCATGCCGCTGTTGATGCTGGTGCTGATGGGATCTGGGGTAGATGATGATGATGATGATGATAAAAGACATGATGGATTGGATATTTTTTTCTTTAAATAATTAGAAGTCAGTAATTAATGCATAAACAATGGGTTTGCCTTAGGCAAGTGTTGTCAAAGATTATTATCTTTTTCGACAGATGTCAAGCGGGCCTCGTTGAGAGAGAGAGAGACACACACACACACACACACACACACAGTGAGAGTGAGAGAGATGGCAACTCATCTCACCCCTCCTCACCCATCTCCACAATTAAGCTTTTGCTGAGCTGGCTCTCTCTCCCACTTTGTCACTTCCCTCTCATCATTTCGGCTGCCACTCTGTCTCTTGTCCGTTTTTTTTTTGCTTTTGCTTTGAATTTCAGTGTTTGCTGACGTTTTTTTCTCATTTTTGCTCATATTTCACTTCGCCTCTCTCACCCACTAAAATCCTTTTTCTCCCAAAATTTCTCCTCAATCTATCTATCTATCTATCTATCTATCTATCTATCTATCTATCTATCTATCTATCTATATATATATATATATATATATATATACTCACACATACTCAATGCATTCATTCATCCATGTGCGCAAAACACATAATAAACTCATACAAATACGCGTACAAACACACACACACACACACACACTCACACACACACACACACACACACATACACACACACACACACACACATATATATATATATATATATATATATATATATATATATATATATATATATATATATATATATATATATATACACACACACATAAGTATATATTTTTTTGGTAAAAAAATGATTTCCAGAGTCATACATAATCCATAATTTATACACGAAAATATCACTGCAATAATTAGAGTCCATAAAGATGTTAACAAGATTAAGACTAGAAAAAGGGTGAGACATGGCGATATATTATCACAAAAGACTCTTCACAGCGAGCCTTGAAAGTACCTTCCGGGAAACTGACTGGGAAAAAGTTGGAGTAAACATATACGGAAAAGATTTGAACAAGTAAAGGGATTGTGATGATAATGCATTGATCTCAGAAGTTCCGGAGGATCTCCAAAACATGTTGAAAGATCCAAATTGAGAAAGCCAAAGAATAAGGTCAAAGATGAACAAATTGAAGACAGACGTAATGTTCAATGACGGAGCCCCGAAAATGATCAAAAGAAATGACGGTGAAGTTTTGAAGATGTTTCGGAATACATCTATCAAGGTCTGGCGATAAAACAAAAGAAAAATCACATAAATGAAATAAGACAGTACAAAACGATTGGTTGGAAATTATTTGGTATGAATAGAGCTATTCTTAAAAGTGAGTTGACAATATGCAGGAAACATGAAGTATACAATCAATGCATAATATCAGCTATGATGTATAGATGGAAAATCTGGAAAGTTAGAAACCATCCAGAGACCAATGCAGAGGTGCATAGAGATCAAAGGAAAGAGCAATGTTAAAAATAACTCTGCGATAGAAAAATATCAACATGGTTCAGAGAGAGGATCATGGTGGAGGATATCGTGCAATTTGGCAACAAAGATGGAGATGGGAAGGACATTGTCAGATCAATGTTGTTATTCTTTCAATCGATTGGTCTTTTATTACTTGCAATAGGGTAAACGTAATAAAAAAAAGTCCAGACATAAGATGAAAAGACAGAGCATATATAAGTGCAATCGTGTTCGTCATAGAAGGGCATCGTAAAGGCCTTCTTTCAGCAGTGTGGATGATAATGAGGATAAAAATGTGGTGTGAGCATGGAACTATAACGTGCATATAAGATAATTGTGCATATTTCCGCCCTAAAATGTATTCACCTCTCCCGTAGTCTATTGCCCACGATTGAAAATTATTGAGAATCCTTGGAGATATCGTCTGCATAGTCATGGTCTTATACATAAACGAATGGATACAAAAGGAAAATATATCTCAACCAGAATAATATTCCTGAATCCGCCACCAAATTGAACCAATTCTTCATTATCCCATTGTCCGTCGAAAAAATCTCATTTAGATTCATTGATTACTTTTGGAGATGTTCGTTTTGGGGTTTAAATGATGCTGTGATAGTCAGAAGTTCCAGGTGTTCGACCATGTTAAATTACTTGCCGTAACAAAAACTTTCAGTTGTCTCCTTCGAACTCTTGGGTCGTACCTCATATAAATATGTAAGTACATCAAGAAGTTCGCAGCCGAATGAAAAAATGCATTTATTTCATACAGCCAATATCTTTAAAGATATAAGATATTTTCCTATCAATGCACTTAATTCAGTAGTGCATTTAGATCATATAGACCTTATATAATACAGTATTCATACCAGATTGAATTTCAGTTAAGACCTACATGTACGACTGTGGTCTTGATTGATGCACACACACACACACACACATATATATATATATATATATATATGTGTGTGTGTGTGTGTGTGTGTGTGTGTATTTGCACATATTCTCTCAAACAAAACAAAAGGACACATTATATCTGTTATAATGTATAATTACAATGCTCAATACTCAACACAGTGAATAGAGCTATCAATCAATAAAAGAAATAATATCTGCAAATGCATGTACCCCGTGAATATATATATATATATATATATATATATATACATATTTATATATATTCTCGAAAATCTTCTGATTAGAAACGTATGATGCCCTTAAAAATTCACTATAATGTATTAAAAGGAAATATTTGATGTACCATACACTATATTTTCAGCGTAATAGTGTCTAAATTTTTATTGTCACCGAAGACGATATAAATAGCTCATCGAAATATGCATGATCCAGTTGTCTCTCATTCTAATTTCAAGATACCCACCCAATAATCCCAGGAATGTTACTTCAACTTTTCACGTATATATCACAGTGCCACGCGATCATTGTTCCTGGATAGTGATTGCTTTTATGCAAAAAATATTATAGATGACTATTCCATTCAGACTTTGCTTCTGTGAACATAACAGTGATATTATTACGTAGTTGTTAAATTGAAATTAATGAATAGTTACCTCTCACACCTTTAAGTGGGCGGTGATCAATAAAAATCCTAGTTGAAAAACAAAATTAATTGTAAATTCTACAAAACATCAACGAAGGGACGATTTTAGCAATTACTAGCATAGCAAATAAAGCCCACTACAAAAAACAAAAAACGAATTCTTCCTTGACATGATGAGGAGTAAATGTTTTAATTTTCAGTCCTATAGCTTCGTTGATGTGGTGTGATACCCATATACATAGCCAACATGGCAGACTAAGTTAAAAACTGAAGAAACCTATGTTGACAGTTTCAGTTTACGGTTTCTAAAAAAAGTAACTCTGTGTAATTGTCATCATTATTATTCGAGCGTCCATTCTCCGTGCAATGTTTACTCAATTTAAACAGAAAATAAATCAAATAACTACATAGTGTTGGTAACGGCAACATTGGTGTCAGAGGAATCAGCAATGACTCTTGCCCCAGAGACATTCTCAGCGAAAGATAATAATGATGACAAAACTCTTCTACCGTCGCTATTCGACTAGTGCTCCTGTCGTTTAGGGCGGCAACTGTGTGGGGGTAGTGAGGGTCATCCCTATGGTTACTTTCTTTTTGCTCCTCTGTCCCTCTCAAGGCGAAGAGATGACCGGTGGCTGGCCAGGGGGTCGGGATTAAGAAAACAACTAGCACTGAGAGATAACTCAAGAGGTGACGATGCAGGAAGGGGTGTAGTTAGGGAGGTCTGGTGGTGATGGTTTACGTGAGTCGAAGAATTATGGTTCTAATGCTTTTTATGGAAGTGCCACTGACCAAAGTGATGGCAACATAGAAAATGAGGTCGTTGAACCGAGTTCGAACTCCGAATAAAAATCTACGTTCATTTTGCGCTGATGTCCTTAGGAAACGCATGAATCCATTTCTACCCACTTTCTCCTTCAAATAAGAATAAAATAGCTATTGAGGTGACGCTACTTCGGATTCAAGTCAATTTCACACATCGCAAACCCGGAAGAACTAGCCGAGACAACGGAACTTGTCATAAAGCTAAGCCTAGGGAGGTACGACTGAAGCCATAGCAAGCACAAGGGCACAGCTTCATTTTTTTACTTTGTGCTTCTTATCCTAGAACATTGTTCTCATTTTGTTTTTCTTCCAGATTTTACCTTTTTGTGTTCTGTTTTGTTTTATGAGAGTAGGACAAGAAAACGGAACGAAGCATAGAAAGAGAGGTCACCTCGCAATAAAGCAGTGATTCACAACCAGGGGTGAACCCTCCAAAGGCAGTCCAAGGGGGGAATAAGGCTATCAAATAAAAATTAAAATCGTGCAGGAATTTCAAATTACGTGTTCCTAATTATGTTTGCTTGATTTCTTTGAATGACAAGTACACACCAGAAGCTGTGCCGTTATAAAATTAAACTAATTCTTATTATAATACTATCTAATTATACGCAAAATAAAATAATTATTTGAAATCATTCTTTGTTGCAACTCGGAGTGGTGGGTAAACAAATAATCATATAGACAAAAGTTGGGTATGTCCACGGAAAAGTTGAAAACCATCACACTAAAGCAATGGTTAGCAAGCTAGCTTCACAATGCATTACAACTATAGTCAGTTCGATTCTCATCGATCGTACGACACTTATCGCATTGAGTAAGATCAGCCTAATAACTACAGGGTGTCCAAACGAGAACCAGTGGTTAGTGAGTTAAATTTGCATGGCAATACCACTACAGTGAGTCTGATGCTCACATGGTGTCAACCGTGTCATATAAAGTACAATGAGACATGTACCGAAGTGAGACAATTTTCCATTTTCTCAAAAACTGTAGGCTGGAAAGAGCTGCAAAATTGGTTAAAGGCTGAGAAATGGTACATATCAACACTGGCAGCTCTTCTCAGAGAAAATGGGGTTGTCTCACTGTGATCCATATTTCATTGTGTGCCTGTCTCCCCTGTTTGTGACCTTGTACCAGTCTAAGCTAAATGCACCGTTGATGAAATAGTTAATGTATTAGCCATCAATTTCAGATTATCTTGATTAACTTGTCAGGGCTGATCCAGAATTTTGAGCATTCGAAATATCTTTTTTTTTTTACTCCTATGTAAAGATTCTGAACACTTCCAGCTCCAAAATGGAGTAAGACAAGGTGATACCAGCTCACCTAAACTCTTCACAATCAGCCTCGAGATGACCTTCCGAAACCTGGACTGGGAAAATAGAGGAATCAAAATAGGCAGCAAATATCTGAGCAACCTCAGATTTGCAAACGACATCATCCTTTTTGCAGAGAACCTACATGACCTCCAACTAATGCTAGATGAACCAAACGAAGAAAGCATAAAAGTTGGCCTACACATGAACTTCATTAAAACAAGAATCATGTGAAACAATCATGTTGATAATAAGAACAAAACTGTCGAAATCGAAGATGCAAAACTCAGAAAAATAGACCATTACATCTACCTAGGACAACGAATCTCGATGAGATCCTCAAAAGGAGAGGGAATAAAACCAAGAACCACTTTAGTATAGCAAGCCTCCGGCAGAGCAAGTTCCACTTTCAAAAAACCAGACGATCCATATAATCCTAAAGAGAAGAGTATACAACCATTGCATCCTCCCGATCGTCACTTATGGAGCTGAAACATGGAACCTAACCAAAGAAAAGACCCACAAACTGAGAAGCATGTAATGCACGCATAAGAGAATCCTGCTCAACTTCACGTGGAGAGATCACAATACAGCACAGTGTATCAGGAAGAAAAAGGTAGTCTGAGATATCATTAAATCTGTTGAAAAAAATGGCAATGGACAGGCCATGATGCAAAAATGGCAGACAACTGATGGGCAGCATGACTCACAGTACGGAACCCCAGAGATCACATGCGAAACCGAGGCCGACAAAATACGAGATGGAAAGATGAACTCGTCAAATTCAGAAAATACTGGCTTTGCGACGCCCATGAATTAAATGAGCCCTCACGTATTTCTAACATAAATGTTTGCATATATGTATAATTTATCAGTTTGGCTCAGTCAGTAAGAGAGTTAACTACTGATCGCATGGTGGTAGTTTCAAATCACGATGGAGAAATGTTATAAACGTGGCAGTGGTTCTGTCCCAGTACCAAGCATTGCTGAAATGGACCGATAACTTTGGTAGATTGGTGACTATTCATCCGCCGTCAATCTTTTTTTTTAAATAAAGGAATTTTTTTCTTTTACTTATGGATTTTACACCTGGTAAAGACTGAAAAACAGATCAGTCGAAATTTAGTGATATCAGCATGGGTAAGTTGCAATGAAAAACGGCTAAATAAAACTAGCATGAAAGAAAATTCTAATACAAAATTGAAAGATACAATGATGATTATTCTTGGTAATAAATTCAAATCTGAGTTCGTCATTTCCGGCCTTGGTCCTAAAAACTACATGAAACAACTGGAATTTGTAACCAGACATAACAAAGCATCATATTTGATCAGCATGTATAATCACACCATACTGACTAACATAATTTTAAACAGTTGCAATTGGTGCCCAAACCCATTTACTAAGATACTGTCTCGTGGCACTGATATAACCATAGTTGTAATAAAGGATAAAAACGGTAAGGAGGAAGCGCGAAGAAAAAAAAAAGAATAGAAGAATCAGGAAGGAAACTGTAAAGAAGGAAATAGGGGGAAGTAGAAATCATTTTAAAGAGAATCAGCCCTACCCACACCAACAAAGTCACTCCAGTTAACCGTTATTGCACCTTAAACTAAAATATGTGTGAAAGAAAGTTGCCAACGCCCGGGAGGCAAAAGAGTCACCGGCAGATAAATGTGACTACTGATTTCCAAAACAACCCATGTCGCCCCCTCGACCTGGAGACACCAGGATAGAGTCAGTTTCTATCCATTTCCAAGCCTGACTTCTTATCAATCCAATCGGCGCCGGCGCAAATATATGTCTTTTTCATGTCGTTCAATCTTCAATCATTACAGCCAATCTGTCGCGAAATGGGACTTTCGACTTCTTTCAATTTCAGAGTGAGAGGCCATAACTATTCGGAAGACCAACAGAAGTGGTAAGGGGTTGAGAAATGCGTGGAGGAACAGGGTTGGTTAGAAGGGATTCTAGAGGACAAGTGTCAGATGGCCAAGCCGGCTGACTGTTGGCCGACCGGTTCGACAAGCAGATTGCTCGATGGTTACCTGTCATTTCTAGTCTCTTTTATTGTATTTTGTCTTTTGGGGGAGGGTTTGTTCTCGACAGTTTTTGGTTGTTTTGACATATTTTTCCGATGAACAGTCAAGTCTGAATGGCAAGAAAGTCTCTTTGTTTTAAAGTAATTTTGTCGACGCAGAAAGTGTGCGTATGCAGAAAAGATACTGAAGGAGAAGAGAAAAATGAAAGAAAAGCAAAATTTAAGAGAAAGAGGGGAAAAGGAAAAGAAAAAGGAAGAAAGGAAGGAAATAAAAAAGGGGTAAAAAGAAAAAATGAATTTCAACTCAAGTTAGAAAGAAATGGTAAGATAGAAGAAAATGATGACAGAAAGAATGGAAACAGACTAAAGTGAGGAAGAAAGGAAAATGAAAGAAAAAAAAGCAAAGGTTTTTTTATTCATTTACATTTGTACCCTTGGAACATCAATATATGATATCATAGTCGTCAACTTTTAAAGATACATAAGAATAGAGGGATTACTCTTGAATTGGTAAAACTAAAGAAATATTAGGGAAATTAATAGCATAAAAACTATTGCAAATTATCATAAAGTTAAACCTTGGATTTATTCGACATGTAACAATTTTTTAGCCCCTTGCCGACCCCGAGTTTTTTTTTTTGTTTTTAATAGAAAAAAAAAATCGCAACCAAAAAAAAACAAAACAAATTATCGTTTATTATAATGTAGATTTGAAATGTTATAAAGTCGGCGTTTACTTCATTTCCAACTTCTTTTGGGCGGGAATCTTACGGCAACGATTAAACAGCGTAATCGGAAATAAAGAGTAAGCCCGTTGGTGATAATAGAGCCAGACAGAGTATACGCCTGGCTGCTTCTAATCATTCCAGCACTGGGCCCCTAGATTTTCACCTTATAATCTCGAGTCTGCCGTTGCCCTAGGAATTCGGTTCGTGTATAAGTGAAAATCTCTGCGCGTCCCTATGTTACTGTTTTTGAAATTTTACGTTTGGAATGGAAATTTACACTTGAAGTTTTAAAACTATTTCAAATTTTCATTTTATTTGAATAACTGGTTTCAAAAGTCCTTCTGACTTAAAGTTTTTTTCAATGAAATTGATTTGATGGACATTCCCTTCGATGAAGTCGATTCAATGAAAAGTCGTCTCGAGGAAATATTTCGATAAAGGGAAGTTTCCATGTTGAGTCGTTTCAATAGAAAGTTATTCGATGAAAGGTCGTTCGGGATATGTCGAGGTACGCGCGCGCACACACACACACACACACAGACCCATACATCTATTCCTCCTTCACTATTTTTCTCACACATACAAGGATATATATATATATATATATACATATATATATATATATATATATATATTCATACGAACGTAATACATGTGTATGGGTACACATTGCTTTTTTTACATATGATTGTGTGTATGTAGGCGCGTGTGTGAAACATAACTGTATTGATAAAATACATTAGGTGACGCTTTGAGTGCGATGTCGTTTGAAATCATATTGTTCGATTCTGGGGACAGTAATTCTTTTCCAACATCTCCATCTGTGCGTTGTCACAGAGTTGGGCTCGTGTCAACGTTACCTCCCTTCTCATTGCTTACCCCCCACCAGACACTCACATGACTCCTGCTCTTCTTTATTGAACGGAACAACTTGATTGATCGTAACCCGTCACCAAATGGATTTTACGAAGAGAAAGATCATTGTAGGGAGAGGAAAACTGGAATAGGAAGACAATGCTGAGAGAAATGGATAACATTAGAGCGACCCAGCAGATCATGGCCGACCATTTCAATTATTTTATCATTTTTCATTCATTGCTTATTTTCCCCGTTTTCTATGCTCTACGGAAGAGAATGTGTAAAATATCATCTTCTTAACCCCATTCCATCACAAAATCACTAAACATGGTCACCACATCAATTCAAGAGACACGAATATTCATCTTAATCAGGCTTAATTTGCTAGAACTTCATGAAAGATATTATTCTTTATAAAAAGCATGTCTCTCTCTCTCTTATATATATATATATATATATATATATATATATATATATATATATATATATATATATATATATATATATATATATATATATATATATATAAACACATTGAAGACACATAAAGAAATGAGTGTGCAATGTGATATTTCATTTTTTTAATCATATTTATTTAAATATATTCCGGTTTCAGGTGTGTAGTCTATTTTAAAAGAAGATATGAATTAAGTGGGGTTGGTTAATTTTGACTACAATATATCATCATCGTAATCATCATCATTATCAGTCTTTTACCGTCCGTCGTTGGATATACACCTTCTCTAGGATTTGCCATATGTTTCAATCGTGAGCATTGTGGAGTCAACATTTACTGGATCCGTCCACTTCGTCTCGCCATCTCATCCTATGCCGACCTCAGTTCCACATTTAATTCCTTGGGATCCATTTTGTGTGTCTTAATGTCCATTGGTTGCCTGCTATTCTGGCAACATGACCAGCCCTTTGCCATTTGAGTTTCTTAATGGTTACTATGATGTTTTGAAATCCTGTTTTACCATAATATACTGTTCTGTCGTGTGGTTTCTGAGCATAATTCTCTCATGTGCACTTTGCATGGTTCTCAGTGTTAGTGTCAGTCCCTTGGTTAGGTTCTGTGTTCCAGCTCCATGAACCTTGAGGACCCCCTACCAATGTGAGACGAACTGAGCTAAAATATATTGATTTTATTTTTCTTCGTTTTTTTAGTTGTCCTCTTGTCATTCCTTTGACCTCCTGTTTTTCATTTTCTCGCACTGCTCCCCTCAACTCACATCTGATATATATATATATATATATATATATATATATATATATATATATATATATATATATATATATATATATAAAAATTGTGTATTTAGGCAGCATCTCTCCTTTTGAATTATTGAAATATATAGGGATTATTTGTCTCTTCATTTTTCTAGTTCGTTTTTCGAGTTTTCTGACCAATAGACGGTTTGAATTTCAAAAATTCTCACACTGTTTGGAGTCTATCATAAAGAAACAATCCATATCTCCTTTTGAAAACAACTAAACAGTCGAAGTCAGAATGTATTTCGTTAAATATGATTAAAAAATGAAATATCATATTTTGCATTCATTCCTTTATATGTCTTCCATGTCCTTATATATATATATATATATATATATATAATTATATATGTATAAGAGAGAGAAGCATGCTTGGGATTTTTCATTCGCCTAAAGTCGCCCAAACAGGGCAGAAACATAAATGTGCTTAAGCAGTAAATTCTACTTCATTATATTTTAAACTCTACTATTAGTCAATTTGATGTTCAATGCTGAATGTATCGTGCACTTCATGAAATAAACCCATCACACATCGACTATTGTATTATATCATATTATACTGTATTCCTATTCTTGATTTGTAGTATATATATATATGAATGTATGTATATATGTATACATATAATTGCATATACATTATCAGATCGTGTGTGCGTCTTTCTGCTTGTAAAATCAGCGCATTGTACATACATTTCTTCTTTAGTAACAATCCGTTGACGTATAGATGTTGAATGTACAAAATAGATAAAAGGTTCATATTGATATAAATTTTCTGAGTTTAGGAAATGGGCGAAAAAGTTAGTAGATTCAACAAAAGACAGTTCTAAGTACTTTTCAATAAGAAAAAAACTTTATCAACCAAACCCATATGCATTTGGTTTCGTTACTTTAGAAAAAAAAACAATGTGGTTCGCTAATTTCTTAATGACATGTTCGTTCACCCTCGCCAACCTTTAAAAATACAGTAAGTACTAAACATGTTATTGTTTATAACTGGGCCACACACGTTTTTCTATACCAGACAGTAATTGTTTCCGTTGGGTACAAATATTTATTTTAAAAAATACGAAAGAAAAGAAATACTGCCAAACTTAATCCTGTGATTAATCATTTTACACTTTGAGATAATTTCACAACAACCCTTTTCCCGTTCGCCAATTCATGTGGTAGGGTCATACTTCTCCCGCAACAAAATGAAGACCACACACATTCGTCGGATTATCAGTAAGTACTTGAGCTTCGCTGCCAGTCCCGGAAATGACGCAAAAAGTTACCCAACAGCTCAAAAAGTAAAAATGAACATTTCATTTCACGGATAAAGCTAATTAATTCGAGTACAGATATCCACCCGCATTTCGGAAGTTCACCGTACGCCACTTTGCTTTTACGAAAGAGCTACTGTAGTATAGGTTTCGCCTCATTATACTAAATGTCAGAATGCGTTGAAGCTATTACCAAAGCTTACATGGGGAATTTTCGAGCGTTCACAGACTCCATATATAATCTTCTGTTTCTGCTTGTCTCGGTGTATAAAGTCGAGTTTCATCATCTGTTGATGTGGAAGGCTTGAACCCCAACAGAATGCTTGATTGTTTCGCCTCACACATTTTTCTATTATAGGATATGTGTCTTTCCAAAAATTAAGTCGTACTTTTTACAATCATTACAGCACTATCAATTGTAGCGGAGACCTAACGCAAGATTTTTTTTTCGCTCCAAAAATTCCTCCCATAAATGAATAGCAATTGATTCTTCGTTTTATGTCATCTCGGCTAACGACATTATTTCCTTTTTTTCTGTTGTTTCTCATTGCAACTCTCAGATCGAATCCCTCCGATCAATAATTGTGAGCACAAATTAGATATAAAAGAAAACCCTAAAAAACCCAAACTAGCCCCATATTCTTTATTTCTGATTCATGCTGTTTACTAAGGATCACCGAAAAATGATCTGGGCGTTGCGCTTAAAAGATCTTTGGATTTTCTTTCAAATGCCGGCTTGATGAATAACTTTTTTAAACAGCAAGCGAGTAGATGGGGAAACTTATTTTTACCACATATTGTGGACCGGTTGTGATCATATTTGATGAATTTAAATTAGTGCTGCGATTTTCTGAAGCATATATAAAATGTAAACAGATGTCAAAATTTTCATAGTACACTTAGCGTGTGAGCAGATAAACCGAAATTAAAATTAATATAGTCATTCGTCGACTTACGCCCGGCCAACATACACCCGATTGCAGATCCGTCCTCATAAGAGCTTAAAACCCATCGATTACGGATGACGGGATTTTTCATTTTCGTTGCAATTCTTTGGGTCAACGATTGAGGTTTCTGCCATGATATTGTTAGTTTTCTATAAAGAAGGTAAAATATACGTCGTGTTTGTGTGAAGATTTTCTGACGAGGAAGGTGAGGAGTAATAGGTAAGTAGAGCAGACAACTTGCTAGATTGACCGATTGACTTAGAGGAAGAAATGTAATGGATGACATTAATTCCTTTCTCCATGGGAAAGGGGAAGGAAGACTAATGTGCAATATAGAGGTTTAGATAGATATTTTCACGTCATTTCATCTAATGTTGCATTGTGAGGATATTTCTCTTCATTGTATAATGTTTGACTTACATTCATGTTGTGTTCATGTTTCCAGAACGTAACCCACACATAAGTCGATCTATTGCAGTGATTGGAAAAGTTAATCATTCAATTCTCATCTATATGCAGCTGAAAACTTATGAAAATATTGTTTTCAGAGGCAGAGATTGATAAACTGCTCTTGATGATAGCTGGTCCTGGTGCAAGAAAATGAAATTCATCCATAAGTCACTGCTGAAGTTCTCCACAGAAATATTGGCACTAAAATAGAAATTGATGATTAAAATAATGAATTTCGCAATTTTGTGACAAAATTCAATTGGTACTCAATCTGTAAATAATAACCGGAAGAGAACAATTGAAGTCCGCAGAAAATAGTTAAAAACGATCAGTAGATATAGAAAAATGTATGAGCGATAAAAATTGCGATTGTAATTCAAATGAAAAAAATGAACGAACGAAGCCATTGAAGATGGTGAAGGGTTCTATCCTTTTTTTTATATGTACTTTTGTTTGTTCATATGTTTGTTAGTGTTTTCCACTGCTACCGGCCATACTGTTTTGTCTACAGACTTTGAGACTGGCGCCAATTCTCCTCTTAACCGCTTTTGAAAACTCTTTTTTTTTTCAAATTTTTGAAAAAGCTTTTTTGACCTTTATGGGTCTTATTTTGACAGATTTGTTAATAACGCCAAGATTGTTTTTCTAAAATTTCTATCTAAGATGATTTCCTGTGGAAAATGCGTGTTAATGTCATAAGTAGAATTTATTCAGGCCTTATTTAGTCTCCGACGAAATTTTTTGAATTGTGTTTTCAATTTGATGCAACGGTTATTCAATTATTAACTGCGGCGGCAAATCATTATTATTCTTTATAAACTTTAACTATTTTGAAATCATATGCAGCTGAAAGCTGTTTTTGATGAGCAATCTGAAATATCAGGTATACATTAATTCTATTAATCGCTCGACGCGAATCCATCTTACGCGAGTGAAAATTAGGACGAATTAATCTCGTGAAGTGTGGTTAGCATACCTTATATATTAGGTTTACCTAGAGAAAAAGGCCTTCCTGGCTTTCGGAAATTTCACCCAAGTGACTGCTCGTCTGTTGTGAAATGGTGTCCACCTGTTTTACATCAAATCGTAGACATCTGTGAGGCATCACAACGGCATGGCGTTTCGTATCTTATTGATAATAAATCGCCGTCACTGGGTAATGTACCTTGAATCACGTAGCGCTCTAGTAAGCGTTGTTAATGAGAAAAGAAGCAGGTGAATGAATGATGATACACACATATATCTTACCATAATTCACCGAAAGTCTGTCTGTCTGTCTGTTATCGCAGAACTCAAGGATGGCTACAACTATGGCTGCCAAATTTTCTGTAATTGCTGATGGGACATCAAGGCATATTTTTGCAAATTACTTTTTTTGTGAATTCCGGAACTTTTCATAGTTTTAGCAAGGGGTTCAATTTACAATGCAATTATGATATTTAACTCGACCCTCTCACCTTTGGTCCGTCGAGCTAGCTAAACCAGATCCTTTTTTTTTTTAACTGTGTGAAGTAGACATCAGTACGTCGGGTATTCATTTAGTCGCTACAAAAGCACAGGAATCAAAATAAGAATAAACAAATGATTTCAAGTGAACAAAAAACAGTCACTTCTAAAAGGATTAAGAACGCTGAAAAAAATCTTCCACTTATAAAAAGGTTTTCGTGGGGAGGTGGGGACGATCGTGTTCGTCCATCCGTTTTCGCTCTTTTTGATTTGGAATAGTATGTTGTGCTCTTTACCCATAGCCGAGATTGATTAATGACTTCCCCGACAGCAACGCGCAAAATGACCGCAAATTGTCTCAGCTGGAGTCTGAACTCGAATCACCGATTTCATTTTTTGTACTCTTTGTCTCCCGTAGACCGTATTGGTCCAAAAGATTTCTCCAGCATGCCTCTCGTCGTCTTCAAGTTCACCCATGCCGTAAAAACATGACGGCAGCATTTAAACAATTTTATTCGGAAAAAATATCAAAAACTTTTGCTGTTCTGTATTTTCTTGTTTACGTTCAACCAAAATGAACTCGGCTTTTTTTTACTTTTGCAAAAAGTGGGGGGGTACTCTATAAAAACATTGTGAACAGCTGATATGGCCTTTTTCTTTTCTTATACGCCTAGTGGAACAACGAAAACAGAAAAAAAAACCCACAAGAAATCTCCTTAATCCTCAATGTATCCGAAAAATACCTTATTTGAAAGCAAGAAATAGAACCAGGACAAAAAAAAGCATCGTTTATTGGGAAGGAACAGGTGGTCAGTTTTTTCGTGTGTCCGTGATTGTATGACTGTTACGAAATCGCTTCTCAGATGCGTGGATTAAAGCTTATTTTTAGGTTGCTGTATCTCCGTCCCTGTCCATGTCACCTCATCGGGGAGCTCCTTCTCGTTCAATTTTGGCATGTAAACACATGGCTATTGATTTTATTTAAAGAAAAAGGGTTGCATGTAATGTCACTCCGAAGTACATTGTAGATGATTTTATTGTAAATGCATTGAAAATCAAGTAAGAAAGGGATTGCAAGGATTCAGAAACTTATGTAAGTATTGGAATAGGGCTATTGCATGTAGGATTTAAATGTTTTGCAAATGGTTTTACTATAAACTCAAAGAAAGAGGGATTGCCAGTGGCCAAGAATTGCTGCAAGCGTTACTGACAAAGAAAAGCTACTATATGTATAATTTAAAAGCATGGCTATTGATTTTACCAAAGAAATGCATCACAAACGAGAAAAAAGCGATTGTCTGTAGTCTGGAATGAATGCAAAAGTTTCTCACAGAAAATGCCTGTCTTTCGTGAGTTTAAAATACGTAACGTTTTCCGTGTGTGTATTGAATTGAATGATATTTTCATTTTAGAAGTAGATGATGTTCTTCATAGCAAGTCATTTGAAATAACTGAAAACATATTTGTCAATGAAAATCAAGCAACGTTATATATAAACTAATTTTGTAAAACTGAAGCCTTTTGTCTTGGAAAACTTGCGTTAACAATCTTTCATTTTAAATTATATTCTGTCTGTTTTCAAATGGTCTCTTTTATTTCTTACTTTTTTTTCGTGGGAATGAATTTTACACTTGGCAGTTTTGATTATTAACATTTTTTGCCCATTTAAGAGACTAGCATCCTTGTTTATGACCTATGCGTCAGACACACAAGATTCTGCCGTGCGCCACTAAGTCTACCATCTACTTAATGTCGTTAATCCCTGATGTCCAGTTGGATGGGCTCTTACATAAACGTATTTTCCACGTATATCGTCATGTAGTCAATATTGTTGCCGTCGCTTGCTTATCTAACAACTGATAACAAAGTTAGCAGAGGTGTCAGTATTCGCTCTCATCTGTTGGTCTGTTTTTCTATCTTTACACTCGATATCTCCAAAAGTTCTCAATGAATTCGATGGAATTTCGTTTGATTGTGGGCCATGGGCGGTTGAAAAATGGTTGAATATTGGAGCAGGTTTAGGATTTCTTTTTTTCTAAAAATTGAGAGGTATTTTTATCATTCTGCTGGAAGTTAACTACTATCAGTTAATAAAAAAGAAGAAGCTGGATATCAATTTCAAGGCAAATTATTTTTCTAATACAATTCTCTCCTTTGGTTTTTTACATTTTATTTTCATTCAGCTTTTACTCAGTATCCTGTGCTTACAGTGGTGTACATTGTCCGAGTACTTTTTAGTCTTTTGCTCGCAAGTGCCATGAGGAGTTCACTCTTCCCGATTACACTGGTTGTTTTTCAAAGAGTGGAGACCTGAGTACATTCTTGGCTTGGTACCCCTCTCCAACAGCTCTCTTGAATGGAGTACTAGACAGCTCCATCTGCCCTAGTTATTTATCTATAGCCTGTTGTATGCCCGATCCGAGAGCATTATTGAAATGTTATCCAAAAACTACTCAACAGGAATTCGATTCCATTTTCACTGAAAACAATTCGGCCACTCCGCACTTTGAGTAACTATCATACAGTTCTAAGAAGATCGTTTCATATTGCTTGCTGTCTTTTGGTGCTGTGGTCCAAGTCATCCACTCGGTATTCTATGGATATTTACGAAAATAAGCATTCTTGTGTGGATGCCTGTCATATTTTTTCAAAATGAATTAATTTGGTGGTATAGCGGCCGGCTCAACTGTTACAAAGATCGGGTGAGTGAATAGTTTATGTTTTCTTTGCACACAAAAATTTATGGAAGGCACCCCTCCCTACACCAGATATCTTGACAAAATTGAATTGATAAGTAAGGAAGATCGCTCTTGAATTAGCGTTTAATGTCCAACCACAAATAACAAATGATACAGAGAAAATATAGCCGATCACATTGCCATTTCTATAAGCGTATTCTTGTTGTTGTTGTTGTTGTTGTTATTATTATTATTATTATTATTATTATTATTATTATTATTATTATTATTATTATTATTATTATTATTTCGGAATCTCACACCAGTGCCTGGTGGTAACCGCTGGAGTTTGAGTGACAGCAAGTCTCCTCAAGTCTCCAGCCCTCTTCTCCTAGTACTCATAGGTCGCAGTAATTCTACGATTTACAGTTTCACACCGGTTGCCCAGTGGTTATCGCTGAAGGCTGAGTGACGATAAGTCTCCTCAGGTCCTCAGCTAACGTCTCCTCCCTCTTTCACATATCATGACAGAGCTACTATTCGTTGCAGTACTTATATCTCTAGCACTTTCCTCAGTATCCGTGCAGTTCCAAGTAGCGCTGTGGTCTGTACGGTCTCTATCCTCCCCCTAATCCCGATCTCCTCCAGTCTCTCCCTCAGCGTTTGGGGGACAGTTCCTAGTGCTCCCACTATGACCGGTACTACCCTGGTTTTCATGTTCCACATTTTCTTTAACTCCCTTGCTAGGTCCTGGTATTTTTCCCTTTTTTATCATTATTATTATTATTATTTTCATACCAGTTGCCAGGTAGTTATCCCTGAAGGCTGAGTGACAACAAGTCTCCTCAGGTCTCCAGCCCCCCTTTCCACTCTCACATGGTCCACAGCAGTGATGTCGTTTATAGTTTCAAACCAGTTGCCTAGTGTTTATCGCCGAAGGCTGAAGCCCTCCTCTTATATCTCCCTCACCTATCACATCAGCGCAGTGGTTCTCGCCCCAAGTACCATGTGGTGTTTGTTTGTTTGTTTGTTTGTTTTAGTTTTTCTTTATCTTAGGCCACTGCTAACAGCTGTGGTCGTAGATCTCATATTTCACGCACTCTCCACAGTATTCGTGCAGTCCTCATCAATGCTGTGGTCTGTATAGTCTAAATCCTTCTTTTAATCCAGGTCTATTCACTCTCTTTCCTATTTACTTAGTATTCTGCAGGTACGGCCTTAACTGTTATTCGAAAGGTTCTCCTTTTCTTTCCTGCGATTACCAGGTCCAGTCTTTTGGCTTGGATAGGGTGTAATCATTATTCATGTAGATGTGTAATAGTGTTCATTGCACACCAAGTTTCAGCTTGAGACTTGGGACCGGCTACGATTTTATGACATAGTTGGAACTGGCAGTTTTACTTTATATTTATACAAAAGGGGGATCAATACAGGAGGTTACACAAGAAACAATACATAATTGTATGAAAGACAAAATATCTTCATGGACAGTGCTTTGCGAACAATATTGGTAGTGCCTGTGTAGACAGTTTTTGTACCTCATGGTTGCTTTGGTTTCCTGTTATTTTACCTAGATATTTGTTGACATCCTTTTCATGATCTCAAGAACTCATATAACAACAGATATTGTTTCAGACTTGAGTTGCCATATTTTGTGATATCTATTTCCAGGTCTTTCTACTTCGACAATTCTTCAAACTCTTTTACAGGTATGTTTTTATCTCATGGTCATAAATATTTATAGGTATCTTTTTTCCTAACCTGTCCTCAATGACGTCTGCTTCTGCTGTCGGTGAATTCTACTCTTGGTGAGGTGTTTTCTTCTTTTGGCGTTCATTCTGCGTTCGTCAGTTCTATTCCAGTTTGCTTTGTTGAAAGCCATTCTGTACTATAGGAATTGTCAAGGTGTTGTTGGCTTTGACAAAGTTCTTAGAGTTAAGTTAACTTTTAAGGAAAGCTGAAAACTTTTTGTAGCATTCCTTTTTTATTCTCCCTGTCATGAATACATGTTGGATTCCATTGCCTTCATTAATTCCAAGATATTCATGTGTGTCTTCCAGTACAAGTTCTCAAATGGTTGTGTCCAAAAATAAAAGTATATATTTTGCTGCTACGAGTTTTCCTCGCCTGATTATTGCTTTTGCTCACTTGTTGAGGCCAAATTTCATTCCAATATAATCACTGAACAGTTTGCAACAGCCCCAAGCTCAGAATCATCATTTGTAGACAGTTTAAGATCATCCATGAAGAATTGGTGGTTTGTTCTCTTGTCACCGGGTTAATATCAATGAGTAATGTTGTTGAGATAACTTGAACGAGGAATGCAGGCTAAAAAGAAAACAAGGGGTAATAGAGAATCTCTTTGGAAGATTCCGCTTGTAATGACTATTTTTTCGGATTCAGAGGTATCTTTATTATGGTTGAGGAGGAGTTCGATGTTCCATCTTTAAGGAAATCGATTATAGTTGAACGATTTTGTATAATTCCAAGACTTCGTAGCCAAGTATGTGGTACACTATCAATCTGTCAATCTTGATAATCTGTCCAGGCTGTATTTGGTTTATGGTGTTTGACTCGACATTTCTCGGGTATCATTTTAGTTATTGGAAGTTGGTCTTTACACCCATAAGAACTTCTTTTCCAGCGTTTTTGTTCTCAGGGAGAGATATTGATCCTTTTAAGATGGTACAACATTCTATTTGATAGAATTGGCTTGATTTTTCTTGAGGTGGTCTTGAGGCAGGTGATAGGCCTGTATTTTTTTCGCTCTTTTGGTTCACAGCTTTTGAGCAGGTGGTAAGGTGCCATTGCTTAACCACACAAATGCTTCATGTGGGTTGATCATGACGTATTTCATCTGTTCCTGTCAGTTCCCATTTCTGTAAGGTTTTACCATTCTTTCATCTTTTATCGTAAGATACACTGCATTAGCGTTGAGCGTTGTACTCGTTGCTCCAAATGCTGGCCCAGAATCTCTCTACATCTTCTATTGAAAGTTGTTCTTTAATATCTACTGGCTATCTTTCAGTACAATATCTCTCAGTACAATATCTTGACGTCAGTACTTAACACCAAATTATGTGGTGAAATTTGATTCTTCTCTCAAACGGTCTCATCTTTTGGGCTTCAACTTGTATCTCCTATTTCAGTATCACTTTGATAGGTGGCAAATCTTTTTTCTGTTGTTAATTGATATTTCCTCTTGACCCTTTTCCACTTTAGGTCTTTTTATGTTCACTCCTAGAGAGCTCATCAACTCTCGATAACTCTCCCTTTAGGCAATCCATCACCTTCTGAGTCTTTTCCTCCCACTGTGGTTGTATATTACGATTTGTTTTTTGTTCGTCCATTCTATACCCGATGGCTATTGTCGATGTATACGCATTGGCGTATATTATATCTTTTAGAATAGTTATATTTGCGATATTCATGTCCTCTTATAGGATTTCAAACGCTCAGTTGTATATTTTCATACGTAATGATATTATTATTATTATCATTATTATTATTATTATTATTATTATTATTATTATTATTATTATTATTATTATTGATGTGATTGACTTTGTTAATGAGTTTGATAATTACAAGGGATGTCAAAATACAGCATCGTGAAATATAGTTGCCCCCCCCCCCCAACCGGCCATCAAATCTCAATGATTCATCATTGTGTGTTGCTTTTGATTATATGTTCTTGTTTCTGTTTCTTTCTGTATCATGTTCAGGGTATTTGGTTACTGCATAAGGTAGAGGGCTGAGCTTTACTAATCAATAATCATCTAACACTATAGCAGACGTGGACAAAACAAATAAGACAATATTTACAAGAAGGAATCTTTCCAAATATTGCAGGTCGATTGAGTGAATCCCGTGGCGGTCAACCAGATAAACGGTTGATATTTTGTTGAACTCCTCTGCATAGTAAATGTGATATTATATATATATATATATATATATATATATATATATATATATATATATATATATATATATATAAATGTGTGTGTGTGTGTGTGTGTGTGTGTGTGTGTGTGTGTGTGAATGTGTTTGTAGATTTGGCCAATTACTGATGTACATACACACGTAGACAAACACAGACACACACATATATGTATATATATATAAAACCACTCTGCTGTCACATGCATCTTCTATCTATATAAATACAGACATCTGTATCCACACATGCGTACACTTTCTCTCCCTCACACACGCTATATATGTAAATATATATATATATATATATATATATACATATATATATATATATATATATATATATATATATATATACATATATATATATATATATATATATATATATATATATATACACACATATATATATATATATATATATATATATATATATATATATATATATATATATATATATATATATATATATATATCAGTTCTTACAATCCATCGATCTGTCGTTCTATCTATCTCTTGCAATGAGTATAGAATCATTTGTATACATAATGGATAAAAAAAAATCAGGTGTCGAAGCAATTGATATCTTAATGGGGCATATTTACTGAGTTCGTCCACACTGAATGCTTTCTTTAGTTCTCTTGAACCATAGTATGTTAAACCTTGAATAAATAAAGGTGGATGAATAAACAAATTGAAATATATATCTATGCCCAGTAATACCTATAAGTAAATATAAACATATAAAATATGTTTAGAGATAGGGAAATCTCCACATATACTTTGGAATTTGGCGTATGATCGGATTTCAAGGCTGCCCACTTGAGAGGAACGAAAGAATCTCAAAACGAGAGGTTTTGATGACACGAGATGAAAGATTTGATTAAGAAGCGATCCCTTCGTACATGAAACAAACAGCCTACATAATGGCTTCAAAGACACTTAAGGAGCAATAACCGGATGCACTTATGCTCTTAAAAATATCCCCATGGGTGGCAGGTCAAACAGTAGAATAGTACATTATATATATATATATATATATATATATATATATATATATATATATATATATATATATATATATATATATATATATATATATATATATATATATATATAATTTTGACGATTTTGCTTTGTAGGCATTCTGACAACGCCTGCGCCAAATTTTATAAATATCTGGTTACGTTTGAACTTCAAGGTCGGTTTTTGTTCGAAGATAAATGTCTTCGAGTGCGGAATGGCCGTCTGGTTAACGATGCAGAAGGTGGAATCGTAGAGCCGTATTCAAATTCTAGCTAATTCTATGTTCACTCTTCCCCCCAGATGCTCTTTGAGAAGGCCTGAATTAATCTCTTCTCTCAGCTATGGTTGAATAATACAACAGACTGAGCTCACTAACTATTGTAGGTAATCAGTTTTGAAAAAAGAACATTTTGATTCTGGCCTAGCCTGAAGAGGGACGGGCTCCGTCAGGTTATATAAATCATGATGGAACCATCTGTGGTGCCCCAACAACCCTTCACTGGGTTACAGGAGTATACTTATGGCACTTGTTCATTTGACTTCATATCCGACTTTATTACGCCCGGTACAAAACCAACGAATACGAGGAGAGGAAGATTTTGTTACGCCAAACTTCCGGCTATGGAGAGTTCTCCTAGGATGTTTGGCATAACTAAAACTTCTTAGCCTCAATTCATTCCTGTGTTTCGTGGTACAGTGCTAATCCAGGCTCAGTAAATATAAAAATAAGTCATATCTATCAACGCCATGATATGAATTTAATATAGTCTGATTTATTCTCAGACACTCAGGTTACTGAAAAAACGACTACAGGATGGCACAAAATGAACGAATTATTTTTATTCTTTTGACCATTGACCATTGACCACTGAAAACTGTTTTATTTATTTATTTGTGTGTGTGTGTGTATGTGTGTGTGTTTCCTGTGACGGAAATCGTAATAACGAAAGTCGTGGAAACTGCTTATACCTTACCAAACCGAGTGACAAATAGTTTTTGTCACTTTTTTAGCGTACTGGTTATAAAAATTTCAAAAGTCATATACGCAAAAGAGAAACAAACAAAAGAAAAAAAACAAAAGAACAGATTGATCCGGAAGATTCAAAATCATCAGCTTATTTACACGAACCGATACTTGCTTTTATATTGTTTATTGAGTATAACAATATTTTCCCCAATTTACAAGATTTTCAGATTTTCTAAATGTTTTGTTTGAACCTAAAATCAGAATATATATAGTAAACCTTCGATTTAACAGACTAATAGGGTAAGGAGTGTCCGTTAATTCCGAATGCTCTTTAAATGCGAATGTAACAAAGAAGGCTATTTCTATCATTCATGTTATTTTATGTAAAAATGTTTTCGTATGACATACAGTTATGATGTCAGATTTTAAAATTATGCTGAATGATATTTAACATTCACTCACCTTTTCGAACATGTGCTTCGATGGTTTTCCACCATTTTTGGTGTTGACCCAAACCCTTTAGAAATTTTTTTATGGGTACTAATATTTTCATTTATAAAATTTAATTGAGGCATCATTTTACATATTGGTGAAAAGAAAACTTCAAAGCTAATCTAGAATACTAACAGAATCTCTTAATGACTATTTTACAAAAATAAAATGAAATATTCAACCACAACAATATATCACTGGATAAGAAATGTTATACCTGTATACTTGTACGTCCATATATCAATATTTGCGTGTGTTTTTATAATATGTATGTGTTTACACGTATGTTTGTTCGCGTGTATTCCTCTGGGGATGTGCGTATATGTGTGCATTCATGAACAGAGGAAAACGTGTCAAGATCCCCCCATGCATACGTACATCCAGGGAGCCACACTCAGTCTCTCATTTAGTCATTGACAAGACCTTCTCTGCCTGTCAGAGCCTGCTTAGCCAAGAGGAACACGTATCCACTTACCAGGGACGCTAGAACAAATAAACAAAGTGTATGTGGCAATTAAAATGCGACAACTGTTTCCGTTGTCATAGAAACAGGCCGCACGGAGGCTTCGCAAGAAAAATAAGCAAGGTGCCACAATATACGTCCATTTTGATTCCTTTGCAATCTCTCTTCCAATCCATTGTCGGATACCAACCACACGACTAGACTGTGAGCAGCGTGGCGAGAACCACGGGTAAATTGCAGTGGGGAAAACCGCAGGAATCTAATGATGTTGTAATTATTAACATGTAGCTGACTATAATGAAGACAATAAGCACAACATGGCCTATCGGTGACTTCTTTACCCCTTGGTCTCATAATTTCAATCCACCCTTTTTCTTATCTCCCTCTTTTACACGGGCCAATTTTTACTTACATTGTTTGTATCAAGGCAGAATTTACAGTGAGCGCAAAAAGAGTCTGGTATATTGCATAAAAACACAAAAACAAAACAGAACTATTTTAACGCCAGTTTCAAAATTGGTGATCACTGTCCATAAAAGGCAACAGATAAACTTATTTATTGGTCATTTTTTTTCATTTTTTTTTGATGACTCAGGTTTACATTCTGTCGGGCCTTGCACTTTTATTCAAAAATTAAAAATGAAAAAAAAAAACAAAAAGCAGTACGAATATTTTTGCAATAACTTCCTATTTAGCAAAAAGGCAAAAGACCTGATCATATTATCCAACCCGTGTTCCATTGTAAATCGTTCTTGCATTTTTTTAAATTTCTTGAAGCATTTTTAAACATTAGATTTCGAAAACAGCATGATTTTATAGAAAATAGAAGAAAGAAGAATAAAACCTCAATTTTTTGGAAATGATATTTCTTGCATTATATCCTGGTCAAAAATATTGAACTGCTCCCTTATACAAGCTTGCAAATAAAAGAATTGAAATTTTGCGTCGAAATTGTTAGCTGACAAAATTTGAGCCGATTTTTCTCGTGTATCTTTTCTCCCATCCATTTTTTTCATACACCTCCTCATCTCAATCAGAATGAGAGTCAGAATTTTACCAGGAGTATCCTCAACAGTTGCTGATAATTTTGGGGAGAACGTCGTCTTTTAGACATCAATATATTTTTCTATCTTCCTGTTACTTGAACATTTTTTCTATCAGCTCACTATTTTATAAGATTTATTTACTTGATCTTGTTTATTTTCCTTTCCACAGATGCCTCCCCTGGTTACTGACACCTTAATTAAAGGAACATTCAACGTAACGCTCTCCAGACCAGTACCGATGCTCAACACTTCCCAGGGATAAACAAGAGGAACCTGGGAATTTCACTTCACCAGACGGGTACACAGAAGCATGCTTGTTTGTTTTACTCTCTCACACGCAGACATACTCTCAGGCACGCACACACACACACACACACACACACACACACAAACACACACACATATATATATATTGTGGTAGTTGAAAGTGATGTTGAGTCGAGGAATATATACATATTTGACTGACTAATCGAAGTACTATATTTCTTCATTCACTTCTCTTACATATTCACATGCATTCACTCACACCTAAAATGACTAGCATAAATATTAATTATTCATTGTAATACACACCTAGACATATCCCCTTATTTGCATGTAGATCTTTAGTACTGATTACATACAGTACATGTGAACATGCATGAATAAATTCACACCGAGTGTCGTATTTTGTTTTATGATTTGCAGTCTCTCTCTGGGTTTGATATTATTGCTCATCACGATTTCCATATGCTGATTAAAGTTTGACAAAACATCATCGGCTTTGGGTTTTTTTTCATACTACTACTACTACTACTACTACTACTACTACTACTGATATAATTCTGAAAACAGCAAAGGATATCAATTGTCCATAACTAAGGGAAAAGTTAACCACTCCATGTACATGGACGAAATGAAAAAACTTGCCAAGTACAGAGATGAGCTGGAGACATTGTTAAAAAAAGTGAAAGAATACAGTGATGACATTGGGTTGGAGTTCGGAATAGAAATGCACAAAGAAAATCTCGTAGCAGCAGAATGAATCAAGTTAACGGGCAACAGAACAATCAAATCATTAGCTGCACAAGACAGGCATAAATATGTGGAAGTTCTGGAATGTAACGAGATACAATGGGAAGAAATGAAAGAGAGAAACAGAAGAGAGTACCTCAGGAGGATTAGGAAAATATTAGAGACAAAACTAAATAGCTGGAAACTGATAAAAGGAATGAACACATAGGCTGTATTGATTGTAAAATATACAGGGCCATTTTTGGATAGACAAAGGAAGAACTCAAATCAATGGAACTACGAAGAAGAAGACTTGTAACGATGCACAAGGCCTTACGTCCAAGAGATGACACAGAATGTACTTAAAGAGAGAAAAGGGCAGAAGGGGACTTATCGTCATAGACGACTGTGTCCAAAGAGCCTAAACAGGATTTGAAAAGTATGTTCCAGCTCACAGTGAAGACAAAATAAAAAGCGCATCAACAGCTAAAAAGTAGCTAATAAAAGAGCAGCCCAGAAAACAAGGGAGGGAAAATGGGGAAAAATAAACTATACGGAGAATTCAAAAGACGGATACAAAATGTCGCAGACGAGACAGGTGAGGACGATATAAGGGGAGGGCGGGAGACTTACTGTTACACAGCCTCCAGCTATAACCACCAGGCAACTGATGTGAAACCGTAACCAACAGCACTGCTTTGGATTTCGAGAGTGTGAAGAGGAGGGCTGTAGATTTGAGGAGACTTGCTGTCACTGTCTCTAGTGATGATCACCAGGCAACTGGTGTGAAAATGTAATTTTATTATAATAATAATAATAATAATAATAATAATAATAATAATAATAATAATAAGCAGCAGCAGCAGTCGCCATTACAGGTTCATTGCAAAGGCCTTTTCTATGCCTTATCTCATCTCATTATGTCTGCTCTTCTTCAACTGCGTTTATCATTTTAAGCACCATCGGACTAACCATTAGCACCAGTTTGTTATCCTCCTTTCTTGCTATGTGTCATACCAATCTCCATTTTTGACGATCTATCACTTCTATAGCTTTATCAACCATCTCACTCTCAAACCGACGATGGTTTTTTCTATCTTTTAGGGTTATCCCTAACATAGTTTTTCCAATAATTTTTCCGTAACATTTTGCAAATTGATATTTTGAAAAAAACTAATTCAATTTTACTTGTAAATTGCTCGATTATACATTTGATTGTACTTTATGATCATGTTGCCATGCTACAAAAATCCCTTTAATCTATAATCTGAATTTATTTAGCTATTTAAGAATAAACACCAAGTTCATATTCCTGCTGTTTTCAACAGTAGTTTACATAGGAATGTATTTTACATTCTTCCTGATTTGATCCATAATTTGATTAATTTGACTATCTATCGCATCCTTTCAGGATTTAATCCACAATAAACACTAGACTGTTGCGTCCATAGAGTCCTAATCCATGATTTTATTTAGATTACTGCACCCATGAAGCCCTGATCTATGATTTACATTAAGCTAATGCATTCATTGAGCTCTGATCCATGATTTACATTAGATCTTTGCGTCCATTGGACCCTGGTCCATAATCTAAATTAGACTATTTCATCCATTGAGGCCTGATCAACAATTTACGTTAGACTATTACAACTGTTGAGCCCTAATCAATGACTAACGTTTGATTATTGCATCCATCAATCTCTGATATATAATTCACATGGAATTCTCTATCGAATCCATTATTTAAATTCGATCCATAATTTTCATTTGATTATCCAATACCTCAAGCTCTGATCCATAGTGTTCATCATACTATAGCATTAACCAAGCGCTGGTCCATTATCTAAATCAAACTGTCTATTGCATCGATTGAGCCCTGATCCATATAAGAATCTTCCGCCCGTTTGAATCTAATCTATAATCTAAATTAGATTATTGCATTCATCAAGCTTTGATCCATAATTTACTAGGAATTGTTCGTATTCATGAAAACCTGATCCATCACTTTCATCAAACTATATTCTGCATACATCAGATGCTCATCCAGAGTGACTGGTTGAATGTTGATCTCCGGGTCGATCAAAATATTTCTCCTATTCTAAACTTTATTTACCGGCATATGCATGTATTCATTTCGATTTTTCTATTCTTTGTTAATCACCGCTACCCACAACGGACTGGTGTAATAAAGCCCTTTAACGTTCGTAAAAGAAACTTACAATTTTGCACACACATTCCTCTCAAAGAGTATGGGAAATTTTTTTTTTATTTGCTTTTTCAAAAATTTCCTATCCAGATAAATTTTTAATAGAGGACTCAATAAGAAATGTATCTTCATGCTTTATTGGCTATTTGCTTGTTTCTGTTTATTCTTTGAAAATTCAACCCCCTTTTTTTGCTTACAGTTAGAGAATAAACTCATTCATCGATCATCCCTTTTTCCAAAGTTTTAATTGCTCGCTCCCAACATAGCATATGTAAGCAGTGGTAATTCATAATTTCGCTTCAAATGTTAGTTCTCTTCATATTTTCCAGCCAAGCTTTTCTCACATTTTTGTGTCCGCCAATCGTTCCTTCTTTCAACCAAATCTATCAGCAAGACTGTCAACACAAGTTTCTTCAGTTTTTAAGCTGTTTCATGCTATCTCACTGACTGGCTACGTTTGCATTACGCGTACATATCTCACCAATGGCGCTAGAGGGCTGAAAATTCAAACAATTTCTCCGTTTTATCTTTCAATTGTCCTCTGGTCGGCTTTAGTTAAAGTGGTTCACTTTGCAATGTCAGTTTATGTTGAATTGGCCCTTTAACTTGTGTCCAGTAGCATTTACGCTAAAAAGCTAGGGAAGTAACAGATTCCAGCTATTTGATTGATCACCGCTAACATTGCCTGCTGCCAAAAGAAATTGGTCGAGTGACAAATTCTATTGAGTGACTACCCAGACCAATCTATACACCCTTTTAGTGAAAGTCAAACGTTCAAACACAGAACGATGATCCTTTCTGTAGGTTTATACGGAAGCCACTTCTCTTGCTTCAGTCAGAGAGAAAGTAAATAGGGAAGAAAGAGAAACTGGACGAAACATGTCTTGTTCCGTTTAGTTTCTGCTTCTTCTGACTTGTGATTCACTCAGTGGGAACCGTCATGTGACCAATGTCTTTTCCAGGAAAAACTGATCAATTAAATGAATTGGAAAAAGGCATGGCCAATGAATAAGTTACTCCTCTTGCATTTGAAAAAAAAGTCCGAATTAATAAAAGATGATTAAAACAGGAAAAAGAACAAGCAAATATGCTGCCGAATAGAAGAACAAGTCGATTTAGCCTAAACCAACATTGTAAATTAACCACATGCTAAAAGCATGACACAATAAGGAGTGGATTTCAGTTAGGTAGCTACATTTGAGATAGATAGATAGATAGATAGATAGATAGATAGATAGATAGATAGATAGATAGATAGATAGATAGGTGGATGGATAGATGGATAGATAGATGGGTGAATGGATAGATAGATAGATAGATAGATAGATAGATAGATAGATAGATAGATAGATAGATAGATAGATAGGTGGATGGATAGATGGATAGATAGATGGGTGAATGGATAGATAGATAGATAGATAGATAGATAGATAGATAGATAGATAGATAGGTAGGTGGATGGATAGATTGATAGATAGATAGATAGATAGATAGATAGATAGCCTGCCGGCCAGAATCGCTTGGAATCTGAAGCAATGTTGACAGTTTTGGTTGATGGTTTCTGGAACAGAAGACAAATAATAAATAACTCCGAACAAATATCGAAATATCAAAATCATCCCACTATTCTGGTTGTTTATAAGTTAGTATATCACAGTCGAAAACTGAACAGCCATAGCTTCATAATTTGAAGTCTTGTGAAAAAAAAAAAAAAACATAGAAAATAATACCAAAATTCATGACATCGCTGGTGATTTCCACTCGAAAACACCTGAAACAGAGTTAAAAAAAAAACCTTCTGGAGAATCTGGATGGTGCTAATAATCGCATCAAAATAAGGCCCCCAAATTTTTTTTTAAAAAGCTTCTTTTTTTCAATTTAGAAGAGGTCTAATGCCAATTTTCAAGAGTGTAGACAAAACAGTATGACCAAGAGCACTGGAGCATACAAATAAAAACACACACACGCACATTTAAAAAGGAATGGAACCTCCTTACCACCCCTTTTTGGTGACTAAGGTTTCTCAATTTTTCTCTCGGAGTGGTCTCCGAGATATAGCTTTTGTGAAGATCTGATAGAGCGAACAGTTGCTGACAGTTTGGGGGACAATCAAGTAGACAGTTCATAAAAATGACTGCAACACGAACTAGTAGAAGTGACGTTAACGTTATTCTCCTTAAATTCTTGTCTGAGGAAATACTCGAAATTATTTAACACCCCAGACGTCTCCTACATCCGCCTGCCTTTCTCACTTTCGTCCTAGCCTGCTTGTGACGTTGTCATCTAAGCATAAGGATCCAGTATTAATCACTGAGCTTTATCTAAATTGCAGGCGCTAAAACGAGCAAATCTTGGCAAGTTTGATAAGAAAAATCTACAAAAAAACAGAATAAAAAATAATCTTATCTTCAGGAATGGTCCTTTCAATGATTGTTTACTTTTATTTATTATTTTTTAAAATTCCGTTTTTGGAATTCAGGGTATTTCATTCCGTTTTCAGATCTCTTTGTTCGGTTTCTATTTTTCTTTTCAGCAATTTTAGAGGAATTTTAATTTTAATTTGTAGACCGCCCCTCTTCTCTTGCTTTGTGCGCATATTTTGTTATGAATATTTGCTCGCATATTATATTTACCAAAATAAAGATGGCATATAATAGTTTAGTTTTTTTCTCACTTCATTTTGTTCACATGGATATTTTTTACTTTTTTCTCTTTTTCTTTTTTCCTCTCTTTCTTTCCCATTCTTTCTGTGTTTCTTTCGGTCATTTCTTTATTCTGTATGTACACTTTGTCATCTTTCTTCCTTTCCCTTTTCTTTCTATAGTTCTGTTTTCCTTTCTCTCCTTTTCTTATCCCCTTGGTCTCATTTCTTTATTGTTTCTATGTATCTTGTCTTCTTTCTTCATCTCTCACTCTCAGTATTCCTCTCTTTCTTTCTTCCTTACTTTATTTCTCTCGGTCTTATTTCTTTATTTTCTTTTTTTTTCTTGTTTTATCTATTATTTCCTTCCTTCCTTTCTTTCATTCATCCTGTCCCTTTTCTTTCTTTCTTTCTTTCTTTCTTTCTTTCTTTCTTTCTTTCTTTCTTTCCTTCTTTCTTCTAGCATCAGTACATTCCTTACATCTTTCTTCCTTCCGTTTAGCCCTTTCTTTCCAGTTCTTCATGAATTCCCTTTTATCTCTTTTTCTCTCTTTTTTTCTTTATTCATTTATTTCGTCCAGCATCAATGCATTCCACACAACATCCTTTTTCTTCCCTCATTCTCAGAAAAATTATTTTTTCTCTTTCTTTCTTTCTTTCTTTATTTATTTATTTCTCTCTTCCTCTTTTTATGTCTCTCAACAACAATCTCTTAGTTCATCTTCTACATTTTGCAACTTGTAATTGTCTAAAATAACGATTACGTAACACAAACCTCATTCTAAAAGCATCTCAGCATTATTAAATGTCGACTGGGGCTTTTCTTTGTCTCTTTTAATGACGAAGTATTTATTCCTGAGTGCATTCTCTAGACAAAACAAAGCCATTTCAAATATATGCATTTCTTAGTAACCAGTCCTAGGAGACTTGTTAACACGTATTTCTAATTGATAGACAAAACTATCGTATACACATATCAGACTTAAGAGGGAGCCTTACCATGCAACAGTGATTTGCAAATAAGTGATCTTGTGCCAGACTAATTTCAAATATATTTTTTAAAGACGCCTTGTGCAGTACGGAGCGAAGCTTAGTAAATACACTTTCTATGTTCATTTAATTATGGACGTTTCAAGATTCTGGATGATTTATTTCAAACTTCTAAAGAGAAACAGTCACCGAATATAAACTGTCAACTGACCAACGTTTTTTGTCAGCATGACTAGTTGGGGATGATCAATTACAGAATGGGATAAGGGGGAACAATGAATAAGTTACTTCTCTAACCTTTTGTTTCAGTAGTGACCACAAAAATTGTGACTATTTAGAGGAACAAGCGGGCTCAAAGAAAATTATCAATTTATCATAAATTTACATTGTAAATTATACTCAAACACTAATTAGGTTAGGATTTAAAAAGCAGAGTTTTTTCTAGACATAATAAGGAACAAATGCTCATTTTTTTAGCCTTCTAGCTCCTTTGGTACGGTCTGTACACATGATACATACATATATATGCATACATAGTCAGCTAGTCAGCTGGACCGCGTTGAAAGCTGGAGAGGCCTATATTTACAGCTTTGATTATAGTTTTGGTTGACATTTCTAATAAAAGTCAAAATTGGCTAATCAAACAACCAGCGTAAAGGGAAGCAAACTTGATTTTTGATTCCATAGAATCATTTTCATAACATTTAAGCCACGTGTTCAGCTTGAAATAGTTTAGTTCAAAGCCACTAGGCTGGGGACTCTGAGCGAGAATCGAATTTATCATAAAGCAGGAATGGCTGCTTTGGGATCAAACTTCACTCTAAACAGAAAAAGAACTCAAATTACTAAGCTTATAAGTTTTGAAAATACTTTTGTAAAAACATTTTTACCTCAACTGAAAAAGATCTTAAAATCTGGCCGTAGAGAAGGACCTCATAAAATTGTATCTAGATATTAAATGGCATGGAAATCTAAATGATTCTAGATAAATTTGAAACAATCCCAGGTATATGAGAAAAGATGGCTTTAGGAGAGGGGTTCGAGTAGGTTGAGCCCAATTTCCTTTTATAAATCTTGTAGTTGGATTGATATGAGGTTGCATGCTATATTCAAGCTTCTTCAGTAGCATAGAAAGATTCTAATTTTGGTCTGGGTCATTGTTGAAAAGGGACTGTTGTGTCTGTTTGTTCGTTTGTCTGTCCATACGATATCTCCAAAAGTACTCTATGGATTTCAATAAAATGAAGAGCAGACAATGTGGTAAGGAAGATGTGGTAACATTTTTGGGTGGTTCCAGGATTCTTTTTTTCATGATTGGGAGATATTTTCCCGTTATTCTTTTCTTCTATTAAATGTATGAATGTGCTTGTCGCTGCCTGACCAATATCTACGAAAGTTCTTTCTAAATTACTATGAGATTCGATGGATGAGTGGACAAATTTGAGAGCAGAGCCATGCGCAATCATCTCCCCACCCTCGTAATTATATGTCAACACAAGATATTGTCAAAATTGCATTTTTGTCTACACGATATCTCCTGAAGTTCAAAATGACATTTCGTGGAGGTTTGGACTGAAGACTACGGAAGAATTGATTACATTCTATAGCTGATCGTTGCACAGTTATCTCCCCTACGTCGCAGTTATTTCTTTCAAGATAAATGTAATGATTATCAGTGAATTCGAATCAGATTGTAGTGGACGAATGGACACTAGACTGGGGAAAAATGATTAAAATTTCGAGCGCCCAATTACTTCCTCATCATCGTTATCTATGAGTGAAAATCACGTAATACTGCCAGAGTTTTATGTCTGATCATACGATAGGAAGGACTGAATGGATTTCAATAAAAACTTTGTGGAAGGTTGGGCAATGGTGCGAGAAAGAGGTAGAAACGTTTTGGCGCGGATCTTGGAATCTTGTTATATCTCATGCATATGCTCATGACTGTCGACACAGTATCTCCAGAATTTATTGATAAATTTCAATGACATTTTGTGAAAGGTAGACAATAGACTTCGTGGGGACTGACTAAATTTTGGTACGGATCCATGTACAATTATCTCCCTTAGGTTATAGTTATGTCCCAAGTATATAATTTTGCCAAAATCTCGTTTTTTTCGACACGATATCCCCAAAGGTTCTCAATGAATTTCAATGATGTTTGGTGGAATGGCTGACAATAGCCAATGGGATTAACGATTCAATCTTCGGGTGCATCCATGCACAATTGCACACCTTGACAATGGGGTCCTTGTATGCTTTCTCGTTGTAGTTAACATTGTCGTTCGTTGTTATCAGAGAAAAATGAAGTCATCTTCAGAGAAGGAGTTTTACTGTACTTGCTTGAGTATCCTTCTAAAGTATACTTTATATCAGGATGGATTTCAAGCATTTTATCTGTTTGGAAATGACAGGAAAAAGGCTGGATAGTTTGTTTTGCAATTTGGGTTTAGAAGAAAACTAGCCTCACAAGCAAACAAAAAAAAAAGGCTAAACGGAAAAGATGAAAGCATATTATCAAATATTATCGCCATAGATTTGATTAACAGTCAAACGATTATTGTTTGACTCTTGTTTTGTACCAATGATTTCTCGTTTAAAGAGGCGAATATCATGTTTGAAACAGGAACAAAGGGAAATAATTGCTGTCTTCGTTAAATTTTGCACACAACACGATACACATGATACTAAGGAAGAGTTACAGATTTATGATTCATGACCAGTATTTACATAAGTATTCAGGACGGAATGTATCCGATATAGATACAAAGGTATTCAAGGAACGACATGTATCTGCCAGTCTGTTGTCTATCCATCTATCTACCTCTCTTTTTTCTCTCTCTTTTCCCTCTCTCCCCCTCTCTCTCTGTCGATATATATATATATATATATATATATATATATGTTATTATCATTATTATTAGGGATACATATATAATTCGACAAAAATAATTATGAATGCGTTTTATTACTTTGACACTCTATTTGAAATGTTCTCCCGTTATCATACTGTGAATGAATCTTTTGGCATACGCAACGTAAATAGAATAAGGGATCGTTTAGGATAGAGTTTTAAAGTAATTTAACGCATTTGTAATTATTTCTGTTGGATTATATATCCATCTGTCAATGATATGATTGTACTGCATTGAAAAACAAATCAAGCAGATATGCACAGTGAATGAACAAAATGAGAATTCGGGGTTGAAGCAGTTATTTGGTACTTTTGTATTTCTGGCCGCTGTTTAGCTCAATGGTAAGAGCAACTGTACGTTGAAGCTACTACAGTAGCACCCATAGTTTTCATTCCTACAGCAACCCCATTATCTTCAATTGTTTTTTCTATTCACGCTGTCAAGGCCAAATGATGAATTGACAGTGTAATGATTGGAAATCATTTCAAATAAGTTTCTATTTAATATAACACAATTTATCATTCATTCTATCGTACCAAATATGTCCGTTTCTAATATATATATATATATATATATATATATATATATATATATATGTAAGAGTGTGTGTGAACTGCTGTCCCAGTTTTTCTTTCGGTATGTCTGGCAGAGTTTCACCACAAAGACTGGTGCAATCATAAATTCTCATTTCAATAGATTATTATGCTATATTTTGCCTGAAATTGTATATATATATATATATATATATATATATATATATATATATATATATATATATATAAAACTGGATAAAATCTGAATAACAAATTTTGAGACGCGCCTGCAAACAAAAAACGAATAAAAAGAATAATTGTATTTTGAAGTGTTACAAAAACATATTTTGGGCTATGTTCAGTAAATATGTTAATACATTCACTTGAATGGGCTTGAATTCCAAGCTGAAAATTGCCATATATTAAATTATTCTTTTTCCGTGAAACAATATCTTTTTTTTTTATTGGGGAAGAAAAATCATTTAGTAATGTCTTCATCTCAAGTAGTCCTAACCACATCTATCCGGAGAGAAAACTTAAATAAAAACTAAAAACGAAAGAATTAGTAGAGAAAAAAAATTCATAATAAACATCTGTTTTTCATTAAACCAATTGAGAGCAACGGAATAAATATTTCGAGAGAATTTTCGATGCCCCGGATCGGCTGACGAGATAGTTTGAGAGAATTATATATAGGGTCTTCTTACTTTATTAGTTAAACAAATGGTGGTTCAAAACATTTCGTAGATGGAAATGACGGCAGTGTGAGCAATGATTCTCCTGGGATGGCTGACAAGATATCACACGGGAAGTTTTTTTCTGTCGTTGGTCTTCTCACTCCAGCCGTGAACTGTATGCAGAATCAAGACAATCTGTAGAAACTAATGACAACCTTTGAAGAAATGGTAATCTTTGAGATCGACAAGATATTTCATTGGTATGAGATCCTGCAAAAATATCTGGGTTCCAAGTTAATTCAGTCAATATTCCTTGATTATATGATTATTATATCGCATTCGGCACCGTCAGCCAAAAGTATCATCAATACTGTAACCATAAGTTTCTTCAATTGTTTAATCTATTCACGTTTTCTAGGCCAAGTGATTCATTTTCCGAGTATGAACGGGAGGTAATTTCGAATTGAGTTCCAAATAATACAACGCATTTATTAATATTATGTTGGATTATATACCTATTTCCTAATAATATATATTCATTCTCAAAATTGTGTTCCATTGACGTCAGTATAGGTGAAGCTTACATTAGAGAAAAATAAAATGTCATGAAAATCTACAAGAAAAAGGATACAGACTCAAATTCAAAAAAGTTAAAACTTGGAGATTTAAGAATTGAAATTTTTGCTATCCGTCAATTGAAAAAAATTTTTTTTTCATAAAAACATGGATTTTCCTCTGCTAATAATGAATTTAAAATTATTTTCAAATAAATCTTTTCTTTTATCTTTCCTTTGCTCTATGAAGATTTTTCTGTGTATCGCAATTTTTACACCTCTTCATCCGTACTTGCCTCTCAACCTTTCGCTCTTTGACTCTTGATATCTAGCCAGCAATTGCATAGAATGAAGTGGAATGATATTTCCGACAATATATAAGTTATATGATTTGACAAATTGAAAAAACTAAAAATTTTCATGTATTTCAAATGACGCATTATGTTGACTTCAGTATCGACGAAGCTTATATTAAAACCAAATAAAATACCAGAAAGACGAACATGACACGGGCCAAGATTCCATAAAGTCGAAAGCAAAAGATTTAAAATATCCATAAAATGGCCATCAATAACTGTCAAATAACTCCATCAGAATGATGACATTGCACGACCCCCAACTCAACGATAAACATCACAAGTTTGAAAAATATCATTTAAAACCGATCTGATGACGTTGCTAGTCAACAAAATGCGTTACTGGAGATAAATATATGAAAATAATTAGTTTTCCCAATTAGTCAAACCATTCAAACACACACACACACACACACACATATATATATATATATATATATATATATATATATATATATATATATATATATATATATATATATATATATATGTATTCCTTATATTTGGTTTTGTTTTGGTCTTTCTCTACCTTTCTTTCTTATTACCATCCATTCATCAAATTCACTTTTTTCTCCTTCCTACCCTCTCCGCTTTTTAACTACCCTCCCTCCTAGCTCAATATGATCATGTAGGTGTCTCGGTCAGAAACGTATCCGATTCCAGCTCAGAAGGCCTGGGAATCGGCAAGATACTACACTCTGATCCTGAGTAGACAAAGGTAACAGTCGTACGTAGAAAGAAACAAACTAATTTAATAAATACCCTGTCTAAGAAATTCAAACAACTTTAGCCTATTATGTTTAGACAATGTTTCATTATGACGCATTTGTTTTTATAGGGAAGTAAATTCTATTCAATGTTCAGTGCCTCAGGATATTCTTTTTCCCCTGGTGAGTCGTTGATCAGATTGGAGCATTGGTTAGCAGTAGGATTATCAACATTACTAGGTTCAGTTTTGAACGGACCGAGGCTACTTGTGTAGGACAAGCAGTGTCGTCATCACTATAACGGTATTCCCCGCTTTACGAAATTCCAATTTATGCCACTTTTCCGTATTCACGAAAAAAAGGCAAACAGTGGAATTAGTATTCAATGTTTGTTTTGCAGCGAACGTTATATCAGCAGCGCGTACTCTCTTCTTCCTACACTCAGTTTTATGTAACTCCCACCAACGCAACCCTATTATTATCACCAATTCTTCGGTCTGGGAAAGCTGAAAATTCTGTTGTAAAGTAATAGCAATTGCTGCTCCATAATATTTTCCTAGACTAACTCACTATCCAATACTCCACGACTAAGCGCTCCTCTGTACTGTGTCTAGCTTAGAAAGAGAATGCAGTCTGAAATATTGCAAGCCATTGGTTCCAGTGCTTTGAAATCTAACGCAGACTGTTTATAGAAATGTTGCTAAAGAAGGGGAATAAAAATAAAAACACAAAACAAATACTGTTAAAGGAGGAAAGGCAATATTCGAAAATGTTGCTTCAAGCACCCTCAGTCTTTCATGTATTATTAATAAACTCCAGCTTCACAAACAAACAAAAAAAATGTCGTGTGAAGTAAACGAAACCGGTCAAAGTCGTTCGAACTGGATCCGAGCATTTGAGGGTCGAAGGTCAGAGAAATGCAATCAATCACGAATAGCAGTTGTCCTCCCCGACCGGTGCCTTTCACCCTTCTCTCATAATCTGGTCCTTGCAGCCAGCAATACAGAGGGGTAGATAATCATCTGATCTCATCTGATCTGTCCCGCTATTCTTTGATTCGATCGCTTCTTCATTCAAATCACTCAACTGAGATGCAGCAAGGGGAATGGATTTATTCCTGGAGCAATTATTTAGTTCAAAATGCACCAAGAGTATGTTAAGGACTTCTAGTGGCGCAAAGAGATACATTTTCCCTACCGATACTGGAGGGTGGTGTTCGAGCCCAGGAAAAAGAAAAAAAAAGAAATCTTGGATATTTCTATTTAGTAGATTGGTATAGCATGACTCTCTCCAAATCTCATTTTGCCTCTTTCTATACTAAGCTAAGCTTATACGAAAGAATGGAAGAGCGATATCAGCGTTACTTTTCAATAGAGATGGCTGATAGATTTACATTCTGTGCAAATGTTGACTCGGCCCTCACACACACACACACACACACGATGCTCAACTGAAGTATGCAGTGTACCGAAATGTGCACACTTCACCAACCTAAACCTGACCATGCGTACTATACCAATCTAAACCTGACCATACACGTTCTACCAACTTAAGCAATTGTTTTACGCCAAGCATGGTTCAATCTAGTTTTGTCTTTGCTTCACTTTTGTTTATCTTGATACAACAGATCATTCAATCAGTCTTTGAACTCTACGAACAACTTGCAGGCTTTACTTAATCTCATGTTGTTTCTTCTTAGAATAAATTTATTGTTTAGTCTTAACTTTGAGCATCGGTTTTTTTTTTCAGTTTTTATATCTATATTTATCAACGGAACAGCCCTTCAAACAATTTTCAAAATTCATTAATAACCCCGACATCATAATCATTCTAACCGTGAACGTCTCCTTTACATAACTATCTTAAGAACAAGAAAATAAAAACAAAAGAACAAACAAAAATACACATACACCTGAAGTTTGAAACTGATCATAATTATTTTCAAGGTGCAGTAGAAACAGTGCGAGAACTTGTGGAAAAAAATTGGATTGACTCAGTCAGCCCGTGTCTTTGATACACTAGAATAGAAAAGACATCTTTCTGGGCAAGGACCTCGACTGGTGATTTTGCGGTAAGAAAACGCCCGTCTTCACATCGCATCTGCGTTGAAGCAAACAACCATATCGTGGGGATTGGAAGTTCTACAAGGGGTGTATTCTCGAAACATACCACCTTCAGCAAATGACTTGTGTCTGGTGGACAGTTTTATCAAGTTAGAATACTGAGAAGAAATCCATGAAGAGTTCACCTGATCAGAACTACTACTTTAATAATGAACAAGTTGATTTAATCGCTGTCCGTAACTCTGGACTTTTCTATATTGGTGTAAAAAAATTGCTGTTAGAAATACTTTCTATTCACCATTTCAAACTATGGATTCACCAATTTCACTTTTTCATGGGGATTTATATATATTTTAGCAAATACTGTATATACCTTAAGTAAAACATGGTGTAAGCTAGGTAAATATTCACAGGGTAGAGAAGGGTGGGTAACGTTAATGGGGTGGATTAGAAGAGGGTCGGAGAGGAGAGGGTGCACTCTGTTGCGCTGACTTGGGTTTCAGAATACTCTCTTCATGGCCCTCGAAACAGTGCCATGGCTGTAGCACTCAGACATAATCGAACTAACTTTATTTGCATAGTAATCTGCAAGACTAGATTGTTAACCAACACTGCAGGCAACAATGCGGCTTGTTCGAATATTTGAAACTGGTGGGGTAGTCACTGCAGTTGCTTGGCGGGTAAGGAGTTAAAACACGGCTTAATCAAATAAGCCTCCTTTTTCTCTTCCTGCCCTTTCTATGCATCCATCTTCATATCTGTCGAACAAGCTGACCCCAGTTTTGAACCCTGGTCTTTCATTTATCCCCAGTTTTTTTCCCCTTTTCATATCAGCTTGTCTCACCGGAAATCTGACAAGTGGTTACAAAATGGTCTTATAACACTGAAGGGACTGTTGCACAAGCGAGGGTTTGACGGGGGTTCGCCGATGGTTTGATTCAGAGCAGGAGGTTATCTGTTGATCTTTGGGCCAGAAAAGGAATGTTGGGAATCGAGCTGCAGAGGGGATTGGGGTGATGTTTGCCCGAGTATTCAACTCTTCCTTGATTTGCCGTTTACTTTCCTTATAGTATTGAGCCCAATCATCCCTCTGTCAACTAAACTCTATTCTCACTTTTCTCCCCCCCCCCGTCTCTAACTTTGTCTCTGTCTGTCTCTTTGTATCTCTCTCTCTCTTCTTCTGTTACAATGGGTTTCATTCATATTCTATCATTGGGCCGTGTTCTTGCTGCGTGTAATCAGTTTCTAAATCCTTTTCTTCTATTATATACATTCATCCAGGAGGAAGAGCACACACACACACACACACACACACACACACACATACACACACACAGAGGCATACATATATATATATATAATTTTTTTTTCATGCACGTGTGTGGATGTCACTTTTATATATATATATATATATATATATATATATATATATATATATGTGTGTGTGTGTGTGTGTGTGTGTGAGTGTGCATATCTTTTTCTCTCAATAACATTTCAATTTCTCTATTTCTTGTATTCGCTTTGTAAAAGAGAAGACAAACATACATACATACACACATCCATATAAATGAATACGTATTACACATGCACACACACACACACACACACACACACACACATATATATATATATATATATATATATATATATCAGTTTGATAAAAGGATAAAGACAAATAATGTTATTCTACATTTTTATGAGTCGTTCACGTTCCCTTTCAAGAGAGCATATGTCGGGTGATAGCGTACATAATAATTGCTCATAAGCTAATGGCCGTGCACTTTCGGCTATTAGTCTTGCCATTTCCACGATCCAAGACCTTTACGATTTTGGACAAGAATCAATTATCGATGTTGGTTTTATCTTTTTAAAATTCATAGTTCCGGTGTTATTGCGTTTCTCCGTCAAAAAAACCTTACACATGGGACAAGATCCACGTTGCACATTGAATATGAATAAGAATGAGATTGAAGCAAACAAGCTTGATTGAACTAATGTCTATCTACCTTGCTTGATACTGGAGTACAAATCAACTAAAAAAGAAAACTAAATATTTTGCCTCGGGTTGGATTCGATCCTAAAATTCACAGATGCCATTGAACACTGAGCCACGGTGATCTTTCTGGAAATTATAATTAATTGTGGTCGGACGAATGTCTCAAAATCACAGACGAATATCTACTGCCTTTTTAAAATTCTTATGATTTTATATTGTTTATTGGTTCTGTTATTATATTGACTGTTTTAATGACATTCTCAATAACAAGGTAACTTTCTTTGAAAAGATAAACAAATGGAATATATATATACTTGTTATTATGTCACAAAAATATTTTTCATAACTAAATTTCCATACGTACAACAAAACAATACCGAAAACTAGGAAACACTGAATCATTATTTCTTTAAACTTCTCCCTCTCTCTTCCACGTCTGATTTATTGCGATAATAAAGTCAACTCTCTGGAGTTTCACACAAATACTTATAGAATTATAGCTATTATATGTATAATGTAAATGCAATACTAATGATTTTACTAATGAAGTGTATAGAAAATAAGGAACATAGGAAATATCATTCATCATAAATTAATGAATCCAACTCTCCCCCCTCTCTCTCTTCACTCTTCATCTTCTTTCCCTTTTCCATTAATTCTATCTTTCCTTATTTCCTTCTTTTCGTCAGGCCATGAGAAGATTTTGCACTTACAAATAGAATAAATAACATTGGCTTAGGGCTGGCAAATCAGAGCAAAGCGACTTTTTTTCCTATCAGAACACGAAGGATAGAGATGGTCTGTATCGATAATGCTCCCATCCGACCTCTTTCCTTCACAAGAATTGCAGTAATTCAGAGATTCGAGCGGTAAGTTTTTCGGTGGTTGGGTCATAAGGTCAGAACAAAATTAATGAGGTGTCTTCCCTGCTTCGTTTAGAACGGTATGAAGGCAGCTCAGGAGGTAAAAAGCAAAAAAGGATGGGTGGGGCTTTTTAAATCTATTATCTGTGGGGCAATGGTCTAAGAACGTGAGTCTGTTTGTCTTTATTGAAGAAATCCAATGAGAAGGGCTTCAGCAACACCCTGGTTAGAACCAACCCCCATTTTGGTGAGTCATTATTATAAGACTGCGGGTGTTGGTGGAGAACGGTCGCTCGAAACTCAGCAACCGCCTCTTAAATTAGATTTTAATTGATTTTCTAACGACAGGAGACTCTTTTGGCTACTTTGAATGGACGCCACAATGTTGTGTTATTGTTAGCAAACTAGCAAATCAATTATAACTGAACAGTGAGTTTGATCCTCACTAGGTAGTTCATACTGATGGCTCAGTGTTGAGAGTATGCTACACTTACTAAATAACTATTGCCCTCTTTGAATTTTTGTTGTAAATATGTGTTTTTCGACCAGCTGGTTAGGAATAAAACTTATAGAAAGGTTTCACATTCCTCATTTATGACTGCCACATATACATGTAAAATCCCACATGATGACGTAGAATATATGCTTAATAAATTTACTCCTGTTAGATCATGAGATAATTTTTTTCTTTCAAACAAAACAATTTTTGCGGTGTTATATTACAATAAGGTAAACCGCCCATCTGTCAAGAGATAATCCCCATTTGATTATATACGACCGATGACAATGTAAACTTGGTGATTCGTGCAAGTTTCAAATCTAGTCGAGACCAGGGCTTGCAAAGTTTTATAATAGCTCCCCCTGCGGGGGTGAAACTCTCCTGGAGAGATATTTCCACCCTTATCACACGTATTAGAGAGATTTGAATTAGATGAAGCAGGGGTTTCCCACATTCTTCGTCCATACCGAATATCGAACCCAAGCAGACATTTTCATCACATTTTTTTTACGTTAGTATATTTTCCAACAATTCACGTAATGTTCATGAATAAGGAGCCAATATTCTACCCCAGAGGATGTTTGAACCTGCATCGCTAAGCATTGGAGCTTATTATGACATTATTTCACAATTGAGTGATTAGTACAACTCTTTGTTCTTTACGACTCACAATGTTATGTGTGTGAATGCTTTGTTCAGCTCTCAATGTAACGTATGTGTGTTTGGAGCAAAGCTATAACTTCGGTCAGGATTCGAACTCGTAACCCATTGTACACTTGGCAAGGTATCATGATCATGATCATGATCATCATCACCAGCAGCAGCAGCAGCCACCTTTTAGTGATCTTCTCCAAGATACACAACCTCTCTGTCATGGGCATTGCAAAGCCAGTACTTTCTGAAATTGTCTAGTTTGTCATACCATCTTATTTTCTGCTGTCTTCATCTTTGCATATGATCTCTGTCCCCCCTACGTCGTCAGTCGTGATGTCCAGCCATTGTCTGATATTTTTGCAACATGATCAACTCATTGTCAATTCTCAAAGTTCTTATCTCTAAACTTACTCGTAGTTACATTACGCTAGTTTTTGTATTAGATTCATAGAAAACTTTCCTAGATTTTTTCAACAAAATATATTATTCATTGTAAATTCTTGCATCATTATCCAGTCATCAAAGCAATTTCGCTTGCTTTCTATGATCTTACATGATATCTAAGCCAATTTGTTTATTCAATGATAAAAAAGAAACGATTCCGGTTCCAGTCAGAAGAATTTTTCGATACGATGAAATTGATGGAATCGCTAAGCAGCCAAGGAGCGCTGTATACAGCGTAACATGTGATTCTCTGAATGTCGCAGATGTGGATAGTTATGAATCAAGTTGATTGATACAAAGTATACACAGGGTCTTGCTTCGTATGATGGAATATAAATCAGGAAACCCAACCCACTCTTTCAAAGTGACACCAACTCTTTCGACGATTTCTGTATCTTCTTACCGAAGATGCTCATCATCATTTCCCAAGCAGTTCAATATATCTTATTGGAATCAATCAAACTTATGTTAACGGCTCCTCTTGGTAACATCGCACCTTGAAAAGTTCGCTAATTATTCCAGGTGACAATTAACGTTCGGCTGTAATTAATTGCACGTTTATCTCCGAAAAAATATCTTGTGGAATGAAGCCCAGACAGTTTGATCTTCTGTTTTCCATTAGTCGAACTTATTCATACTTGCTGGTACAGGCCAATTGCAAGAGCCTTATGACCAAAGTAACACAGTCGGACACTTGATGTCATAAATTCTGTATATACTAAAAAATATACGCCTGAACAGCGAACAACATATCTACCAAACATTCTCTGAGACGGCATGCCTGTACCGTATTGACAACATAACGTAACTATACGTACGTATGTTATATCATTCATATCCGTCCATACCTCCCGTCTTGTTAGTAGATATATTATTCCACTGAACGTCATAGGTTTGGTGAGAAATTAGTTGAAAAAAAAGGATGGGTGGGGCTTTTTAAATCTATTATCCGTGGGGCGATGGTCTAAGAACGTGAGTCAGTTTGTCATTATTGAAGAAATCCAATGAGAAGGGATTCAGCAACACCTTTGGAAGATCCAACCCTTTTTTGGTGAGTCATTATTATAAGACTGCTTCTTCCCTGAGCGGTATGGATGAACCAGTTGCTCAAACCTGCAATTGATATCTACTCTTGGTCGATGGGTTATTTATATACGTAGCATGTGTGCTGATTCCTTCAACTGTCATAGTGTACAGTACCCTTTCCTGTTAAGAACCGTCAACCAAAACTGTCACCACCAATATAGCTAACATCAACAGGTATCTTCAGTTTTATAGTGTTCTGGCTAACTGACTTCGTATGTGCTTTGGGTACCGCTCCAATGGAGATTGGAAACTGAAAATTTGAAATTCTAATCATTACCTTTTTAAACCCGTCCTCTAAATAAATCTTTAGTTGGTGGTTCAATTTCAAAAGTAAATTTATGCAAAATTGGTCTCTTAGTTTGTGTATGGTAGTGTTCACGCTAGTTTTTTCTTTAGAATACGGACATTTTTTGAGAGATCTTGCCACCAAGAGTCGTTGATGGAGTGACGCTTTCTATAGAGTCACTAATCGGACCTGTCCATTGTTTTGACATCGTTTCTATACACACAATGAACCATATTTGATTATGAAGTTTCTCCGCCAAAAACAGCTTCACGCTGTTCTACAATTCTTATTTATAGGGGTCGGTTGGTCTCATCTTTATATTTTCTGTCGCAACTGCACCGAATGTTGTACATGTAGCAGAACTGGAAGACTTTATGGATACTTGAGTCTCTTTGATTGAGTTGCAGAGTGAGTGGGAACATATATTGGGATGTAAACAGTTCTCTGACCAACAGCAAGACAAACACAGAGTCATTGCAAGATTTGTTTGGTACTGATTTGTATTCATTCTGATTCTGATTTATCTGATTTGTATTTTCTTATTCTTACATTGATTTTTTCGTCTCTCCCAAAATATGCATATGTGTGTTTGGGTGTGTGTGAATGATATGTATGGACACACACACGCGCAAATATATATATATATAACATGCATAAATATAGATACGTATATAAATACATATATGTCCGTCTTATATTGGTATCTATATCTGTCTATCTATCTATATATCTATCTATCTATCTATCTATCTATATATATATATATATATATATATATATATATATATACACGTGTATATGTGTGTTATATAAACATACATGAACACACATGTACATATATATATATATATATATATATATATATATATATATACATATATATATGCATGTATATGTGTAAATATGTGTATTTTATAAACATATATGTTTGTTCATGTGCCTAATGTATGTACATTTATATGTGGGTATGTACGTGTTTGTGTATGTTGGTTAAATACACACACTCAAAAATATATATACACTTATCCATATGTGTGTTTGGGTAGGTAAGTAAGTAGGTGTAGGTGAGTGTGTTTATATTGATATTGTGTCTTTTGTTTTCTGCTTTTACTGACGTTCACTCGATTTTTCCTTGTTATTTACTTACTCTTCTTACCTACTTACTTATTTTCATTTTCCTCAGGAGTTGTTTCCCTTTCTTTCACCTTTCCTTCTTAGCTTTCACTTATTCTTCCTTTGCTTTCTTTCTCCTTCTTTCTTCATTCCTTTATTCATTCTTTCTTCCTTTTCGATCTTCCCTCTCTTTCTGTTCCTCTTCTCTCTTCCATTCTCTCTTCCTTCCTTCTTTCTTCGATTCTTTTTCGCTATTCGTTTATTTAGACCCCTTCATTCAGCTAACAACACAAATAAACCAGCGTATAAGCAATGATTTATGCGTATTATTCATACAAACGAGGAGAAAGCATACAAATGACTTAACACCAACATGATCCGTGGAATCCTTATGAATCATGGTATCTCACGAACCAGGTACAATAGACAAAATAAGGCAAGTCAAAATATGAATAAATGCAACAAAAATATAAAATTGAAAAGGAATTCAGAAATCTTGTGAGAACTTGGTGAACCTAGTTGTGTAAGCTTCAAACATTTATTTGTATTTCTTGGGATTCAAAATAGACTTAACTGCAGGACTTTCTATTTTGAGTTTTGGATATTTTCAATAAATTTTTTTACTATCATGTTGTAATGGTTTTGAAGTCGATGTAAAAAAAAACTGTCCCAATGCTGCAAAATTGAATTTGTCAAGATAATTATCATTATTATTAGAAATGACCCCAGAATAAATCATCATAAAAAAAAACTAATCCTTTCATACTTATTGGAAGAGTTTGGCTACTTAGGTACTGCCCAATGGCGCGACAACTCTAGATATTTACAAGGATTAAATAATTATGGCACAAGACCATGTGTTCTTGGAACGAGTGAGACTACAACTGATTATATTGATAACGTTGTGGAACGCGATTTTGTCTCCAGGTAGTAGTGTTATTTACAGATTGCTTATGTGTAAAAAGTATAGAAAAATCGAACTTTGCTTTTGTGGCCAGGACACTCATAATGATATGTAGTTGTTTTTCTAATTCTCTGTAATCAAAAATGAAATATGTAGATTTCAAATGATCATTGTCGTAGTCTCAAAATTAAGTCTCAAGGGAATGATAGCCATCTTCTACACTTTCACATAGGCAATCAGAATATAATATGTATTTCCAAAGAACAAACAAACAGTCTTTAAAAACTTGCATAATGTAACCATCAGCTAGAAAACCTTGAACGCCGTCGTTATCCAAGATATTCACAAAGCTTTGTTCAGTACGGCATTTGCCTATGAGTGTGGGAAGCCTTGGGAGGATCAGAGTACAGAGTAACAAGATTTGTAATGGTCTGCAAGATTAGATTGCTAACTGCTGCTCCACGGCTTGGCACATCAGATATTTGCTAACGTCACCACAAGGTCACAATTAAAAGGCACCTTCTGATACTTGGAGTGACGAAAGTAGAAATAGCTTGCATGACTAGCACATTAACTATTGCTCCAAGACATTCCAATAGAGCAAAAGGCATCACCTGTTGCGCACCCAGTGAGGCTCGAACCCACCAGAGTCGTAAAAGTTTGTTTGTTAATAATCGATCCATGGTGTTGTAAACTTGAGTAGCCAATGGATTGGGCTGATTATGGCACAACGCCACAAGTGTGAGGCACTTAGTGAGATTCGAACTCACTAGAGCAGAAATGGTCTTGCTAACTATTGCCTACCCCCTCCCCTTCGCTGAGCACTTAGTTTGCTTGGTGCGAGGCCTCAGGTATGGGGTACTGAGTGAGATTAGAACTGACTAGAGAAGTGATACACTGTAAGAGGAACTTGTTAACCATAGCTTCATGATGAAACGTACTTTCTTCATTCTTGAATTTGTCTTCCTCTTGATTTTGTTCAATATTTACCCTGCGTCATTTTTTTGAGCAAATCTTCTTTTCGACTTTTTTCAGCAAAATCTTCATTTTCTTTTTTTTAATGATTTTTATATATTTTTTCTTCTTTTTGTCATTTTCGCTTTTTTCTCCGGAAGTTTCGATCTTTCCCGTCTTAAGTATTTCCCCTCAACTTCCGTCTACCTCTCATCATTCTCCATTTGAGAAACCGTCAACCAAATCAGTCATTAAAAATATCAACATAAGTTTCTCCAGTTTTTAAGTGGGTTTGGTGAACTGGCTCTATAAGTATATGTGTATGTATGTGCGTATCACGCAGGCAGGCTGCACCAATGGAGTTAAATGGTTGAAAATTTGAATATTCATACCTTGTTATGTCTAGAGGAAACTTTTTTTCCCCCTGCCCAATTGGTTTTTTATGTGGGCGGTCAATTTGCAATGTTCGTTTATGCTGAATTGGTCCCTCTCTTCAGCACGCTTGTTTTTTAAAATTTTAAATTTCTGATCATCACTGTTCGACAATAGGCGAAAGAAGTATCTTCTTCATTGATCACCCCTTTTCCCAATTTTTTAATTGATCACCTCAGATTCGGCATGCTGCCAAATGTTTTATCTTATTTTCGGGCTTTTATCTAATAAAACAACTGGTTACGTTCTTCCTTAAACATTGGCACTGGTCTACCAAATTTGGAACAAATTTGGCATGCATACTTAATAGATATTGGGAATGTTAAATGCTTTAAGAAATGAATTTAAAGGGTTTTATCAGAATTTCCATTTTCTCCATCTCTCAATGAAGTTGACTTCCCAGTAACAACAGCAACAACAACAACAACAACAGCAACAACAATCCTCATCTAATTTTGGCGAGTATCCTCTCACTGTTTGTCCAGTCTCATTAAACCGAACTGATATATATAACCATGATCAAACCCAGATGGATATATATATATATATATATATATATATATATATATATATATATATATATATATATATATATATATATATATATATATATATATATATATATATATATATATAAAACAGGTGCTCAATCACTCAATAGAAATCGTCATGTGATCAACATATTTTGGCAGCATTCCCTTGGATGATCAATTGAAATTGGCAAACAGTGCTCACTGGATAAGTTACTTCTCCCACTTTTTATTGGGCCTTGATAACTAAAAAAGAAATTAACTCAGACTAATTGATCTATTCTGTATAAAATTACGTTGCGCATTGAACACCCCAGTAAAAAAAAAAACAAAAAAACTATTTAGTGGGGATTTTTAAGAAACAATAAAATTATCTCCATGTTGACAGAATAAGGGATGAATGTTTAAATTTTCCGCCCTTTAGCTCCATTGGTGTGCTCTGTACGTGCGATACGTACATACATACATACATACATACATTCATTCGTAGCCAACCAGATAGCCAATCAACCTTGACAGTTTTGCTTGATGGTTTCTAATCAACATTTCCCTTCTGTCATTTGAAAATATCACAGAGTGATCAGCAAATGGCTTTGTTACTAACTGAGCTAATCTGATGAGTCTTATACTTCTACAAATTTATTTGTTATATATACAATGCAAAAGTTGCAGTAATTATCTTCAGTTGGGATGAAAGTGGCTGCAGAGTTTAACCCTGCTGCAACCGGGCTTGTCCTTCCTCTTCTCCTCTTCGTCACAGTGCCTTCGTTGTTGACTTTATGCGTACCTTAAACAGAACCCTAATCGTAGATCTTGCTTTCGCTTATTTATTTCTGTCTTTCGTCCTATTGCAAATCTGAAAGAACAAATCAGGAAAATGAAAAAAAAAATGTATATATATATTTATATATAAAAGAAAGGAAGAGATAGAAGAAACTGAAAAAAATCAACTTTTTCCCTTCACAAAACGACCAAAATGTCCCTCAGTAAAAAAAAAAAGGAAAAAAAAAAGAAGAAAAACGCAGATCCAAATATATATAAAAAAAATACAGAACTCTGAATCTAAAAATACACTCTCTGGAGCCTCAGATCTGTATTATTTATGGTCTCTCAGACGACCGACGCTAATTCCAGGGATTAGCTCGTCGATTCTGAATGGAAATTATTGAGATGCTTTGAAAATATCTCCGTCCATGGCATCTGTCACTCTTTCGCCTCGATTCTACAGGGTGGAGGTTCGGGTGACCAAACGGTTAGCTATATGGAAAATAGAATTGGCGGAACATGATCAAACCCAGACTAAGATTATTTAGGTTCACTTCTCCCTTGGGAATGGAATGGATCCATTTCTTCTCACATGCCAAGCTATGGGTGGATAGCAGGATAGAATGGACCCTTCAACAAGGGTTGGCAACGAACGGAAGAGACGAACAGCTCTAAATTAGAACTAAGAAAATCCAACCAAGTCAGACGTTGCAAAAGACAGACAGCGGACAGAATAAGGATTATTTCAGAAATGTACGTTGATCAGGGCCTCAAGGAAATTTTTGATGGGCATAGCGAGTTTTGGGTAATTTATAATAATAAAACAAGGAATAAAAACAAACGGATGAACGGTACAACGCGACCGGAGATTCCACCGTAGCATGATAGATAAAATACAAGATGAAGATTTTAAAAAAGATTCAGAGGTGCATGAAATCATAAGTAGGAAAATTATAATGAAAAAAAAAGTTGAAATGATAATCTTCTTATTTCCTCGTCATGGTTACCGATAGGTAATTCATTGTCATGATACATATATCACGGATGTTGTGGAGTCAGTACCTTATGTCTATCTCGTCTCGTCATTTTATTTTCTGACAGCCTGAGTTTCTCATATGATCTCTGGCAATCCACGTTGTGTGTCGTGATATCTATTCTTGTAACGTGACCAGCCCATCAACAATAGATTTTCTAAATTCTATGATGACTAACACGCCTGTTTTCCCTTAATATACTGTGCTGTCTATCCATATGATGTTGATCATGATTTTTTCCTGGGTACCTTGCATGGTTCTCAGTTTGAGGGTCAATTTTTGGTTAGGTTCCATGTTTATGTGTGTTGTATCCGTGTGAGTATATGTGTGCGTTTATGTGTGTCTGTAAGTCTGCGTGTATGAGGAATCGGTTAAATCGTGCATGTATTTATTGAAACATCAGTAAATTATTTTCTGACTCTGGTAATTGGTGTTCGAATCTAAGTCACAGTCTTATTTCTAAATCATATTTTGAAAAAAAATACACGTCGTCTCTGTACATTTGTGATGCATAATCTTTGCACAATGTATATTGTTATACATGAAAATGTATAAACAGATAAAACTCCTGTCAATCCTCTCGAAACTTCTGGAAAATAAACTCTCATCTTGATGACTTTGGGTATTTAGATAGCAAAAAATGAATCGATCAAAATTTCACACTCAGACTTTAAATCAGATATTGATTAGAGAGAAAAAACAACAACAAAAAACAAAACAAATGGCAACAAAATTAGGATGAGAACAAACAAAAGACAACACTCTGTAAAATCTAATCTGAGAGAATGGCAACAAGGTTTCAGAAAATCTCTTGAAGGGAAACCATTTTTCCTGATTATGTGCTGGCCAAACCAAACGTACAGGTTTTTATTATTATTATTACACAAGATAATCAACTTGGAGGCATAGCATGCCAGACTCTCTTCTTGGTAGAACACTTTTTAATAGAATGTGGCGATTTCCCTCTTATGAATCGACGTTTTTACAATATAAACAATCTGAAGGACTTACTTGATAACGTCAATACATATGACATTCTATCTTTCCTGGGGTAAGTAAATCTATACTCGGAATTATAATTTTACCCTGTATTGAAATAGCAACATAGAATATCCTACCTTGGTCGTTACCCTCGATTTTTACTCCTAAAATTTGATTACTTTAGTTTAATTTTGGCATCAAATAATCCTAGATAGGTTATGACGGTAATATTATATAATCTTCAGTTTAACCTGAAATCAGACGCAAAAAGAAACAGCTCAACGATTCAAAGAATGCAAATTCATACATCACATGGAAAGACAGCACAGTGTATTAAGGAAAAAAACAGGCATGTGAGTCATCATAGAATTTAGAAAAATCTAATGACAATGGGCTGGTCACGTAACAAGAATATCATTTATAAAAAGAATGGCTCCGGTTGTAGTTCGAGCAGTTTTACGTATCGGAATAGCCCGGCGCCGTAGTGATTAGCAATGTTGAACTTGCTTTATTGAGTCAAATCTTCCCTAGGTTCCTGATACTTTCGGCTTTGTGCTGTGCAAAGCTTTGTAACTATTCGTATCGAAGAGGCGGGCAAGTTCTCATTAGAATGTTACAGATCGATGAAATACCTAGAGAAAGCCGGGAAACAAACACTGCATATTGGACAATCTAACACAGAGGTCAGGGACCTTCTCGCCGTGGACAAACAGGGAATTCAGTTATTGATTAGATAGACATATTTGCACCTATGTCTCTTTCAGGTATTGATTTTCTTTGTGTTGAAAGTGTTCAATAGAGAAATGTACAAATTTGTTTACATGGAGTCAGTCATGCTTATAGACCACTGTGATTTATTGACCATAATGAGGCAGTCCACTGAACCAAGTCACGCTGCTGGGGACGACATGGTTCTGTGGTCAAAAGAATCGGGAGGAAGGCAAGCCACAAAACTAAATTCACGAAATATATTTCCAGGAGCGGCCTTCTCTTTAGTGCACAGGCACACACGCACATGCAAATAAGTACACACACACATACACATACACACACACACACATACACGCACACGCACAAAGGCTCACAGTTTATATCGCTATCCACATATATGCGTGTAGGGCGCCACTTCAAACTTGAGTTCGTGCCGAATTTGCCATCTTGAGGAGTGCGAATAAATAAGCCTACGACACGTCGATTCTGAAAGCAAATATGATAATATGATATCAAGGACAAATTCATGAAAACTCCCTAATGGGTGATAGGTTTCGAGAAACAATTTATAAAGCTCAGAACCTTTCAATTTCTCAGAAAAAAAAAATTCTTGCATCCCTTGATCAAGAGGTAAAAACAATTAAATCAAAAAAGATTTTTAAAATGGGTGAAGTTGATTTTAGAATGTATAAAAAAAAACAAAATGTTAAAAATCATCGGATGTCAACCTTGGAAGTAACTAATGAAACAATTCGATGCACTGAATCCTGTTGCCTTTTTTTAATCGATTAACTTCGGGATTTGTCACATTTTGACTCTGTCTTCGTTTCCCCACACCCAAATTGCCAAACGTGTCACTTGAAGGTGTGTGCATCCCAGTCAAAAACCAGCGACAGAGTCCAAAACGTGAACCCTTCGATGCTCCGACGAAGTCATCAATAATCGATTGGCTGACATAAGCAAAAATTGGTTTATATCAATCAATAAGTTTTCTTTTTCGAAGCTGTGCTAATGTGCCGTCGTTCGAAGCATTTGGGAAACTTCTGATCACACTCTGGCTAATTGATCTTTTTCTTTCATTTTGTGTCTTTAACAATATCTCTCTCTCTTCTCCGCTAATTAGAGGACAGGCATTTCGCTCAATTAAAACAATGCGCTAATTAAGAAGTCTCACCTAGAACTATTGAATGTAGTCTCGTGTGTTGAAGTGGCAAAGAGAACCAGACAAATTAAAAGCTCGAAGTAGCATTCAAACGAAAGCAAAATAAATGAAATAAACTGAAAAGGAAAAAGAGCGGGAAAAACGAAAAAGGGCGGGAAAAACGAAATGAAGACGGAAAAGGGCGCGAAATAAAAACAATAGAAAAAGGATTCGGACTTTTCTTTTCACCGTTGCAAAGTTCAAGCAATTGTTGGTTTCCTCACGTGTCAGGGTCAGGGTTAAGGTTCGTGTAGATTGTGTGTTATGGCATTCGAAGATCAGCTGTGAGGAAGAGGAAAAAATGGAAAAGGTTGAAGGTTGTTCGTTACAACTGAAGTATACTTGTTGATTGAAATTCGAAGGAGATCACTTTTTCAAGTAGTTTGCTTCAGATTCTTGATATGCTTTCCTTTATTAATATTGCCTATCTTTGCTAGGGTAACTCAAGCAGCTCGTTCGGCTTAATGAATACAAATGAAAGACGATTTATTTTGAGCGTTCCCAGACCACCAAATAACCTTTCCCGAAATTTCCATCCCGGCCTTGACCGTGTTGCTATGATATATCAGTCAAAGCAGAAGACAGACGTTGACACTCGACATCGAGGTTGAAAGAGAAGAAGGCTATTCATCCAGTCTGGGAACGCTCATTTATTTCCAAATATAAATCAATAGCAATTGCTCTGCTTTACGCCATTCTAGATGGCAGAGGAACCTGTACAACTGTAGGCCTTTCGTAAAAGTGAAGTCGCGTAGGGCAAACTTTCGAAAAGGGAGAAATACCTGTTTTTCTCTTAATCATCCGAGAGCATATTCACTTGAAGGCAGTCAGTCGTTCGGCCAGTACTTATTGCCTCTCTTTAAGGTATCATATTTTTTTAGCTAATTTAATTAGGGAGCATATTTCCTTGAAGATCATTGGTGGGCTTATTCTTTCATACCAGATTCTATTACGGTGATTTTTTTTAAAGCCAATTTCCGAACGCAATATGATAGAAAAACATCAGTGGTTGATGTTCGTACAAAAACCAAGAGTTTGTTGAGATTAGTACCCGTCTGCCTTTGATCAGTTCAACAAATGTGTTTACACCATACAAATACCTTATTACCCGGTACATGTTTCCCCAAAGTAACAAGCTAAATCGACCTTGCATTCTACGGTATCGACCAGCCAAAGAAAACTTCACCCGTACCATTAATGGAGAGACAATCGCGAAAGAGAAATTTGCAGAGTCTAATGTCTTCAATTTTGAGAAGGGTCATTAACATTCAATGAGGTTTTTTTTTTTTTTTTTTTTGAAAATTGAGCCCCTTCTCGTTGGATTTTGTTACTCGCACCATGTTTCGGCCGATCTATTCTCCAGCATTCTTCGTGCTTACCTTCTGTATCTAAAGAGGGAACTCTTTTTCCATTAGTAATTCCTGTTTGTTACGGTTGCTTGAAAATAACGGTGGAAAAAGTCATTCTCTTTACCTGAAGACAGTATACTTGAAGGAAGCCGAAGATAGGATCGCCGGAAAGGTCATGAAAACAACAAAAATGACCAGAAAGAGATTTACTGAGCATTTTGAAGAGTGGAAGAGAAGCTCGAGAAAGTGTGTGAGGGCCCCAATGAGAGTACTTTGAAGTGGAATAAGGCACCATTGACCAATGTAAGCTAATTAGAAACCATCAAAACTGTCTCCAAAACTGTGGACATAAGTCTCTTCAGTTTTCAAGTTGGTCTAGCTGGCTGGCTATCTAACTATCTATCTATCTATCCATCAATCTATCTATGTCTCACGTACACAGACAGCACCAATTTAGTTACAGGGTTGAAACTTTGAACATTTATCCTTTTTACTAATACTATTTTTTGTTTTTGTTTTTGTTTTTGAATTCCTCCTTGTAAAACATGTAGTTAGGAATGGTCAAGTTGCAAGGTAAGTTTAACAAAATTGGTCCCTTAGTTTGTGCCTGGTTACAATAACGCTTGTTTTTCGAAAATTTAGACTTTAATGATCACTACCCAGTAGAAGGTGAAATTTAGTAACTCATCCACTGACCACCCTTTTTCGTCATCTTTTAATTGATCATCCCCAACACGACAAGATTCCAAGAAACCTTGATGTTTTCAAATATCTGTTTTTCGTTAATATTAAACGGTTGGATACTTCTGGGACAGGCAAAGTATTATGGTTGGCGAATAAGAGCGGAATAGATGCATTTGTCTTTGAATCACAAATCTTAGAGTCGTCGGGACCCCTCCTCCATTAGTTATGGCTTCTTTTTCTGAAAGTAGACTTGTCATGTCTTGTATTTCTCTTTTTTTCCAAGTGAAACCGGAGTAATCAACCAATCCACCTCCAGCATCGTTAGATAACAAACCGAGGCGTTTATTTATGTTGTAAACAAACAAACGGTTCGTATGTTAAAAGCGATTCTGTAAATGAATGAAATTATAATCGGGGGAAGACCGTCAATAATCCTGGGTAGCAATGGGCCAAAACGTTTCTGTTTAGTTTGATGTAGTAAGACTTTCCGAATATACCTTTAAAGATGAGAAGATTGATGATAATTGATTTCACACACACGTTTCAAAAAGAGTCGAAAAAAAGTTAACGTAGCCTGATATTCACAGATTTTATTGCCAAATTATTCGAATGAAGAATGAGAAATGGATGAAATAATATAAAAGCCCAGTTCCCTCGGCGCAATTGGCATTAACCCCTGACCACAAACAACCATTTTTTCCTTATTTCTAACCTAATCCAATAATGAAAGTATTTACATGTTTCTATTGTAAAAAAAGAATTTAACTCTTTATTTACGTTATTCATAAAGTAGCCCATTTCAGTTCGTCAGATTGGCATCGATCCTGGACTAAAGATGATTGGTTTTCTCTTATTCCAACAGATTTCTATGATAAAATCAATTAATATGTGTTTTTATAGTAGAATCATCAGCACACACACACACACACACACACACACACACACATACACACACACACACATATATATATATATATATATATATATATATATATATATATATATATATATATATATATATATATTAAGGAATAGATATAATCGGCCCGATGGAATGAATCATAAATTGAAATACTATCTTTTCCTTCTTATCTTCAATGTATTACTATGATAACATGTTTACTATGCATTTGTGATATAAAATTGGGAAGTGGTTCATCAGAGTGCTCACTCATCAATTCACCTCTCCAACCATCTTTGTGATATGCCAGTAATGAGACGTGTTTAGCCAAGATATCATGCAACAAAAAAAGGTACTGCAGTGTCGATTTGTGCTCATCACCAAAACATTAGTTCAAGGCAAACAACTCAAGACAAAATTCAAATTTTGTTTGCCGTATATACCAAAGTACAGATCAGTAATGCAATATCCTATGCGTGATCGGTTTATTTTATAATACTCAATATATTGAACATTGATCATCAAGTTAAAGTAGAGCTTAAAATACAATGG
>OY735237.1:13108855-13128855 GCA_963457665.1 Thysanoteuthis rhombus | reverse complement strand
AGTAATGAAATTCTCAAGTAACAGATTTTTCTTGTTCCTACCTTGGCACTTAAGGTAGCAATGGGAGAGTGGTTTGTCCGGTTACTCAATAATCTGCTCTTTTTTACGGTAACGGTAAAAGTGACAACACACTTTTATCAAGATATCTAGTGCTGGAAAAGGACACAGGGATAAGTGGTTTCATGCCTTTTGTAAACGAAGAGCCAAATCTCGAAGTCGATTTCCATTTACCATGCTGATGATTGTACGCCCTCAGTATCTCCCCCCTTTCTCTCTACCCTGAATTCGTCTACGAATCCCTACCGCACCCAAAGTTATATTTAAGCTATTTGGGGGATAGATCTTTGTTCACTTAGTTATGCATAATTACTCAAAGGACTTTTGGTGCAATCTGTTATAGCATGATAGCCATTAAGAATATTGACAGCATTCTCAACTCGATGAACGGTATCAAGCCATATTCTGAGAAGCCTGCTGGGAGTGAAGGAGCAATTGACATTTAACGTGTATCTCGTCTATTTCTTTGAAAAGAAGTAATTAAGTGCCGGGTACCGAAGAACGACACATTGCTTCTAGCATTTTCTTTTATTTTTTCTCATTAGACACTCACTCGGGAAAGAAGATGAGATTTTAGGGTTCTGAGACGTATTCAAATATACTAACACACACTCACACGCACACACAAACGCACGCACACATAATTATACACAGCGTGACGTTGGTTAGTTGAGCACGTTATAAAGCTAAAGAAAGAAAAAAACACGCCAAGTTTATTTTGGGATTGCATCTTGTTATCAATTGGAAGCATTCACCTTTCATTTATTTGTGTCGTGTATGGGAATAGGAAATAATGAGATTACGATCCTCTGTTGCTTTTCTTAACCCGTTAACAAAATGCAGTCGCACATCCCTTGCCACAGCTACCTCTCCATCCTAAATATATAAAGATATAAAAATACGAACGAATGTGTAGGTACCACAAAAAGCAACAAAAGGCAATAGTAACATTTCTTTGTATTTTGCATTGATAGAAATCAGTGAATAAGTGAATCGGTGAAGGACTAATAGCACGTTGAATGTAAAGCTGGTATCGTAGAAGATGAAAAAATAATAGGTTCGGCAAATCGGTTTTTGAGTACATTAGCTGAGTTCAGCGAGTGCTTATGAAGAGTTAAACTATTTACTGCGGAAGGTGGTGTAAGTAATATTTATTATGATTGTCAATTGAAAATAATTGACTGCAAGTTATCCATTGCAAGATAAAAGCCCGGACTCACAGATAGAACTTAGTTGCTAACAATTACAATGGAACGGGACCTTTATTGTATTAGACATAGAACGGAAGTGACTGAGGTTCCCGCCATACGCTCTTAATTGGTTAAGTTTTTCCACACACACACAATTAAATGAGGAATTCTTTTGATGAAGCTACTTAATCTCACCAAAAAGTCCAATCAAACCACAATATATTCCTTCATACGCAGAGAACTGTCCTGATAACGAATGAAAACATTACAATGGCCTCCCATGGACCTTCATCTTACTTTCAAAAGTCAAACATTTGATGCAAAATGTTTTTTCTATGAGAACGTTGTCTTTTAATAACTAAAAGGTAAAAACATGGAACTGAAGATGGAAAACCAACCAAAAACATGAATAGCACGCCAATTAATTAATCTATCAATTGATTAAATAACTTATAAAATCTCCACAGACTCTTACTTCTGATGGTTCATACACACACACACACACTCACACACACACATATATATATATATACATATATATATATATATATATATATATATATATATATATATATATATACATATATATATATATATATATATATATATATATATGAACTAAGCTTCTGAGAAAAAAAAAAATCAGAAGTCAATGCAAAGCGGTTTTCGGCCCCAACACACCGCTCAAATACCCTCGTCTCTTAGCCACGCTCATTGGTCAACAAGAGAGAGAGAGAGAGAGAGAGAGAGAGAGAGAGTGAGAGAGAGAGAGAGAGGGAGAGAGGAGGAGGAGGAGGGGAGGAAGAGGAAGGTGGAGGGGTTCTTAAATTTTTCCTAATCACATATTTGTTGCATCAAAACATGTTTTCCGGTGTAAAGTTTATTCTAACGACCACAATCTGTCTGTCTGTCTGTCTGTCACACACATAAACATACATACATAGACAGTTATTTATAAAACACCTATTATAATATATCTATCTATCTATCTATCTATCTATCTATCGCTATCTCTCTCTCTTTATATATATATATATATATATATATATATATATATATATGTGTATATATATATATATATATGAAATTCCTTTTATGAATACATTGCAAAATCTTTACCCTCTTGTATACATACGTATATAGCAACACCATTAGATGCTTATATACATATCAACCTTTTTACGCACATACACAGTTCTTCTTACATCCACCCATACGTATATAAATGCTAAGCTGTTTACATACGTACTTATACACATTCAAGCATGCATAGCAATCCCCTCATATATATATATATATATATATATATATATATATATATATATATATATATATATATATATATATATATATTATGACCTTCCATATATAAATACTCACATATAAACATAGCAAACTCCTTACATACATATTGACGTCATTATATCACACGACGTATACACAAGTACTGTATTAGTGTTTCTCTTCGAATTCAAATCACTTGCACAAACACATTAACCCCTCTACACTTGCAAGTACTTAGTCACTTACCGTTCTTTTGTAGGTGGGGGTGAACACGGGGTTGTGGGACGGGGAATACAGTAGAGCCATGGGGTTTTCGGATGGGGTTTCACGATTCATTGTTATCTCTGAACCTGATATACAACTGTATAAACATTGGACCCCCACCCTGCTGAGCCGAGGCACTTGGAAGTAAATGGGTGTGTGGGTGTGTCAATGCACATCACATCATTTCTCGCACAACAACAACCGCAACGAAGACGACATTCTACGGCATTAATTGATGCCATCCACGATGGGCGACTGGAAACCAGAATGGGTGTCGGGATGTGTGGTATTTTGGCTGATCATATAATTGGGGCAGACCCTTACAGAATCTTTTTAGCAACTAGTACATTGATATATCTGCAGGTGCACCTTTATGGTTTTGTTGTAGAATTGAGGTCTTTGAGGTTCTCTTTTCAAAGGAAAATTGGTAATACCAGTTTACACTGCTATCCACCCCCCCAAAAAAAAGAAGTCCTATGAAACATTTGTTCGCCAAAATGGTGTTAAACGAAGAAAGAATTACCAGTAATTTATATAGGAACATTATTTGAGCATTCCTTAATTTTTCTATGGCTATCATTTCTATGATTTTTCGTATAAGCGTAAAGCGAACTTTTGTAAACGAGAGATACCTGGACATGAAATAGATTCTTGCGTGTCTTCTTGGCATTTTCCGATGCCTTACGGCTTATCTTAAGAGCAGATACACAAAATAAATTGAAATAAAGCCCAGATGCTCACATATATGTTTAAAAGCTTACACGAATCGAGGGCTCTCGTAAAAGCAAAGTGCCGTAAAGAGAACGAGAGAGAGATGAACCTGTTATCCAACCATTCAATACTTGGACCATTGGCCAAGAAATAGTTTCATTCAGCAGACAGATCTGCAATGACATGCTTTTTATGTTGAAATATTTAGTTGTAAGGCCGTTAATGACAGATCATGTACCGGTGTTTGAGTGCTCGCTTCCAGTTTAGAGGGTCGTTGGTCGATTCAACGCCAAATTATACAAAAGACGGTTCAAACTGGTCGAGTTGGTGACAGTAACTGTCATATGACCAATGTCTTTTGCCAGTATGATGTATTGGAGGCGATAAATAAAAAAATAGACATAGGATGATCAATAAGATGCTTATCTCACCTCTTATTGTTCAGTGACCACTAAAAAGGCAGAATCTTTTAAAAAGAACTATGAATGGCACAAATTAAAGGACCAATTTAGCTTTAGCTCACATTGAAAATTGAAACCCCCACTAAATACTTATTTTGGGGTTATTTTTCTAAACACAACAAAACCTGGTTTTCTTCTAAGCATAATGAAGAGTAGATGTTGGTGTTTTCAGTCTTCTAGCTCCAAGTAGAGGTGATACATCCATGGCCAGCAACACAGCCCGACCCTCAATGAGAGTTTAAACGGAGAACGATGAAACATCATGGTCATCACTCGCTTTTTAGTGTCTATTGTTGGACATAGACCTTCCCTAAGATTAGCCAGACCTCTCTATCATGGAGTCGGTGAACCAATCATGACTGACAGATTAAGCACCTGGTAGCCGGAAGAGTACTAGATAGAGAGATGAATTAGACAAATTTAGAAAGTGCTGTCTCTGCAACATCCATGATAGAGAAGTATGGCAAATCCTGGCGGACGTTAAGAGACTGATGAAACCGTTTGGCGTCGTGACATACTCAGTTATCATCATCAACAACCATTTATCGTCCGTTGTTAGACATAGACTTTCCCCAAGATTTGCCAGACCTCTCTATCTTTGGTATTACAGAGCAAGTGCTTTTCTGAATTTATCTAACTCATCATGCCATTTTACTTCTGTCAGCCACAATGTCGCATATAATCTCTGGAGATCCACGTCGTGATTTCCGATGTCTAGCGGTTGTCTGACATTCTAGCAACATGTCCAGCCCATTGCCATCAGAGATTTCTGTACTGTTTCTATGATATCTTGGACGCCTGTCTTTTCTCTGATATACTGTACTCTCTTATGATCTCTCCGTGTGAGGTTGAGTATGATTCTGTCATGAACGCGTTTCATGATTCCCAGGGTCAATCTCTTGGTTAGATTCCTTGCTTTAGCTCCTCACATGACCATCGTTATGATACATTGGTTGTATACCCTTCTTTTTAGGACTAATGGGATTTCCGTTTTCTTCAAAGTCGACCTTACTCTACCGAAAGATTGCCAACTCAGTGTGATTATCTTCTTTCTCATAATTTTGATAGATTCATTGAGGCTTTTCTTTGTAGATGCAGAGGTCTACTTCCTCCTACTCTGCTTTTCCGATTTTAATCAGTGTCCTTGTCCTCTACATTCAAGTTCCACCATTTACATTAAAGAAAAATCTTTCATCAGTTTAGACACCAGCAACAAGATGCCCAATCGTATTATCTAGCATTTGTAGACAAAATATTGCAGTTCAATAATCTATCCTGAATCTCTCCATTCTTTCAGAATAAGTGTCGGTATTAATTCTTTCGAATAATCCCTTTTAGAGATCAATGCTCACAAGGGCAAAAATATTATGCATGTATGTTTTTTTTTTATTAAACGCTTCCTGTTAGGTTGTAGAAAGCGTAAGCCCGTGTCAATTGCTCCTCTGTCATTGGGGTGTTAGCTTAGTAAAATCTTCCCCGTTGGCCAGACATCTTTTAAGAACTTAAAAGGTGCCTTAAGCCCATAGTTTAGCAAGGGTGTTTCGTTCTGGGGGGGACTTGAACATTGGTAGGAAGGCACCTTCTGCTAAGTACCATCGCATACTTTTTGACGGTCTTTTAAAAACGTATAGCAACTTTTTGGAAGTTGTAATTTCAGTTATAGATGCAAAAATATAGCATAAAAATAGTTGTAAATAGCAAATAAACAGTTTTGTATATCCACAGAGGGTTTTTAAGCGGTTTCACACCATCGTTGCGTAATTTGACTTTAACTCCGACATTTTTTAAGTTTTTTGTTGATGTGTCAACAGAGATAAGGAAGTTGATGTTTGTAAATCTTTCAAAAACAGAATCAACTTCGGGGATATTGGAATCAAACAAAATTAGATGATTCAATTATTTGAGTGTATTATTCAAAAATATTGTTTACTTGAATACTTACTTACGGAAATATAATGGGAAATGCATTCATTTAGCTTGCAGGGTCGCAACGGAATTTCAAGGTCATCTTTGATCTTACGTAAATTAATGTAATTTAAACCTCCTGCTATCCCAAGGCGTATTGGATATTAGCTGGCTGCTGATAAATACGGATGACTTCAATGGGCAAATTTAACATGTTGAATAAGTGTTGAATACGGTAACAAAGAAATAAAGAAAGCTATCAGATAAAGAAAGATAGTTATCTTTCTTTGTCTGACTGTTATCAGCCTCAAAAAGATAATCTGATACTGGCTTCTGCATACAAATTATTATCATTTGTATATGGTAGCTGGTTTATAATTAAAACAAAAATAATCAAAACTCTGTGCAGAAAAACAGGCCTCTCAGAATTGGTGAAATTCTATAATTATCGATAATTAGAAGACTATTCTTTATGATGGTAAAATTTCATAATCTTTGTAATAGACAAACCATTAATGATTTAATGACAACAATTTTAGAAGACCATTATGAGAAAAATTTCCAGCAAATATATTTTTACTAAAAAAATTATGCATCGCATTTCAATGAAAAAAACAAAGCAAAACTTTTTTAGCGTGATATTTGCCCCCCCCCACACTCTCACACATACACACATATTATATATGTATGAAAATGACAGGTGAAGTGAAAAAAAATCAAACGTTTGCTTATCTCAAAGAGTCAGCCATCTTTTTCAGATAAAAATATTTTTTTTAGTTTTCCTCTTCACCTTCCAATTATCATTTTCATATATATATATATATATATATATATATATATATATATATATATATATATATATATATATATATATATATATATATATATATATTCGGTCAGACCACTTCAAATCAACAATACAAACATCTCTCTCCAATATAAGTATATATATATATATATATATATATATATATATATTTATATATATATATATTTATATATATATATATATATATATATATATATTCAGAGCATATTTTAAGATGACAATCTGCAGTATCGAAATAAATTTCAACGAACTTAGTTTGTTTGCGGTATTATTCTCGTATAGTTGTGATATGGTAGGTTGGGTACCATAATTGAGATATTATACCATGAATATGAAGGCGGGTAGACTCTAAAGAAAAATCCATGGGATTTTCTTTCAAAATAAACTTTCCGATGGAAAATTGATCTAAAAATGGATATATCACTAAATTTTTATCGAAATCGGTCGATTAGCATATTTTTCAGGAATTTCAAAATGTGTGTGAAAATCGTGCTAAATCTATTAGTAAATTGGTTCACGAAAGAAAGTTTTCAGACCTATTTATTCCCGCTTTTTTTGTCTGCAGCCAAGAAAACTACCGGTAATTTACTGCAGTCTTTCTTCTATTGATGAACACGAAGAGCATTACGATAATTACTGTTAAATTCCAAGTTACAGACTTTTCAATCTGACACACGTCGCTTCGCCAAAGTTCGTTGAGAGTATCTATCTTATACCCTAATCACACATCTTAGCGTGTACTCAATTATCTGCTGTGAGTGCAGGGAAATTGGTCCCATGAAAAGTTTTCCATGCTTTTTGCATGTATGTATACTATCGAAATTAATCCTATTCTGTTAGTCAGTTACTCTTGCGTAGTTCATAGTCATATACTTGTGGTAGCAAAGATCGATTTGGTATGTTTTCGTGGTTGAAACCACATAATCCTGATGTGTTCCTGAATCACATCTTTGCATTACGTGCTTTGCTTTCAATTGACCACGTGTAAAACTGACTTGTTCATTTGAACAGAACATTATGCTCCTCTATGCTCAAGCCATGTTGTTGAAAATCATTTCTTTGAATTTCTTGAATAAAGCATTGTCAACTATATATAATGTAGACGCACAACTGAACAGGGTGTGTCCGTCCCGGATGGACGCAACCATCAATAAGACATCTCTCACCCTAATCACACAGATAAAAGTGTACTCTATCTGGCGTTTATGAACAAAGTATTGTTATTCTACCAAGGCGCAAAGCGACGGTTTTGGTTGTTTATTTTTGTAAAAGAGGTGATCAATTAATAAGTTACTTTTCTCTCCTTTTGTTGGTCGGAGATCACTAATCCAAATTTCCGAAAAAAAAAAAAAAAAGAAACTCACATGAGCCCTGTCAAACGCAGAGTTTCGCTTTGTAAATACATTGTAGATATAACCCCCTTCGTAAAACTTCATTTTTTTCATTTTGTTAAACATTCTACATCGGGAAAAAAGAAAGAAGGAAAAATGATCGAAACGGAAAGGGATTCAAACCTGTATTTTGTAACCATTTACCATTCGTTGAGCAGAACACTTTACATTTATTTATTTTATTACATTCCTCTCATGTAGGTATCATTATTTACTCTTCATTCATTTTTTCCCTCAGCATCTCTCTCATTCGTCTTATTAAAGTCATTTTCCCTGATTTCATTTATCAACGTTATCATTTTCCAGAGCTTTAAAACGGGGAAAAAATTTCAATTACAATAAGCTGAAATAACACAGCCTTCAGATATTTGATAAAAAGACAAAAAACAAAAAACAACATAATATAAACAAGAAGATATTTTTTCATACCAGGAATTCAGAGTGGAATTCACTTCTATGGGTTTTTCACCAGCTGATTTTAATTTTGATTTCAGCTATGTTCAAGAATGTAATCGTTATGTATTGAAAAGAACCTCCTGGTAATAAAGAAAAAGTTATTTTTTCTGTAAAATTGAAGGACTATGAGGCAAAACAACGCGTCCTGTCTGACTTCGGTGAGAATCGATTGAAGATTTTGCCCTGGGTCCTTACGTCTATACCGGGTTTTTGAAACATCTAAAAAAACAAAAAAACAAAACATAACTAAGTGACGTTACTTAAGAAATTTTAACAAGCACCCCTGCGCTTGACAATTCGAATTATTTCTTCCATTTTAATTTCAATGGCTTTTTATTGCAACCAACCGACCCTTGTTAAGTAATTGGACATCGTGACAGGAGTACTCGGCTTGACTTTGACAGTCTGTTAATTCTATTTAGCCAAGTATTTCGTACTGAAAACATATTGAACTTCATTCAGACTTAGTTGCTTTCGTATCTTGCAACACACGAGGCAATTTTTTTCGCCATTTCTCGAACAGTTCATGGGAATACAATCGTTGTTTACAGCAATTGCGTTTTCGATGAGGGTAGGATGCTATCACGACGCCCCTAATAGGCCGCTTTAAAGGACAAAAGATCCCTAACTGACATATCCATAGCAGAGGGGAGAAGAAGAATCATGCCTTTCCCAAGAACATTTGTGTGACATCAACGCCAACTTCTCAATCAGAGTTTGACCTCGGTTCATCGATTCTCTCTCTCCACACCGTCAACCGTTAGGCTACTTACATTCCCACCAGAACTTCACATATGTATTGTTTGTTTAAATTCAAAGCGGAACCCTGCAACTGTGTAAACACTGGGCGCCACAAGTATTTTGAATCAAGGCATGATTACACCAGGGGAATTATAGAGTTCTTCGGAAAGGTCTCAAATGATTACAGAGTGGAACACTTAAGTTTACCAATTTGCCACGCATCAGTTCCGACACCCCCAATATCCTTCATAATCATCCCCTTACCCCAGACAGTGTTACCAACTAGAAAATCTTTTTCGCGTTAGTTTGACAACCAAAAAGCGCTAATAAGCGCTAAATTAAAAGAAAAAAAAAGAATTGCCAAAAAATTCCTTAAATAGCCAAAATACACCTAAAAGATGCTGATATTAGTCGAAACAAGGCAAAAAATGGTGTAAACGTTTGAGTGCGCCTGTGATATTTTCGCCTTTTTTCACACCACCAGAACAATAAACGCGCGAAAAGCGCTAAATTGACTCTGCTAACCCAAGACATCCATTCTCTCCCCAGCAAGCATAATAAGGCCATTTTGTCTTAACTTGCTACCAAAAAGGCACCTGAATAACGACTGTATTAGATGACATGTAACACCCTATCCCACTTCAGGTGTGGTCGGGCTAACGATTAACAACACGGAGAATGAAACTGGCAAAACGACTCCAAGCTCTGACTTGGACGGTTTGCGTTCACTAACCTAGGGAGAGGCATGAATTCATTTCTACTCAGGATATAGGCAAATGGCAGGGAATTTGGAGCCATTCAGTCCTTTGATGCAGTTGTTGCAAAAAATTTCAGACAACCGATGGACAACAAAAATTACAACGTGGATTCTCAGGGATCACATGCAAAACTGAGGCCGGCAGAATTTGATATGGCGAGACGAAATAAACAAGTTCAGAAAGTATTGGCTCGTCGACGCCTATGAGAGAGAGAGAGACAGAGAGAAAGAGAGAAAGAGAGAGAGAGACAGAGAGAAAGAGAGAGACAGAGTGAAAGAGAGAGAGAGACAGAGAGAAAGAGAGAGAGACAGAGAGAAAAAGAGAGAGATAGAGAGAAAAAGAGGTAGACAGAGAGAAAAAGAGAGAGATAGAGAGAAAAAGAGAGAGACAGAGAGAAAAAGAGAGAGACGGAGAGAAAAAGAGGGAGACAGAGAGAAAAAGAGAGAAAGAGAGAGAGACAGAGAGAAAAAGAGAGAGACAGAGAGAAAAAGAGAGAGACAGAGTGAAAGAGAGAGAGACAGAGTGAAAGAGAGAGAGAGAGAGAGAGACAGAAAGAGAGAGGTCTGGTGAATCTTGGGGAAGGTTTTTGGCCAACAGCTGAAGCTAAAAGAATGATGATGATGATGTAGATGTAGAAACATGCATTTCATTGAATTCCTCTAATTCATCACCCAGCTTTTTTAAATGCCTCCTCAAGTTTGGGCCAATTAGGGGTTGGACAACAAAAGGATATGCCCAGATTTTATGCCATCTTTTTTTTTATGTTGAAAGTAGATTAACCAAAAAAAAAAAGAGTGAAAATAAAATATTAAAGAACAGTGGATTGAACTTGAATGTACACCCAATGAGTTACTTCTCTTTAAATTTGAGTTTGGCATTTTATTCAACTCCAATTCAAGTTTTCAACCTCTTCTTAGCAGAAGAACAAAATATATTTTAATAAAAAGAAAATATTCAAATCTCTTTTCAGCAGCCCATGTCCAGCCCTTCCACTAAAATATTATTGAAATTCATTGAGAACTTCCATATATATCTTGTGGACAAACAGACGGTCAGGTAGATGAACAAACGGACAGACAAACAACCGGGTAGAAACCTGTAAATATATATATATAAACCAATCCAAAATATAAGTTGCAGTGTTATATGAATAATTCAATTTAAAACATGTATACCCTTTTGAATACATCCAAGTTTGATATGTCAAGTGGCATCATAATTTAAAATATAATTTTTCTAAAAAGCTCTAGTGTAAGGAGTTTAAAAAATAATTTTAAATTGTTTATTAATTATGGAGAAAGAATTAGCTAACAATGGCATTTTGGGGATTTACCAAACGAAATTTTCAAAAGATTTTTCTCCAAGAGAATCTGATCCATGTATTGTGTTAAATTGTAAATATTGTTTATTTTCAAGTGTATTTCATGGCGATTTTGTGAATTTTATTTTGATTTTAAAGTTGATATGTAAATATTGTTTATGATTAGGGATGCCCGAAGAGACGTAATACAATAATAGATGAATAGATACATAGATAAATACTTTCCTTGTTTTCTCTTTCAGGTAAGTTACCAATAAAACAAAGCAATATGTTTATTTGCTGAAACAACATCAAATTCGGTTTGTTGCACTACAGCGAAAAAATGGGCTTCATTTCCTTTGATACAAACATTGTATATTTCTTTGTTTATGAGGGATTTGGGAACACTATTTCAAAGGAGAATAAAAAGAAAGAGAAATCGTGGGAAAATGTATTCAAGGGGATATAATCGAAGAAAGAAAGAAAGAAAGACAGGGAGATGGATAAGAATAAAAGGAAGAAAGAAAGAAGGTTATAAAGAAATCTCGAAAAGTGGGTAAAAGGAAGGAGGGCGAGGAGGAAAAAAAGAAAAACGATTAAAAAGAAGATAAATGAATATGTAAAGAGGGAAATAGATAAGGGATGAGAGACAGAGAGGGAGAGAGAGAGAAAGAGAGAGAGAGAAAGAGAGAGAGAGAAAGAGAGAGAGAGAGAGAGAAAGAAAGGACAGAAGAAAAAAGAAAACAAGAAGAAAAAAGAGTGAGGGTGATAAAGGGGGATAGGGATAGTGAGACAAAAGAAGGAAGGGAGAGGGAAGAACATGTGGCAAGGCTAATTAATTGCGTACCTTGAGCTCAACTAGTCTACAATCACCTTGGTATGGAAAACTTTTTATTTTATGTTAAGATTACATCAGACTGACCAAAGAGTTAAGAATTTTCGGGTCAAATAGTTACAACGCTGTGCATGGATCGGTACCAAAATTTATATTTCAGATCCCCATATGATATGTTGTAGACATACTAAGTTTGGTTAGGATGCACCGAGAAGTTTCTGAGGTATTAATTTTTGGAACAAATTGCAACATAGTAGCGGGGTAATAGTGAATAGAATGGTACCAACATTCATATTTGAGATCCCAACCTGATGCTTGATACCCATGCAAAGTTTGGTTCAGATCAGCAGTGTAGTTTCAGAGTTATCGATTTTTGAACAAATAGCTACAACATAGGGGATATAACTGTGCGTGAGTCCACCAGAAAATTCTATAACTTCTTTCGTAGTCCATTTCCCATTCTATCACAAATCATTGTGAACTTTAGGAGATACTGTGTTACCCTAAAGTGGAGGATCAATATACAGTGTATGTATCATGCAAAACTGGACCTTTTTTTTTTTTTTTACAAGATGTGGAAAACCTCGTTTTCCCGGTAGCCTTCGAATCAAGGGAGGATGTTATATATGCCTACAAAGTTTTGTCAAATTCGATGATGCAGTTCTAGCGTGCATCAACTTTCAACATACACCAGAATTATCCACAAAAGTATAAGCTAGGATCAATTCTCATAATTTGGACCCATCTTTCAAACATTTTTCCATTGCTTTTCAGGTGAATGTTCTCCAACGTAAAAAAATGACATTTCAAGTGTAACAACCCAATAATAAATAAAAGAAAGATATAATGCTGTGAAGAAAAATAAAAAAGCAAAATTAAAAACAAAAAAACAAAAACAAGGAATGTGGAAAGAGAGAAAGAAAGGAAGAGATCTGGTTAGTCTCATAACAGTAACCGTCTCTTGACCAAACTCTTTTGGCAGCATGTTTTGTCGGGATGATCAATTAAGAGATTGCAAAAAAAACTGGTAATCAATAAATGAGTTACTTCTCTCATGTTTTGCACAGGCAAAGATCGCTAAAAGTCTGAATTTTCAAAAAATAGGCATGCACAAGAATCCGGGATCATTTCAGCATAAACTTACATTGTAATTTGAACATCTCACTGAAAACCAACTTTGTGGATGGAATTTTAAGAAAAAAGTTCTTTTGAGACATAATAAAGAGTAAATGTTTGAATTTTCAGCCCTCTAGTATCATTGGTACTGCCTGTACAATGATACCTCCATACATACCCGGCCAGCCGGACCCGCTTGAAAAATTCAAGAAAATTATATCGACAGTTTTCGTTGATAGTTTTTAAAAGAGAAAACAAAAATCAAAACAAAATAACAAAAGGGTAGCTGAATGAATGAATGAATGAATAAATGAGTGAATGAAAATCAGGACGAAAAAGAAAAGAAGGAAATTTGATAGAAGAGATATTACCATTTACATTACCATCTCATTCTCTTCATTCGTGTGCGGCTGTCGGACCACAAAAATCGGGCGAATTCCCATGTATCCATTCATTCATCTTTCCCGTTATTGCCCTGGACCTCATCCATCATTCCCTGTGTTGCTTTTCCAAAAGAAATGACAACAACGCAATGGTCAATGTAGCGTGACCGATCAATTTCCCGACCTTCATCTTCCTGCATATTTTAACAGGAAGAATCCAGTTTTATGGCACATTCCGTAGGGCAATGCTCTCCTATGCAGGAGCTGCGTGTCAGTCTGCCCATCAAAATCAATGCTCATCTGTGGGTGCATAAGTCTGCATTTGTGTTCGGAAAATATTTCAAATTCGATTTCTTTATCGTGAATCAAATATCTTGATTTCTTAATTTTGAATCAAATATGGTGGTCGTACAGACCAGTGTATATCAAATGTCAAATAGTGCCGTACAAACCGTCGATGGGAATACTGGATGAAAATTACAGGAAACTCCAATGAGTACCTAGAATAGACAAGTAATGATCATCTGATCAATTTCATATAGTGTTGAAATTAAGAGTGTCATGGGGGAAACTACGGCAGTGCTCGTTCCAACGGCACATGTTTGGAAGTGGCTTTATGGTTTTTCAGCTGTCGGCCATTAGTCTTGCAAAATAGTCTTCTTACTGACCTAGGAAATTATAGCTTCGAATCATTAAGGTTACCCCACTGCTATGTTGTCAATTTAGATGTTTCAAATCAAAATTTAGCTCGGATGCAAATTTAGATATTTTACATCTAGATAAATTCTATTGCAATTTTAGATATTTTATATCTAAATTTATATCCATGATTTTAGATAAAAGCTCAATAAACTGTCATTTTTAAATTTAATTTTCTTTAGATTTATCGAGATGTACTAATTCTAAAAACTTCAAACTTGACACTGCACCGTTGTGCTAATGTCATCTTCCTATAATGTCAAGTTGTCGAGTAATCGCAGTGCATATTCGTACGCACGGGATGATATCTTTAGTTGTTGTCGGGTGTATCTGCAATAACGTTATCAACTACCCGATATCCGGGATGAAACTTCAGGCTTTTCGTTGACGAATTCCTTAATTGAACCCCTGATCAAGCCGAGTAATCAGTTATTGTTATAGAATACGATTATGGAATACCATTAGGCTACCACTGGTTGTGCATCTGAACATGAACAAAAGATAGCCAAAAATGGCTTTGTGGAAGAGTGAGTTTTGGCTTCGAAAGGCCATTTATCAAATCGTGAATAATGAACAATGCCTATCTGCAAACTCATTTCTTTACTTATCTATTTATCTATGTACGTACAATCGAGGGCACATCCTTAGGGTCTGGTGTTGTATTCATCTACATTTATATACATTTCCAACCCCGGCAGTAACCGCTTCGTTAGTCGCCTGTCACTGGCCAGGCAAACTATCAAGCAAGCTTGGGAAATATTAATTCAGAATTCAAAATCTGTGTCGTCCCTCTTTCAGTGCGGGTTCCTCCCTGGATGCAAACACGACTTCCACCGAAATTAAGCATCTAATCTGATTCTAAAGCTGACCTCGCCGAATTCGTTACAAAAGTCGTTTCTTTGATACAAACACTTGTCCAGCCAAGTCCCTGTCCGAAATAATTGATTGCTTTAGAATTATTTATTGCCTTGTTGGCCTCACAGATCTCAGGACGTTGCTACCGCACTCGAACGAACGGACAGAGATAGAGAGATGAATTTCCCGATGGTCTTGTCCAGGTTATGTTGTGGAGCATCACGATAGTTGGATTACTGTAGAGTACATAAGTAGAGATGGATAAAGAACAATAATATAATTCTTATGTAATAGATATAAAAGGAAAAAAAATAGATAATTAAACGGACACTTCTCTCTAAAGTGCGATAGCCTATTTTTTTTCTCCATCTGATTGATAGATGGATTGATATTGATAGAAAGAGACAAACAGCCCAGCAAACAAATTGACATTACAGTAACACTTATGTATGGTTACATAGACTTCTTATAACCTTACATTAACGCTCCTTTGTAGATTTCTCACACACCCTTGCAACTTTGCCGACAACGTTTCTTCTATGTTTCTGGAAGATATTAGAACATATATTATCTAAATTATCGCTTCTCAATTAAAGAAATCTTATACTTTCTATACATATAGTTGAGGGAAAAAGTATTTTGATGTTTCCCCCAGTAAGAGTGGGATTTTCAACGATAACTCTTGGCAACTTAACCGTAACATTACGGTTACATCTGGAATAGGCAGCCAATTTGATTCCAGGAAAAAAAAAGTCAATTGCAACGGTACAGTGACCTATCGACAATGTCACATGACCCCAAACCAAAAAGCAACCCGTCTGTATCGTTACAAAAACATTCCATGTTAGCTTGAAGAATTATATCTTTATGCTTGTCTCTTTCTATTCAATCAATCTATATCACTTGTGTTTCCTTGATGGCCGATTATTCAAATTTTGGAAGATCACTTCTGACCCGATAAACACAGACGTAATGTTAGTATTGATATGAGTAGTCCTGATCAGTAAGATCAGGGTTCGCCCTGAGACCAAGGCAAGCGCTCTCTATGGTAACTGAAGCGAAATTCCAGCTTACACGTTCGCGTTTAGGGTGCCCGACTTCGAAACGGCTTTCTGTCACATCCTGCTCTCGTGGAGGCCCGGTTGGAAAGGAGCTTACTTGATAGCCGGAATAATTTGGAACTTGACCTTAGAGATTTGTCCTTGTTAACCATGACAGAATTCCAAACTCAGGTTGGTAGCAAAACTAGTACGATACTACGTTCATACTCTTCCAACTGCGCTATGATAGTGCATCCTCTGAATTTCTTTTCCCTTTCTCTTCAAATCTCTCTCATTATCTATTCAAATCTATCTATCTTTATATATATATATATATATATATATATATATATATATATATATATATATATATATATGTATATATATATGTATATACATATGCGTACAAATATTGTATATATATATATATATATATATATATATATATATATATATATATATATATTGATCCTAAATTGTCCCGTATTATGTAGAAACTGTTTTTTTTTAATGATCACTCGTCATTATATATATATATATATATATATATATATATATATATATATATATATATATATATATATATATATATATATATATAAACCCTATACCCTAATGGATTAAATACTAAACTGAACAACCCTCACCACACAGAACACTAATACACACAACTCCTACCATTAATATCCTCACACCCACATCTAAGACACATTCAATAATGGAAGCTTGCAAAGTCACCTAGACCCATAGGAAAAACTTCACCTTAGCCTGTTATAACCCCCGTCCAAATCATAGCCAAAATATTTTCAGTAACTTTTAAGGTTGATACCTATGTAGCTCCTTGACCCCACCACCCCTCCTTCTACACTATCCCAAACATACCAAAAAATCCACCTCCACAACACTACCCCCTACCTTGACACACTCTGCCCTCCCCAAGACCAACTGCAGCAGCTTTACCAAAATCCCGATACCTGCTGGTCATTCTTACATTCAGCAGGAGGCCTCTAGTAGCCCTGACAACAAAACTTACCCACAATGCATAGCCCCTGGCAGTGGACTCTGGTTCCACATGGTACATTTTAATTCACACTCACACAACACACACCACTGATGATGGGAAAAATCCCGAAACATGTATGGACTATTGACATATAAGGATTAATAAACCTTACCACCAAAAACTTCACTCCTGAGTCTGTCTCACTCTCTAAAGTACACATTATATATATATATCTATATATCTATATATATATATATATATATGATAATTTATTCCCTTTGTGTCTTTCTCTCTCCCTACATATCTTTTATAAATATACATATTTTTGTGCTATTAGGAAATGGATGTACGAACCGTCAGTATCATTGCATCATATCATATACAAACTGTGATTTGAAATGATCAAGAGTTATTACTTGGTGAATGGCCAAGACAATATTAATGTAATAAACAAAGAAAAATGGGTGCTGCAGGAATTGAACTTGCGACCCATAGGGTAGTTACATCAACGTAGGGTTGCTCTTACCATTGAGCTAAACAGCCGCCGGTATATAATGAGTGAATGAAAGAGAAAGAGGGATGGAATGATAGATATATATAATACTAATGTATATTTCAAAATTCCTTTACTCAAGGGTGCTCAACGCAATGAGGCAGAGCTAATGAATTAGTTTAATGCCCCATTTACAGCACGAATTCTATCTGTTCCGGTCGGTAGATTTTGCAAATTGGCGATTACATTGATGAACTTCCATTTCGAAAAATCAGATCGAATTCGCACTCTAAATGGGATCTTAAACTCATTGTGAATTCAATATATATAATATATATATATATATATATATATATATATATATATATATATATATATATATATATATATACATTTATATATATTGAATTCACAATGAGTTATATATATATATATATATATATATATATATATATATATTCACACAGGCGCACACACACACACACACACACACACACACACACACATATATATATATATATATATAATACAATAAGTTACATTAGATTTATTTCATGACTATCAGTTTCTTGAGCACAGCAAAAAGTCGTCTGCATTCGTCAGGTGAAATTTATATCTGTTTGTAACTATTGTAGTTTTTAACTATTGTCTCCATTCCTTCCAGTGACCTTTGCTTCAATCTTTTCTAGTTTTGACAATTAAATCAGTCAGGGTTGTGTAGGCATGAAGTCATTTTTTAAAATGTTATTCATAATCATGTGTCTGTTAAGATGCTTGTGTGTAATTATTTATTGTGTGTAATTTTCTTTGTAATTATCCTGTAATATATATATTCTCAATTTGTAAAAATGGATACAGAAAACGAATGAAAACAGATTTTGTCCGTTGTAGATATTTAATCATAGTGGTCAGTATTTAATGCAGCAAATAAAGCAATGAATATACTTAAAAAAAATGCATTCATAAATATGTACATATAATATAGGGAATTAAAATATGCAGATACTTAATAGAATGAACGTGTGCTATACATAGCAAGACCAAGGCAGAATGATCGTAGCTGTTTCTTTCGGTAAATTAGGAAGAGGGGAAGCAAATAAGATGATCGTGCTTATCTATAAGTAAAAGTAATGGTTGGGGCTGTTTGGCTCAATGGAATTTTCACAGCTGATTTGGTAAATTAAAACGTTTGTCAAATGTAAATGGGCTGGTTATCTTCTTAATCCACGGGAAACTACATACAGCTGGTTGCTGATGAGTGCAAGAGGCACTAAAACTTGACATTCACCTGGTGTATTCTTAAGGCACGGTAAGGTTGAAGCAGCTACCATATATATATATATATATATATATATATATATATATATATATATATATAATCACAAGGGTATATATTCGGGGAACGTTATCATTTCGTGCCCAACGCACTCCTCAAAAACGACCTCACCATCAATGTATATATATATATATATATATATATGTGTGTGTGTGTGTGTGTGTGTGTGTGTGTGTGTGTGTGTGTGTGTGTGTGTGTGTTTTGAGAAAACACCGATATTCAACGATCTAAATATACACAAAAAGGATTTTATGCAAAGTAAACCTACGCAAAGCAGCTTTTACTCTTTCAGACATCGAATCTATCAGATCTGTGTCCTTTTTTATGAAATATCTTGCTAGGCAGCATATCAAACACGGAATAATACATGCATATTTTGCATATTTCATGGACACTTTCGTTACCTCATGTTTCAAGAATGTTTGGTGGCTTAAACAGATTTCATGGGATCAAATGTAAAACCTGCACCCTGAATTCGAATCAAAAGTGCAATTATCCGATTATACCGTTTTGAATTCATACACCTTTAACTATATAAAAGAATATTGTATGTAATCCATCATCAGCCTTTTATCTTCTGTCGTTGGACATGCACCTTCCTCAAGATTCGCCCTACCTCTTTATCATGGACGTTACAGGGACAATATTACTGAACTTGTATGATTTGATACACGATCTCATATTTTTTTCGACCACAGTCTCGCATGCAATTCCAGCCGGTCTATGCTGTGATGTTAAGTTTTGAGTTATCTAATGGTTTTATGGTTTCCTAAGTTTCCTGTTTTTCCTCAAATATACTGTGCTGTCTTGTGATCCCTCAAAGTGATGCTGGACACGATTCCTCACTGCAACCGTTGAATCGTTCTCAGTTTGATGGTCAGACTTTTGGTCAC
>OY735237.1:13061355-13103855 GCA_963457665.1 Thysanoteuthis rhombus | reverse complement strand
AGACGGGATTATATGAAAACTGCGGGATTTTCATCGGACCAATGGATAAAATTCAACTTCAGTAATTCTTTTCCTCGTGATGTGTAATTTTGCCTACCGAATTCTATCCTTCACCCAAAAAAGCGTTACGAAAAAGTTTTTAAAAAAACCCTGCTCCAATTTGTTGCACAAAGTAAAATTAATGATATTCAATGATCTTTTTCGGGACGAATTAATAAATTCAGGTAAAAAAACCTTTTTCTTCAACCAAGTAAATTTTTCAAGTTGGTCCAATGAAAAACTTTTTTCAGTGTTCCTTTCGTCTAAATTCATCGAAAATAGCTCATCATGGCGAAGGTCAAAAATTTTCCGGATGAAATAAATTTGCTCAATGAGTTTTGTCAAACTCCTGTCCATTTAGGGGGGCTGTAGTTGACTTTGTTTTCCTTTCATAACAATGACACAAACAATCCTCACCTAATTTAGGAGAATCATTTCATTGACTGTCTGTCCCGTCACCCTAAACCAAACCAATGTATAAGATTAACATTTCCGTACCATGATTTGAATCCTGATCAAGTGATTGGTACGTGGCTCTCTTAACGACAGAGCCCAACTGACAAGACTTTCATATCTACAAACAAATTTTATTTTCTTATTTATTATATGCATCATACAAAAGTTGCTGCAATCATCTTCAGAAGGAATAAGAATTGGAGTGGAGTTTGACCCAACAGCAGCTAGGCTTGTAAACAATTTGTTTTGTTGCGGTTTATTTCCGTAAAAGCCATTGTGAAGCAGAGGGTCGTAGCCACACCACGCTAGCTTGGCACCTCCCCATACCTGAGCCCATTTAATTCCTCGTCGCGGAATGGTTTCTGATGTTCCAAGCCCTTGTATTGGTTTTTGCTTTTGTCGTTAGTTCTTTGGCAAACCAGCTTTCCGTAGAATCACACCAGGATCCACCATTTACCATTCTGAAGAGGATTTTCCCCGATTAGACTCTCGCTTGGGTGATCTGTATGATTATAATCGTCACACTTCCAGCAGACCACCGAGTTAGATTAAAAGGAGGTGGAAAGCTAAAATAAACTATCTTGGGATAACATTGGAAGGATGTAGCATTCGAGGAAGTTGTGAAACCATTTACACGACAGCGAGAATACCGATGGAAATGCTGGAATATCGAGGAGACTTATTGTCATCTAATATACAGCAAGATACGCTTTGTTAACCTGTAATCAACCTAGAAGTTTTTATACATGATTTTCCTTAGAAGAAGAATATTTGAGTGGATTCAATTTGGCTCCAACTTGAATAAAGAAAATCTTCCCCAAGAAACGATGAAATCTGTTTGGTTTTTATTTTATTTAAGATTTTGGTATCTTTCTTGTTTCCCGCGAAATATTTATCTTCTTCACTCTATTGTACGTCTCCTACCCTACTCCCTTCCTTCCCTCATTTGGTCCTTCTGTCTTTTCCCCACCTTTCCCCATTTTTTCATTCCTTCCTTCATCCATTGTTTCCTCCCTTCACCTAATCACTCCTTCTCACCCTCTTTCTTCTCACGTCTCTTTCCCACCTTCTCCAACCTTTTACCCTCTTTCCGTCTTTCATTCGATCCTACTTTCATTAATTCATTCATTCTCTCCTCCTCTATTTTTCTCGTCTTTTTCGCAACTTTTCTCTTTTCTCCCTTCCTTCGTCTATTTCCTACCGTATGCTGCCATTTTCTTTCCTTTTTTCCCTCACCCTCTCTTCTTTCCACCCTTCCTCTTCCCTCTTTCTCTCTTTCTCATAACCTCCCTTCCCCTGATGCTTTCCTCTCTTTTCTCCCTTCGTTCTCCCTCCTTCTTAACTTCTTTCTCTTGTCTTCCTTCCTACTTCCCCTGTCTCTTTCTTCTTTTTTCCCTCTTTTCCCTTCCTCCTTAGTGTCCTTGTCCTCATCTCGTTCTCACCTTCATCTTTTTATTCCCCACCTTCTTTCCTACCTTCCTTCCTTCCCAAGTGTCCTCCCTATCTTCTTTCCTTCATTTCCCCTTCCCCTTCCCTTCCTTCCCCTTCCCTCGCTTTCTCACTCATGACTTCCCTCCTTTAATTTTCTTCTTTTTTTGCCTTAAATTCTCCTTGACAAAAAAAAAGTTTCTCTAGCGATAAAAGTTTAAAGATATGTTTTATTGGAAAGTTAATCGGAATAACTTGAATTTTTTCCATCTCCCTAATGTCTTTCCCAGCTAACAACAAACTTGCCCTTTAAAATACACATACCCCCCCATATATATATATATATATATATATATATATATATATATATATATATATATAGAGAGAGAGAGAGAGAGAGAGAGAGAGAGAGAGAGGGTGAGAGAGGGAGAGTGAGCGAGCCAGCGTGAGGGGTCGAGTGAGAATAGAGTGTACAAGAGACATAGACATCTTATATTTGATGTTTTCTTTTTGTAGATGTTTTTAGATAATTAGAAACCGTCATCCAAAACTGTCACCGACACTGTCAGCATAGGTTTCTCTTGCTCTTAAATCGGTCTGGCTATCTGACTGGCTGGCTATGTATCTATCACGTGTACAGGCTTCACCAAAGGAACAAAGTAGCTGAAAGTTTGAATATTTTACTCCTTAAAAGACGTCTGACGAACTTGACAAGTTCGGTCAATATTGGCTCCGCGGCACACATGATAGAGAAGTCTGGTGAATCACGAGGAATGTCTACAACGGACGGAAAGAAAACTAATGATGACGATGATGATGTTTAGAAAAAAAAAATTGGGCGGGGGGTGCAATCTAAGTTTATGTCCGGCAGAATCTGCGCTCGTTTTTTTGGAAATTCGGGTTTTTCTTTGTGGTTGCAACTCAACGAACCGCACGAAAAGTAACATTGATCCTCTGTTTTTCAAATGTTCACATTGATCATCCCCAACAAGGCATGCTGCAAAAAGGCGTTGATTATGAGACATTCTCTCTTGAATGACTAACCAGAACTATTTGTTTACTAATTATCTTATTTGAGTAATCAGAATTCTAAGCTTTTTTCTTTATAGATGTTCTTTTCTTTTCCTCTTTTTTCAGAACTTAGTTCACCCTCTTTGTGATATCCTCTATATTTCCTCTTTTCCTTCCTACGTATTAACCACTGATCTTTATTTTTCTCGGCATTGATGCATTTTCAATCTATATTTTAAATTCTTTCTTTTCTAACTCTCTACTTTTCTTCCTATGTATTTTGCTCTATTTCTGTCCATGTATATTATTGTATTCCCATATATCTATCTATCAATCTCTCTCTCTTTCTTTCTCTCTCTCTCTCTCTCTCTCTCTCTCTATATATATATATATATATATACACATATATATATATATTTATTTATTTATTTACATATATATATATGTATATATCTATCCATCCATCTATCCATCCATCCATCCATCTATTTATCTATCTATCTATCTCTCTCTCTCTCTCTCCCTATATATATATATATATATATATATATATATATATATATATATATATATATATATATATATATATTTATATATATATATATGTGTGTGTGTGTGTGTGTGTGTATGTGTGTATGTGTGTAAATATATACATATATCCTGTAAGAACTCCCCGATTAATATCTTGGTTAGGTTCTGGAAAACCATGACTTTAACTGAGACAGCATTATGTGAAACCGCTTTCACCATCGGCAATATTAGATATAACAATTCACTTATATCTTTCTCTACACGGCGTAATAACTAAACAATGTTGAATGAAACAATGTTTATTGCTGAGTTCCCCCCCCCCACACATATATATATAAATCCCATCTTGGAGGCAAATCCCATATTGAAGGTTTTTCAGTACTCAAGATGTTCAGCTTGATAATTCAACAAGCCAGCCACTAAAAGTGCAGAGAAAATGATTAAACACGCAAATGTGGGAATGTTTGGGGATGTTATTGTCAACGTAACTCCAACGCCTGTGAATGAGGCGTGAAATTAGGGGCCTCCAGAACAGAACCCTCCCTGGCAATTTTTTCTATTTACTTAGGGTTTCATGCGAGTAGGGTCTGTTTTAATCTTTTTTAGCGATACCATAAACAGCTATGTTCTGTCTCTTCAGGGGCTCTAAAGACATTTAGAGGAAAGAAATATGGGCCAAATAATCATCACTACTACTCTTGCATAATCAGTTGTTTTATTTAGAGATACACTCAGTGCAAAAAGTATCCGATACGTTGCAAACAAATTTAATTTTAAAGCTTACAAAATGACTAATATCTAGAAAAAGAAATCGGATAATTGGGTCATAGAAAGGAGATATATTGGAATTGGATAATTATTATCGTGATCAGGACGAATGCAGACCCCACAGTATCATTATAAAGTATATATTGAATTGGAATTTAGTTTTACGAGTTGCAGAACCCATCCACGCCGGTTTAAGTATTTAAAGAATAAAAAGACGAAATGAATCTTTAAGAATAAAGAAAAAAGTTTTCCTTCACTTCTGACCATTAAATTATGTAAGAACATTTGTTAATCATAAATAGAACCCTCTCTATTATCAATGTTGGTTATTTTTTGTTCTCTGTTCTTTTTTTCCTATTCTAAAACATCAGCCGGTTCCATTAAGTATGTATGCCAAATCTGCTGTCTTTGTTTTAATACAGTGTGTGCAAAAACTATCAGATACACTAAGAAAAAGTCTAATACCACATGGTCTTAAAAATTGTCTGAATTCCAATTGTACCATGTCTTACTTCGGCACTGTTCAATTTTGTTCGAATATTTTTTTATCAACATATATATAATTAATCAATTTACGTTACCCTTTGATCTAAATTCTGCCAATACTAAATTTCCCGCTAAAAAAGAAAGGATATCGGATACTTGTCGCACCTTTTTAATATTGGACAAATCAAAATGAAAAGACTTTTTTACAAGCCAGAATTAAATATATATGTAGATTTCGGTTGTTCAACAGTGCGGATAAGCTGGAATTAAAGATCCTTGTTAATATCGGTTGTTCAACAGCCTGGTTATAATATTTATTCTGTAAATAATATCCAAACGGAAAAGCATTCTTCGTGTCATTTTTAAACGAGTTTCCTAAACTTTATTTTCCCTTTAAGGCAGTGTCATTATCACTACTGGTTGAGTGTTGTTTAATACTCACACCCATAGACATATGTTCGTATAAACAAATCGGGAGAAAAACCTATGCACTGACGGTGACAGAGATTTTTAGACTGAGTTAGATAGAGAGTAGATCTATATAACGTGTCTTGCACTTTTCTCTCCGTTTCTAATAGTTGAATGTTAATCTGAGAAACCGTATTATATATTCATTTAAGGATCCACAGAGGTATCAGGGTTTTCTTATCAGGATCATAACTGGAGAATTTGGGGCTTCGTTCTTTGAGCCTCTCCCCTCAATATTTACTGCAGTGGCTCTCCACGAGGGGTTTATGGACACCTGAGTTTCTACAAAGTCATCACTGAGGGTTTTTGATAGACTTTCCAAAAGTCCGGAGTCTGTGAGCTTGTTTAATCTTTCAAAAGCCTGGTGTCCATATTGAAATTAATTCAAAACCACTAATTTAGTGAGATTTGACGAAAGCCACGCTTGTGAGGCAAGTAACAGATGAGAAGTATTCGAGGCAGTGACGTAGCCTGGTCCTAGTGGGGCTCTTTGAGGGCCCTTGTCCAACATTTAGTGTAATTTGCTTTAGAATAATGTTATAATAAATGCCGTTGGTGAATTACTGTTTATAGAGCTCCTATGTGGCTCCTTCATTAGGGGTTATTTAAAATAGGACTCCCTCGCCTGTACTTGTTATGAATGAATTTCGTTTTCTCGATTCATTTAACAGAATTTCGCTGCCAAAACTAGAGCATCCACGCTTCTGGGATATTAATGGAATTAATATTAACATGAAAGAAGAATTCATCATCGAAACGTCTAGTTTCCACCGTATCTTTGGAAGCAGTTCACCGCTCGCTGCTTGCACAATGACCCAAAAAGGGGTACAACTCACAAAGCGTCATGGCAAAAGTCTGCATCATATTCATTTCACACACGTTATTGCTATTCCCTGAACTTTGTATATATATATATATATATATATATATATATATATATATATATATATATATATGTATATATATATATAATATATATATATATATATATATATATATATATAATTGTGTCATCCACAGAGATCCATTTCGTTGTATTACAACTCTTCAGTGTGGCTATAGACTATCCAGTATCCTTCCCAGTACCATTGCTTCAGACCTAGAGGCAAATGCTCTACCCCTGCCCTATGCAGAGCAAAGTGGTCACTAAGACCGAATTATGTGATATATTTACATAAGTACAATTCCTTATCCACTAGAATGCTCTATTCTAGAGTTGGATGAACATTACATAGTAGACGAGTTGCCCAACCTAGGAGTGCTCAACCTTGAAGAAGGGAGCGTTAATTTTAATATTAAATATTGTGTCATCCACAGGCAGCTATATATATATATATATATATATATGTGTGTGTGTGTGTGGTGCCACACAAAAATTCACTTTTCTGACGATGAGAAAATGAATTGCTTCAACATGTTTTTCCTACTGTTTCAGTCCAAGTAACCTTCTTGAACTTGCATAATTGAATAAGTTATTTCCTCAAACTATCAAATTTATTTCTATTTTTAAAGTAAAAACCTCAAATCATTGCCTCACCAATTCTCTACTAAGGTTGGACATTTAACCATTTTTACTGTGAAAGGTACCCAATACGATCACAGGCCTAATTCTAGCCTTCCTTTTCCTTTGATAGTGTAGTGTAAATTGAAGAGTTATTCTCATGGGATTAAGTAAGTATACTTTTTATGATGCCATTTTAAAAAAGCATAAGCGTTTAAAATGTCATTCTTCGAATCAATGCCTTTTCTACCTGTGTCTCCCAAGGGCATTTTCTAACGACTAAACCTTCTTGTTGAAAGCTAATTTTCTGCTAAGAAATAGCTTTTTGAATGACGGAATCTAAAGTTTGCCATGACCTCTCGCACTTTCCCTCATAAAAATAATTAAGCTTCTTTGATTCATAATAATTTGATCGTTAATAATGCTGTAATGTTTAAGCTTGTGAGATGTTTCCCAAACAAGTTAGAAAATTTGAATATGGAAGAAGAATTGCTCATCTAGAAATCTAGTTTCCACCGTATCCTTCGAAATAGTCACTTATGCTATGGTTTTAATTTTTTTAGCGATACCATAAACAGCTATATCTGGTCCCCTCAGGGTCTCTGAAGGCATTTGGAGGAAAGAAATATGGGCCAAATAATCATCACTACTATCCTCACATAATCAGTTGTTTTTTTCAGAGACACACTCAGTGCAAAAAGTTTAATTTTATAGCTTACAAAATGACTAATATCTAGAAACAGAAATCGGATAATTTGGTTTTAGAAAGAATATATTTTGGAATTGGATTATTATTTTCATGATCAGCACGAATGCAGACCCCACAGTATCATTATAAATTATATATCGAATTTGAATTTAGTATAATGAGTTGCCGTACCGTCCACGCCGGGTTAAGTATTTGAAGAATTAAAAAAAAAATTGAAACTCTCAGAATTGAGAGAAAAGTTTCTCTTCACATTTGATCATCAAATTTTCTAAGGACATTTGTAAATTGTAAATAGAACCCTCCCTATAAGCAATGGTTTTTTCTCATTTTTTTTTCCAAATTTCCCCGGTTCTTTTGAGTATGCATACCAAACCTGGTTGAGCTGCGCTCATGCTCTGAGGCCTGACTGACTAATCAATGGTGTGACGCCTCTCATTATGTATATAAGACTCTCCAATTTAGAGTATTTTAAGGGTATAACATAAACAAAACACTGAGTAAGATTTGGCGTTTTTACAGTATTACGGCATCATCTTCATCATCATCATCATCACCGATTTTTTAGTGTCCGTCGTTGGACAAAGACCTTTTCCAAGATTTACAGAACTCTATATCGTGGGCGTCACGGAGCCAGTACTTACTGAACTTGTCTAGTTTGTAACGCCATCTTTTTTTGTCGGCCCCAGTTTTGCGTGAGAGCTTTCGGGATCCACGTTGTAATTGGTTATGTCAAGCACTTGTCTACCATTCTCGCAACATGATCGCTAATTGCGTTATATTATATGAGAATTCTTAGAAATGATCACCCATTATTACACAGTGAATTGTTTAGTTTATTTACGTTGTCTGAGCCAAATGGTACATTCAAGGTGTTACACTGGGTGATCATTTCAAATAAGTGTTCGCACATAATAAAATGCAATTTATAATCATACTGCCAGATCGTGTATTCATTTCTTTATATCATAACCGTCGCATCCAAGGTAACGAATAGAGCAGATATAAACAGTGAATAAGCAAGACAGGAATTGGAAGTTGGGGACGGTTATTTGAGCCTTTGCATTAGCGGTAGCTGTTTTGCTCAATGGTAAGAGCAACGCTACGTTGAAGCAGCTACTTTATCGGTCGCAGGTTCGATTCCCGCTGCAGCAACCCCATTTTCTCTAATTGTTTATTCTATTCACGTTGTCAAGACCAAATAGTACATTGAACGTATTATAACGGGTGATCATTTAAAATAAGTTTCTACATAATATAATACAATTTATAATAATTCTGTCGGATCATATATCCATTTCTCAATAGAGATATATATATATATATATATATATATATATATATATATATATATATATATATATATATATATATATATATATATATATATATATATATATACATATATATATATATATATGTTTCTGTGTATGTATGTATTTTTTGTAGCTACTTTCTGTATCTCCAAAAATCTTTGCGAAGCCAAGCTATGCATTCATTCATATACATTGCAGAAAAATGAATGTTCCCTTAATCTGTTAACAGCCTGTAAGTTGATCATAGCTAGAGATATGAACACGTCTTTGATGTAAAATTAATTTACTCCATCTCAAATTATACATTCAAACTCTAAATGATGCTCATGGAATTGTGAAAAAATATATATAGAAGTTTATCCTATGGGTATCAGAGACTTTTGATTTTAATTACCCTTTGGCGTAAATGAAAACCTTGCTAACTCATAAGATTATTTTCTATAGTCAAATTTAATCAGATGTTGGCTGATATTCATTCTCTCTTTTCTAAGATATAATTGCAGAAAAATTGAACGCTATCATTTATTTTAATTCGGCTACAATAATTCGTCTCATTTCACATTTTGAAACGTGACACTGGTTCGTCAATACTCTTTTTGTATAACTAAAGTTGGCTTTAAAAAAACATCATTCTATTAAAAAAATACTGTTGATATATACGGATGATCCCCGACTTATGATACAGTTAAGAATCGAAAAGGGGAGCGTTAGAAGGGAGATCGTAAGTCCATTGAATGTAACTTCCTGATCTTGAATGTTTTCTTTCGTAAAATAAGGTTAAAATGTACATAAAATACCACTATTTTGTATTACTAATTTGAAGGGGAAAATTTCACAGTTAGTGATTAAACGGGTATCATTAACGTGTCCTGTTTATTTAGTATTATCTAGATTACAAGTATGATTGAAGTCGAGCAGTCGTATAACAGGGACTATCTGTATTGAGCTGAATTTAGTCTTTCGTAGATTCTCATAATCGAACACCTGGTGAAAAACAAAAAAAGACTATTTTTCTGTTTAATTTCGTCCCAGTATTCAAAACCCTCCCCATTAACGACACCTAATTGAAAAAGATCGTGGGGTAAAACGGCCGAAACAATGTATTCAAAATATGAACCAAAATGAGGACAAGAGACCGGAAATATACACAAAGCAACAATATTAGTGGACACAGAAAGAACAGAACCGCCTGGCTTTTGAGACCTAACTTTGCTCTATGGGACGCGTCCGGTTTCAGATACAATCGTAGATAAATACTCAGCTAAATTTAGTCCTGCATAGATTCATAATACTGAGGTACCTGGATGGAAACAATAATAACTAGAGACCACGTAGTATTAAAGGTAATTATTTTAAGTTATTTCAACTTCTCAGATGAAGAATTTTCATTCTTAACACTTTTTGACAAGTTGCCCCGAGCATGTTAAAAATTAGGGCAAGCTAATTATAAATTGCAGTAAGCAAATAAAAAGCTACAGCATTGAAATTAAAGCCTACTACAAACAAATTAAAATCTACTTCGAGCAAATAAAAAAACTCAGGTGAGTAATTTGAAGGATACAGCGAGAAAAGAAAATACAATTTCATTTTGGCTTGGAGGCAATCTTTGAAATTATGCGCTGGAGATTTTGTTGTGGACCATCTGAAAGGCCTAATTGCAAGGAAAGAATCAGTAAATGTTATTTGATCATCATTATTCATATATACAGTTCTCTTGTCATCGTTTTTAATTTGCTCACTATATTTAAAAAAAAAACAACTTTCTTGTGTTATAATACAACTTATTCGACGTATTTTTTAAATTACTTGCCTTGGCTTTTATAAAAAATTAACGCCGTGTAGTTTTTGATTTGTAGTAGTTTTTAATTTGCATGCCGTAGTTTTTTTTTCATTTGCTTACAGCAATTTTTAATTTGATTGCTCTTTTTTCTAAATTGCTCGGGAAAAGATATAGTTTTTCTTTCATCGTATCTTTATTCTAAGTAGTCGTACGTTTTCCAGATGTTATGGATGACTCTCGAGGTAGAGAAGTCCCCCAACGATCGTGAATAGCTGTTATCTGTTGGTGAGACAAATCCATTGTGGTGTGGAAAAAATGCTGTTCATAGAGTATTTTCTCGGAGATAAACTGCTTAAAAAAAGCACGTACAACTCCGACTCTAACTTGCCATGGTTAACCAAACTCTTTGTTTTATGGTAAGAGTTTCATTTATATGAAAGTAATGAACCTAACAAACTTGAAAAAAATTTGTCCCTAGCACCTATTAAGCACTTTAAAAGGAATATTTCTTAATTGTCTCTATACATTCAAATATTTCAACGTGCTTGGAGCTGGTTTGAACTTTTTTTTATAGTCTCTGCTCTTGAAACAGGAACAGGTGAAGCTTTAGCCAGCATAGAAGCACTTCTTATAGTTTGATGTATACAAAAGCTTCGCCTTGATCCCAAAGTCTTCAATACCAAATATCAGCTCAATTCAAGAATATATGAGGCAACTTCGTTCGAAGAAACTGCGAATGGTGCAGACCCCTTGTCATGTAGGTCCCGTGATTAGATCTCAGCTTTGCTACGATGATTAAAAAAAATCGAAAATAGTCGTGCTGGAATCTTTTTTTGTAGGGGGATCGGTAATCATCACCAGTCAAGCTCAAGGCTCAAATAAACTGACCCTCCAACAGAATTTACCGCAGAGTCAGACATAGAAACGAAGAAATCAGCGTTCAACATTTCTTTGTTTTGGTTTGGAACCAAAGTTTATCTCTTTGCAAACATTTTGATGACGAATAGTTTCTAAAATGCACTTGAGATGGAACCTAAGGACTGGCAATAAATCATTCAGCTAAGATAGCGTTAGAAGTGCTTGCACATTATTCTTGCAAATGATTATGAGGAAAAGTCTACTAAACTAAAAAGACGCCTCTCCCTTCTTCTGACGATTAATTAACAGAACGAACTCTCTCACTCGTGATTATAAAAAAATAGAAGAATTAGATTAGCTACTCCAGAACTGCAGCGCTCTCCATTAATAACCCAAAAGGATTTACGTGTAGCTCTTTGAACTTGAAGGACCTAAATGTCGTCTGACCTTGCAATTTCTTGCCTGCTTGTTGCCACGGAGGAGCCAGTATTAATTTAAGCTATTAAAAGCAGGGGCGAGTAAGGAAATCCATGAACTAAAAGGTATGTTGTTTATTTGAATGGTACAATTAGATTAAATAGTGTACGAATATTATTAATGATGGTAGCACTAAGTACATCTAATGGTAAGTAATTTGCAGGAACATCGGGTTGGAATCTTGGATGAGTTATAGCAAAACAACACAATCTTAAATTTTGTATTGTATTATAGTTTCAGTTATGTATATATGCTTATGCATAGAACATTATAAAAAGACAGTACCAAATTAACTAACGTTAGATCTTGAATAATCTTATAATTAAGATCGTTCTTTTGTCTTCTGTTAGGGTTAAAATATCGCTTTCACTAAACTTGTGATCAGCTCAGTTACGGTTATAATTATTTGGTATGTGTGCAAAAGTTGCCACCGTTCTCTTGTTTGTAAATTTGGAATTTGATACAGAGCTGAAAACCAGTTTCAAGTGTTCTGTGTTAAGTGTTCTGTATTCTTGATCAGAGAAGAGAAGAATAAATGGAACAAGACTGGCTGCTGCAGGGTTAAACTAGGTTCCCACATTTATTCCCACCGAAGATGATTACTGAAAATCTCTGTTCGCACTATGTTCAGCTCGTTTCTTGTCTTGGCTGGGTAAAAATATTTTGACTATTTTTAGTATCTTTTTGGCGAGTTTTGACCATTTTTTGGCTTTTGAAGGCCATTTTTCAAAATATTTCTCCGCTTTTTGGCAGTCAAACTAGAAAAATGAAAAAATATTTTTGAGTTGGAAACATTGTCCACAGTCCTGTTTTGGCTCCCTCTGACTTCTGGCTTTAACCAATGGGATTTCAGCCTGAGGGCAAGATCAGTAGAAGGGGTGCAAAGTATAAACGTCTGAGCTTCCGAGGGGAGCAATTCGAAGGGGAATAAAGTGCCGTTTCCTTATGTAAACTATTTCTTTGGCTGAAATTAAATGGGTGCATTTTTTCCGGACAAAACTCATATATCGACTGGAAAATGAGGGAGACAAAATTGAGAATGTCCTGAAGCTGTGAGAAGCAATGAGGCTAAGCAACACTGGAATAATTTCCGTTTTTTCCGGCTTTGTCAGCAGAAATAGCTCTAACAGCCGTTCTTTATTTCTTTTGTTTGACGCAAGGGGAATCGTGATGAACAGTGAATGGAAAATGGTATTTTGTTTTGGCAAAATATCAAAATGTAAGTTACAGGGACATATCTAGGAAGCACTAAGGAGAGCGCATACACCAACAAAATCCATTGTCACTAAAACTGAATGAATGAGTCTATATAACTGACATCGGTAATAGTATTTCATCAGACTCCTCTAAATTGAATTTTGTTGAACTTGGGATCCAATAAAACCAATTTTTTCCAGCTGATGGAACCTATAATATTCATCGACTTGCCATAATAAAAGAGACAGGTGTCGTACACCGAATCGGGATTTATCTTGAAGCTGTGAGACGAGATGTGCTTATAAGACACAAAGCAACATAATAACCACATTTTCTTGCTTTGTCAACAGAAATAACTCTCAGATTCGTTGTCCTATTCTTTCGTTTCACTAAGGGGAATCGTGATGGTCAATGAATGGAAAATGGTCTTTTGTTTTTATATAATTATCGGAATATTAGGTAGAAAGGGATATTTTAAGATGTCTGTTTTCTTTCTTTTTCTTTATCTATTGACCGAGACAGCTTTTCTATCTTCCAGGGTAAAATCGTAAGGTTTGAGCCAGAAATAAATATTATGGGTTTTTAACCCATTAACCACTGAAGTCAGGTGAAGAATAATGCTTATCCATTCCAGGACAAGAGCCAATTGCAAGTAATGCATTGCACAATGAAAAACCCTGACTCACAATAAAACGGAATAAGATTTTGATGCGTCTGGCATGGAAATGCTATGACGGAAATTCCAAGCATTCGAATTTCAATGGGTTTAAATTTACTGATTATGGGTGGAAATAGGTTTGCAATATTCGTCTAAGTTTTGCTTACATCTACATTATTAGACATTTTTATTTTCTTTCTTATCGACTGAGTGACCTGTCTACCTGTATTCATATTTTAACAGATTGAATTAATCAAATCAGGTGTTGAGACAGCTATGGTCACTAGAGCATCAATGTATTCTACACCAATATATGTGAAGGACTTTGGTCTTAGAGTAGTAATTGGTGATACCGTTAGCGATATTGCTGGCTGGCACATGACCAAAAGTAACTTCATTCCTCAACTGGACGGTCAAGTGAGCCAGGTTTCTGCCACTCGATCTCAGGTCACCAATGTATGATATATATATAATTCTCATTTTGCTGAAATTAATCATTAACAAACTAGAAATGCCCGCTACCTTATTGTGATTTGAAAAAAATATTGATTCTTCTTGCGTGAAACCCCATTTTAAACTCTCGGGACCAATCGATGCATGCAAAAGTTCTTTGCTCAGATTCTTATTAGCAATATTCTCTCTCTTATCCTCTCTCTCCCTCAATATATATATATATATATATATATATATATATATATATATATATATATATATGTATATATATGTTTGTGTGTGTGTGTTTGTGTGCTTATGTATGCTTATGTGTGTGTGTGCCATACTATTTTATATATTTTCTGGTCTTCTGATATCTATGAGACTTTGTTCAGAACAAACAACATTATCCAAAAGTCAAGCGTTAATAGTGTCCAATTATGACCAGCCAGATCTTGTAATATCTCTCTCTATTTACATAAACGTTCAGCACATAACTATACTAAGAAGTAATAATGAATTGAAAACTTGCTATGTCATCGGATTGACACGTTACAAACGGGTTGGAAGAAATAATCCAAAAAATTAGGAAGAGTCTTCAATTTTTTTTATAACTTTCAACGTATTAACGCGTCAAACAAGATTTATATGAAAGACAATAGTAAACAAATACATATTGATTCATATTTTTCTCTCTAATTGTTTCTGTTCTTTAAAGTGCTCAATACATTAATGTTGGGCAATTATATCATCCGGATGCTATCGACCCGTCACAGGCTATTCAACTGTTTCACTCTTTATAAGATTCTCTTTCTTTAAAAAACATAGAAGGTGAAACAACCTGATATTCTAATAATTTATTCAATAATAATAATAATAATAATGATAATAATAATAATAATAATAATAATAATGATGATGATGATGATGATGATGATAATATATATATGTGTGTGTTTGTTTGAGTGTGCAATGGACACGTTTTTGGCTAAGGAAATTGAAGTATTCTAACAAGAATACAATGATATCAAAACAAGTATGACAACTCGACCCGAAAACTTGGCACAACACAATCTTCTTAGCCAGCTTCCTCTCATTTAACCATGTGCCAGACAAAGCTGATCTAAATATATATATATATATATATATATATATATATATATATATATATATATATATACATCCGTTACTGCACATAAGTATTTGACGAAGCTTAACTCTGTGTTCTTTGTCTATAATTGCATTCCTTACACACACACACACACACACACACACACATATATATATATATATATATATATATATATATATATATATATATATATATATATATATATATATATAATGTGTACTGTAAAGAGCAAGACAGACTCGGGAGTAAAGTGTTTAGAGGTGAGGTTTATTAATCCTTAGATGTAAATTGTCCAGACGTGTTTCGGGATTCTTCCCATTTTCAGTGGTGTGTGCTGTGTGAATATGTGTTAAAAGTTCCAATGTGGAACCAGAGTCCACTATCAGGAGCTATGCATTGTGGGTAAATTGTGTTGTAATATATATATGTGTGTGTGTGTGTGTGTGTGTGTCTAGCTTGAGCTTATTCAACTGATTAGTTCGGATACTAGTTTCCAAATAACAACGTTAGGTAGCCATTGAAATATCCGTGCTTATTGATTCTGAAACAATTTTTAGCCGGACAGAAAAATAAATACTTGGATTGATTGATTTAACAATTGAATATAATGTTCATATTTTGCCGGAAATCTATCACTGAGGACCACAAAACATGCTTAAACGCCTGCTGCTTTACGATGATTTGGGGAAAAATTGTTTTTTCTTGCGTAAAAACACTGTTTTTTACTTCTAAAACCAATCTCTACATGTAAATCTCTCTTTGTTCAAATACTGTCTGTCTGCCTGTTTTTCTCTCTGTCTCTCTGTCTCTTCCTCTCTGTCCGTCTGTGTGTGTGTGTGTCTCTCTCTATATATATGTATATATATACACTTATGTGTGTATGTGTGTGTCTGTGTATGTGCTCGCGTGTGTGCCCGACGATTTTATACTAGCGTGCATTTTTTGGTCTTCTGATATGCATACGACTTAGTTCAAAACAAACAATATCATCCAATGGTCAAGCGTAAATAGAATGTCCACTCATGACCAGCCACATCCGGTCGTCTACCAAGTGAGTCCAAAAATGACTGACTTGATAGTTACTAAAAGGACTCACGATCAACAGAATAAAAGATACTCAGGCACCAACACCAAAAGAACATTTGATTGTCCGCACTTGAGTCAAAATATCCACTCGCCTCTTTCCTGTTTTGCTGTCCGGGGGTTATTTACATTGATCTTATAGACGAGAACGAGGAATCGAGACAAGCATGCTTGGTTCTGAATGGAAAAGAAGGAGACTTGAAATAATATCAGTGAAAGAAGGTCCCTGTCTTTCTTGCTTGAGAAGTGTCAGTAGCGTTGCAACAATACAGCTATTATTTGGCCAATTCGACACCACGTCATCTTTTGTGAGTGGCACTACTATTGTCTCTTCGTAGGCATTGTTCCCCTCGTTTCCTGACTGGGTCCAGCAACCACGGACACTGTCAAGATTTGACTGCGATCCCCACTCTGTGATCCTAACGTAAAAACTCACCTTCCATAGCTTTCGATATGGCCGATGAGGTCAGGGTGGAGCTTTCTCGATTGTTCTCTTTACAATCAAGTCAAAACCATTTTCGAGTCACATTTGGAACCAAGCATTGTCCTTTATCCGAACCCAAAACTATTTCCTGTCATCTTATTTCAGTCTTTCGTTCAGTTATTTTAGAAACTGTCAACTAAAACTGTCAAATAAGGTTTGTTCAGATTTTGATCAGGCCTGGGTGTCTGGCTAGTAATGTAAGTATGTATCCATCGCGGTTACAGGTCGCACTAATGGTGCTAGAGGGGTTAAAATTTGAACATACGCCTCTTATCATATCGAGAAAAATTTGCACCCCCCCAATAGCTTTTAGCTTTTTTTCTAATTCAATTAAAAAAAAATTTATCTTAAATTGGTCCCTTGATCTGTGTCGGGCAGCATTTACAATTTGTAATTTCCCAAGTGATCTCTATCCAACGATCACCCCTTTTACCAAAGTGTTAATTGATCACCTCTAAAACGGCATGCTGCCAAAAGACATTGGTCCATTGGTCTCTACTGGGTGACTAACCAGACCTACCTTTTTTTCTTCTCTTTTTTTTATCGCGACAGGCAGAATAAAATAACAGTCCCAGTGGCTCTGGGGGGTGGAGCGGAGAAACGTAGATTCGCACTCGGAATTATGACAGACAGACAGACAGACGGGTAGATTAGGCATGAGGGAGGGGGAATAGTAAAAATGGCGGTTACGTTCGGATTTAGCTTTACGAACCGTTTTTTTCTTAATATGCTCCCGTTCCTACTTCTCTGATTTGTCTCTCTGTCGGACTTCTTCCTTCCAAACCCCACCCAGCACTCTAGTGTGTCCTGGGCAAATAGTACCGTGCCTACATTGTCCCCCATATGTAGAATAGCTGAGGTAATGTCTTTGTTATCCATTTATTATTTGATACCCAATGTCTTCCTACACCAAACTTCACTCGATGTTTCAGTCAGGATACTGTACAAAGGCACAAGAGTTAATTACATCCTAGATGCTTACCAATTTCTCTTCGGACATTTTGAACTATTTTTCATCTCCGTTATTGTCCCAACGTTTCGGCCGATTCATTAGTACGGGACTCTTCATTAAGTACAAAGTAAAATTCGTTAAGAAAGCGAATCATTCCGAACGTTGCTCAATTATGATATTCACAAACGTTTTAATTAACCTTTGAATTTTCTCTTTGATACCGTTTTATCGCTTTGAACCACTGGAAGAACAGACTGAAAAGAAAGACTTATAATTTTTACTCGAAGACGGCTGTAGAAATGAATCGGCCGAAACGTCGTGTCTTACACAAGGAGATGAGAATAAATATCCAAATCTTTGGAAAAAAGTCGTAGACAATACATTCCATATGCAGATAAAACATCACTAATCAGGAATTCAATACTCCGGCTTCTACGATGATTCGGAATTGTGATTTGAATATAGTTGAATATGTATGCATAAAGCCCCCCCCCCTTTTAGCTTATATATCTATCTGTTGAAAAAGGGACTAAGAGAATGTAGCTATGGTTGCTTTAGAATATCTATTTTTATCTAATATATTAGATCCCAATTAAAGATTACAAAGGCATCCAAAAGTGGCACTCTTACGAAGTGTGGCCATAGAAATAACACAGAAACTCAAGAAATGTTATATCAGAGTTAACTCCCCTTAGAGAATGTGAAATCTAGGAAAATCTAAAATATTTCAACCTGACAGATCTTAAATCATTAGATATTTTTTTAAAAATTCAGTTAAAACTCTATAAACGTGATGAACATCCTTCTTTTACACATTCAACGAAACTAAATATTTCTTTTTTCTCTTTCGATTCTCTAATATCATTTTTTTTCTCCTTTTCTTGTGTTTAAGGATTTTCTTCCCTGTGGATACGAAAAAATGTTTTCCATTTATATTTTGGTAGATGAATCCATTGTAAAAAAAAAAAAATGATTTTTCTTAGGGATAATGTTGATTATCTATACGTGGTGAAAAATCCCCAAATCGTGGATAAATCGTGTGGGTTTATTTTGCCTAATTCATTACACCTGTAGTTTTCCACGTTTATTAATCAGGTCTTCTTCTCTCTCTTTTATAGAATATTTTTTTTTCTGTTCTCTCAAGTGCCTCAATAGTATTTCCTTTTCCTTCTACCTTCCCATTTACTGAAAGTATTCCTTCTTTTTTTTCCTTCTTCCCTCTCGTCCTTCCACTCTTTCTTCCATTCTTTTTTCTTCATTCCTTCCTTCCTTACTTCATTCGTTCGATAATTTATTCCTCTTTTCCCGAGTTCTTTCACTGAATATTTGTATCTTGTTATTTTTATTTGATTTTGAACAGTTCGTTGTATAATGTTCGATCTATGTGATAAATAACCACCGATCGATTATGAAACAGACGTAAATCCTGAACATGCAAAAGTATCCCATCAGCATACACATACACACATACGTGTACACACACACACACACACACACACACACACAGAGTCTCCTTTCCTCTTCTCTCTCTCTCTCTCTTTCCATCTCTCTCTCTCTCTCTTACACACACACACATACACACACACACACACCTATACATATTGTTTCTATTACGCGGTGGGCCTACGGGTTAGCACCGACCAATTGGGACCCAGATACATTTGATCGCTAAAACGGTCCCTAGATAACCCCAGAGTGAAACATCATGCGATTCATGCGGTGAAAAAGGGAGATAGATATATAGATAGATAGATGAAAGAAAGAAAGAAAGACGGAGAAAGAAAGAGAAAAGAAATACGAAAAATGGCGACTGTCATGATAGCATTTACATAGTAGATAAAAATACACTTCCACAAGCTGAAAAATCACTTAAATAAATATTTACATAGATACGTTGCTACTTATACTGTCAGCGTTGTGTGTGTGGGTCGACGTATTTATCAGATAAAAAATGAGTTCGTTAATGTCAGTCTGCAGTTACTCCAAAATCGTTTTCTAACTCTTTAGAGCCACTACGTTTGCATGCACAGTTTTCCACTGAGATATCACCTTACTACCTATGTATCCATGAATGATTCTCCGCGGGTGCCTCAGTTCAGAGACCAAATAGATCAAATCAAAACTCTCAGGAAGTTTACAGTATTGACTAAAATACTCGTATGAAATATTTCATTATTCTATGTTCTTTTCCGATTGAAATTATCATTGATAATATCATCTTGATTCTAATCTTATACTTGCATATACCTGTGTAAAATGACGTTTCACTTATGTATTGATCGGCTCCTACGACCCTAAAGGTATCAAATAACTTATTTTTAATAATTCAATTATCCTATTTCTATTGATATTCGGACCATCCTCATCTTGGTTGTTTTTCATACAACGTTTTGGGCGTTGCAATCTACGGCCTTCGTCAGGTATCATCTAGTAGGTGTGGGGAAGTAACGAACCGAACCCTACATGGACACATAGCGCAGTGGTTACAGCATCAGAGAAATTACTGTAAAGTAATCTGATGGTTCTAGGTTCAATCCTAGTGTGAGACAATATAACGATACTACTAATGCTAAGAGGGGAGTACGGTCAATATACCCCTGTCGGATAAATAAAGAGTTCGGTTCGTTGCTTCCCCACACCTACCAGATGATACCTGACGAAGGCCGTAGAGTGCAACAGCCGAAACGTTGTATGAAAAACAACCAAGATGAGGATAGTCCGAATAATAATAGAAATAATGATAATACCTCATCTCAAAAATTCAGAGATATATCAATTATCAGTTTTACATTTCATTTTAAATTCTCGACTTGTTTTAGAAGGTGGTCGGACATAAAGTCTACAGTATAACATAAAAGATACATTACACGTTTCTTTCAATCTATGACACATCCTCTTTTTTTCTAGTATAGTTTTAAATGATCAGCGTTTCTGTAGAGTTTTTTCCTTCGTTATGACAACAGACTATCACATTGTAAAACCGTTTTCTTTTGTTGTTTTATTGGCTCTGTTAATGTATTTCACATTCGACCAGTCCATTATAACTTTTTGATAATAATAAGATTCTGACCAGACGGACAATTATTCAACCAAACAAACATACTAATTCACATAAATGAGTTGTGAACCGATATTAATATCAAAAATAGTTCGAATCTCGCCTGGAGAATATTCTTTATTCCGATTAGCACAGCCTACTGATGGCTGTAGACTGACGGTCTGAATAGTTGTGATGAAATGCAACTGAAATTATTATGAAAAAAAAATGATAATAAATCTGTTCATTTCTTCCTTGAAAGGTATAATAAAAGATGATTTATTTATGTCACAAAATTAAGACAGGCAAGCAAGTTAAAATGGTGAAAGTTAGAACTATAAACCTTTGCACGTTCGGAATAGAGAATTATAAGTGTTTGAGACACTAAAAATGAAGAAGTTACTAGAAGAACAATAAACGAAATAGAAATGACTAACATTAGGTAAGGTACTTGTTCATCCTAGGTACAAAAAGATCGAGATTGTACTCGTCTGCAAACCATTGAAGAGGGTGTCTATTTCACATAACAGATGTTCTTGGGAAGGAGCTATTTGGGTAACACTTGTGACGATTCCTTGATATATCCGAAAAGGATGAATGATTCTTTACTTTAAGACCGAAAATCAGACCAAGCAGCATTGTCCAACATGAAAATAATGTGTATGCTCGTAGAGCCTTCCAAATAAGTCTGAAAATTTGGAAATCCAAGGGAGAATTGAAAATATTCAGACAAAAACAGCTTGAATACCGAGGATAATGCTTCAGTATTGAGAAAACTCGCTCTCAAACGATCTCCAGCGAAATATACCAAATACTATAAAAGTTGGTAAGAATTTGGTGATGTGTAGAGTACTGGAGAATTGAGAAGTTTCACGGTCTCTTGAACCCTAATGAAAACTACTAGTTAATAATGATTCTAAAATTCAACGATTATTTAATAATGAGGTAGAAATTTTATGGACTTATAATACTTTAAAGCAATGGTTCTCAACCTTTACTGTTTGACGGTATACCAAAAAATACATTTGACGGACAAGGGACAGCATCTCTGAAAATGAAATAATTAGACAAAAACATTTCAGTAGTCGATTAACAAAGCTTTTATATTAGCATAATAATATACATGCTTATTACTTCTTTTCCCTTTCAGCTCTCGCGGAAATTCTCGAAATTAAGCGAGTAGTCTAGCAATTTTGTTGCAGAATCGGGACAGACAAAATACCCGTACTGGAAATGTTCAATACTTGAAATACATTGTATATAAACTTTCCGTTTAATACAGTTTTTTTGTTTTGTTTTGTTTTGTTTTGCATCACTGCAGACAGAGGAACCAGAAGGGGAGACCCTATTCTTGCAGATTTTGCATCTAACAACTGAAAGGGATCGTAGAATAATGCGAGGGAAACTTGGTAAGATCAAAGATGCAAAGAAGAACTTAGATTGTCCGAACAAAAGATGGTATTCTCAAAATACGTGTATTGCATATTTTCAAAAGTTTACGTGGCACACTTGGGAGATATTTTCGGCACCCGTATTGTTCTGCAGTACACAGTTTGAAGACCACTGTTTTGAAGGGATAACCTTGTGTTTATTTAATTTGTTTGCCTGATTTTCTTTAAAAAATAAAATAAAACAAGCTTTTTGCGCATGCGCAAGTATGTAAATATTTAGCGTTTTTCTATAGAAAATCATTTTGATTTTTTTCCTCTCTTTACGACGGATCGGGGTGAAGGGGGGGATATTTTTGGAAAAAAAGTATGGAAAGAGGAAAAAGGTGGAAAATCTGAAAAACGTCTAAGTCAGTCCGGTCAAAAGATTAACTAAATTTGCCTCATCTGTCAAGATCAGGTTTCAGCTATCATAACAATCGAATCCGTGCACTGTAAAGACGAAAATCTTTTGGCCCTCAAAACGTTTATAAATAAGTTTACGCCAACATGTGTACATCACAAAAACATACGCACATACATACCGGTGTATCCTTCTCGGATATGTATGTATTGGAGTACACACAAACACATATGCACTCACACACAGACACTAACACAGTCTCGCACAAACACATACACACACTCTCTCATTCATATACACTCACACACAGGCTATAAAATCGTTTCTTACAAGAATATGTATGCAGGGAAGTACGCGTAATACATGCACACATACTCACGCGCGCGCGCACACACACACACACACACTTATAGACGATCAATTACGCCGGGTTCTACACAACAATCTTTGTATCCACACACCTGCACACACTCAGACAATCACATCATGTCTTACACGAATATGTATAAAAATACTCATGCAGAGCCTCACGCACATACACACTCAGAAAACGCACTTATACAAATATGTACGTATGGAATATCGACATATATATACAAATCTACACCTCAACTCGGGACGAAGGCAAATAACTAGCATACTCGAGGAAAATGGAAACCTAACAACAGACAGAGACAGGATTGTCGAACGCGCCAAAGAATTCTACCAAAAACTTTATTCGTCCAAACAAGGACTGCAAAACGATGAGCAAGATACGCAAGACACGGGCAAACAACTAAAACTAGAGGACTTCCCAAAAGTAACCCCGTGGGAGGTGAAGGAAGCCATTAAACAGACAAAGAAAGGAACTGCCCCTGGACCAGACAACATCACCATCGACCTACTCCGAAAAGCAGGTAAAACCATCAATAGGAAACTGGCCGTCCTCTTCAACCTGTGTCTAAAACACAGTAAAGTCCCAGACGATTGGAATACTGCTATCATAATGCTTTTATATAAAAAAGGAAACCCGAAAGACCTCAACAACTATAGGCCTATAAGCCTACTCAACTGTGTATATAAACTTTTCACAAAGATCATCACCAACCGAATCACAAAAACACTCGATGAAAACCAGCCACGTGAACAGGCTGGCTTTAGAAGAAGCTACTCGACCATGGACCACCTGCACTCGATAAATCAACTGAAAGAAAAAGCAGCAGAGTATAGACAACCACTTGCCGTAGCATTTATCGACTTCAAAAAGGCGTTCGACTCAGTAGAAATCCCTAAGGTCATGGAGGCCATCAGTCGCCAAGGTGTAGATCCAGTATATGTTGAAGTGTTGAAACATATATACAATCACGGCAGCTCATTTATCAGGCTACATAAAGACTCGGACCCCTTCCAGCTCCAGAAAGGAGTAAGACAAGGTGATACCAGCTCACCTAAACTCTTCACAGCCTGCCTCGAGATGATCTTCAGAAGGCTAGACTGGGAGAGTAAAGGAATTAGAATAGACGGCGAGTATCTGAGCAACCTCAGATTCGCAGACGACATAGCCCTTTTCGCAGAGAACCTACATGACCTCCAACTAATGATAGATGAACTAAATGAGGAGAGCAAGAAAGTCGGCCTACACATGAACTTCAGCAAGACGAAGATCATGTGCAACAACCACATTGGAGATAAGAACACTAAGATCGAAATCGAGGACACAGAACTCGAGAAAGTAGACCACTACATCTACCTAGGACAACGAATCTCCATGAGACCCTCAAAAGAAGAAGAAATCAAGCGAAGAATCACACTAGGATGGCAAGCCTTTGGCAGAGCTAGCTCAACCTTCAAAAATAATAAGATCCCATTAATCCTAAAGAGAAGGGTGTATAACCAATGCATCCTCCCAATAGTCACTTATGGAGCTGAAACATGGAACTTAACCAAGAAACAGACCCGTAAGCTGAGAACCATGCAACGTGCACATGAAAGAATAATGCTGGGCCTCACATGGAGAGACCACAAAACAGCACAACACATCCGGGAAAAGACAAGAGTTAGAGACATCATAGAATCCATAAAAAATCTCAAATGGCGGTGGGCTGGCCATGTTGCAAGAATGGCTGACAATCGATGGACATCACGACTCACAACATGGATTCCCCGAGACCACATGCGCAACCGAGGCCGGCAAAATGTTAGATGGAGAGACGAGCTAGATAAGTTCAGGAAGTACTGGCTCCGTGACGCCCATGATAGAGAAGTGTGGCAAATCCTGGGGAAGGTCTATGTCCAACGACGGACGCTAAAAGACTGATGATGATGATGATGATAGACACATGCTCTTTTACCGACGATCATTCTGTTACCTACACGAATGTATACCGTATGGAACACACCAACGTGAGTAACATTAAACAAACACACACAATGACAGACAGACGATCACTGTATGTTACACAAGTACCTATGTATGGAAGGACGTTTTTATAATGGCATTGAGGTGGAGTTGAAGCATGTGTTTGCCATAAAACTCGATGGTATCGAATTGATAAAAATAAAACATTAGTCTGCTAAAGTTATTGCTTAAAAGCAATGAAAGATAGGGAAGAAGATAATGCAGATGTCCTTCGCTTTTCCAGTGTTCGCATTACGCCACGTTTTCGCTTTTACAAAAAAGAAAGTCTGAAAGCGGAAGCGAGGTTTAACATTCGTACATCATTCCAACCGCTTTCTCTCTCTCTCTCTCTCTCTCTCTCTCTCTCTCTCTCTCTCTCTCTCTCATTCTGCCATCTAGTTTGTTTTACCTCTGACCAGCCGCCCAACCTATGAAGATTTAGCTAAACATACCATCATCAATATCTTTTGGTTTTTCGTACGCTCAAAATTCATCCAATAGAAAATTATTGCAATTTCTTCCTCACTTTATGCAATTTAGGTTTACGAAAGACTTTTAAAGGGACGCTCTACTTTTCAACAGTAGGGGAAACGTTTATATAGGAATATGTTTACATCCCCCTTCTGATATCTATTTTTTTAAGCAAGTTCTTTTTAAGGCTATAAAATATAATAGAAGCTGCAAAATTCATTCATTTTTTATATAACTTTTAAGTGGAGAAAATACCTCATCTCAGAAGGCTATTTTTTACATTTTTAGTTGAAAGATAATAACGCATTATATTCATTTTGGCTAATATTTATCCCTGTCTAATTTTTTTTAGTTGTTCTTATCTGCTCAGTCTGTCATGCTACAGCAGTGAGTGATCAGCGCAGACCAAAAGCAGTTGGGCGTAAACCAGACTTCCTTCTGACGGATGTGAGTTCAACTTATTCCTTATTCCGAACTAGGTTACCCATGCTGTAAGAAAATGACGGCAGTATTTAGATAATTTTGCAATGGCATCGTACTTAAAAAAGAATACCGAAAACCTTATGTTCCGCTACATTTTCTCGCTTATCTTCAACCCCAATGAACTTAGATTTTTTAAGCATTTAATACAAAAATGATAAGTTTGGTAGACTACTCTGTAATTACCTTTTAATAGTTATCTTCCGTGACTAACGCAACAGGCAGAAAATATAGCTAGTCACATGGCCTATTATATAAGCAGTTTCACGTTGTTCGCTTCTCGTTTCGCTTCTCTCTTTTTTTTCTTTTTTAGCTGATATGAGTCAAGAATAGAACAATGAAGCTTCCCCAGGGACAGAGTGATATAAAAAAAAATACGTATTAATCACAGCAGTGTGCAGAGGAAAAAATGAAGACAAGGTGCGATTACCAAAAAGGTGAACGTTACATAATTAACATCGTTTGGTGCTTAGCAGGTAACTCTTATTTCTACTGGATCTGGATTTATGGATATACTAACATCTAACATCTACCATCTACAGATGCACTGGTTTAGAAAAAAAAAAAAAAAAAAAACCGAAAAAAAACTCCTGGTCATAGATCAAAGGAGTGACAGACATCATCCAGACTATACAATACCAGAAAATATTCAGAAGGTCGTATGTTGCACTGATATCTCACCACCATGAAGCTTTCACTAAAAAGAAACATGACCATGAATTATGTGTAAAATATTCCATGCAGTTGCAGCACAAAGCACAAGTGCTAAACCAACTGCCATGAAAGGATATCACTATATATATATATATATATATATATATATATATATATATATATATATAATGCCAGATGGATACTGCAGAGAATTGTGTAACATATTGTTTCACTAAGTGAAATGAATATAACAAAATGTGTATTTACACACATTTTTGGAGACATTTTAAAATTTTCTAAATAATTTATAGTCTTTTGGAAGAGTTTATTTATTATTCTACTCACAAAAACACGGACACGTATGAACGCACACAAGCAAAACATACAAATGAAGCCGTAAAATATATTAAATGGAAATGAATATTCCAGCCTCGTGCAACGAATTATACACATAAAAACTCACAAACACACACACACACACACACACACACATATGCATATATGTATATATATATATATATATATATATATATATATGCATTATATACAATTGCACACACATATTAGGGAGTATATTTTTTATATATATATGTACATTCGTATGTATATATGTGTATATGTACATGCAAATATGTATAATGTATATTTAGTATACATACATATATACACGTATACAGACATATATGCATATATACACATGCACACACAGAGATCCATTTATATGCACACATGTAAATATCTATGCACTCACGAACACACATACACTCATATATAAATTGAGAGAGAGAGAGAGAGGGGGGAAGAGAAAAAGAGAGAGAGAGATGCCATGAATAAAACGTTAGATTTGTGTGTTAACAATTTCACTTTTATTATCAACGCACCTGCAACTGACACTAAGCTTCCAAACAGACTTTTTGATGCAAACAATCAGCCCTTCCACTTATTCCATGACTTTGGTGCTCTTTTCAGAAAAAAAAGCTGTAAATTATTTCAGTTAACATCTCCGTAACCATTTATAACCTGTTTTTCTTGGTTTTTGAAGACTTGGTCCTTCTTGGATATGAGAAGAATGTTTCCCTTGGTTTAATACCAGTGGAATTTCTCAGATGTGTGTGTGGTCTTTGAATACAGCTACAGTTCACTTCGCCAATAATCCAGTATACGATCTTATTACAAAGTACACGGAATAGTTATTGTACATATGGCAGTATATAAGATAGGATTGGTACCTTATAAACTGAAATGCCAAAAACTCAGAGACTCTACAGTACACTGGATGGTTTCGCCCTGCCCCACTTATAGTTATGGACACAGCCGGGTGAAGTATGTGTGACGTAAGAGGTGAAGAGACCGGTCTGATTAGTTATTCAATAGAAACTGTCATGTGATCAATGTCTTTTGTCAACATGTTGGGGATGATCAATTAGAAAAAATGAAAAAGCGTGATCAAAGAATTAGTTACTTATCTCGCCCTTTGTAGGGTAGTGATCGCTAGAAATGTCCGAATTTTCGAAAAAAACAAGTGCCAACGCTGCCTGACATAAAGTAAAGGACAGATTTAAAGTAAACTTACATTGTAATTTGAAAACCCCCACTAAAAACTTTTTTTTCAAAAGATAAATTCCTCTAGACATAATATGGAGTAAATGTTTGAATTTTAAACCGTCTCCATTGTTGTGGTCTGAACGGTTGATACACACATAGTCAGCCAGACCAACTTGAAAACCAAAAGAAACCTATGCTGACAGTTTTGAATGGCAGTTTCGAGTATTGTTTCTTGTAGCTGGGGCAGTGTAGCTGTGGTATCCATGGGACCCCGGCAGTATTTGACACTGTTTGACTACGGAATGCTTATTAGGGCCTGAAAAATGGAATACTCTATTTCCGATGTGGAAACTGCTCAAGGTTTTTCTCGAGACAAGATAGCAAAGGAATCCCAGGAATATGTGAATTCTGGACAAGCACTGACGGTATGTGAAACCTGCACACACCTAAATATGACGCAAAGACGGGGCTACTGCTAACTGACACGTATTTTTGTTTTTAGGCATAGAGAAGAGCTACAGGTTATTAGGGGTCTGTCACTAATTTTTTGGCACCTCTGTTTAATATCTACTCAAAAGTACGTATTGTCAGGAAAATCTGAACATTCATCTATTTGGATTTCTGAATCGTCTTTATTTTTCAATGACCAATTTGGACTAGTATTTTCGTTTTGGTTGGTATAGTTACAACGTTTTGGTCGTTTTATACCGAATCTTTCTCCAAGTGTTCGTCATTCTCGGAGGAATTTCTGGTACATTCGAACTCAAGGCTTCATTCAATCCATCCGGCTGTTTCGTTCTCATTCGTGTTAGGGTGTGTGTTCCTTGTATTAGTTGATTCTGAGATAATTTATCCTGTTGATGCTGCTTTTCCCACTCAACACAAGAACCTTCACTGCCTGACCCACGATCGAGAGTTAATTAGAAGCTTTTTTTTCTCGAATACATCAGATACCGTCGAAAGGTACAATAATTTTTACATCAAGTGTTTAAGGATATAAATCATAGAAAAATAGTCGCCCAAGATCTTCGTCTTCCCCCTTAACATTTTTATGTATTTTCCGTTGGTCTCCATCCAAAGCTAATGTGCATAATATTCAAGTAGCGAAACATGATAAAAAGGATCAAGCAGCATTTTTTCTCGCCCCAAAAGACCTATAATGCGAGGTCTTTTCCGTTAGTCCCCATCACAAAAACAAAAATCCTAACCCTATCCTCTAAATTACTCCCTGACCTTAACCCTAGAAAGAGAGCTTACGTAGAAAATTTAACATATCAATCTAAACTGGTTATGAGAATTTTGGCATGTTCGGAAAAGTTCCCTGAACTGCTATTTTTCTTATAAACTTTTGGCAGCATTAACTTATTTTTCGGGCGAAGCGACATGAATATGACAACTTGACTGATCTGGGACCAGGCTGAACAGATTTAGAAAACTAACTGCTCCGGAGAAAGGTTAAAATGTCTTGAATCTCCAAGATCAGATCGCTGTTAACATTTAACCCCGAAATTGATCATCGATATCAATTAAACTTCGATCAGGGCCAAAGGCCAACTAAAGGGAGAATGAGTAGTAAAAAGAAAACCTTGTTGCACTATTTTCCCAGTTGAGATGCCGTCCCTACATGTAGTGAAAATCTTTGATCTATATTCTAAATCATTTTCTTGGTTCAGCATATCTTTAAAAAACATTTTTAAATATTTGTATTTTGTTTGCCAGTATCTTTGTGCCAATAAGCTCTATGTTATAACTTCCAAGCCAAGTGATTAATACCAGGCAAATCTCAGACTCTCAAATGTTGATTTTGAAGGCATGGGTTTGGAAGATTGGAGCAACAGATTTTTTCTGATCTTGGTTAACGTTCGGTTTTTTGCTTAGCTTTGTACATTAGTTGGGTTTTCTTGCAAAACCCCTTCACAGTGTTCTTTTTCCCATTTCTTTTACAATTACAACCTCGTGCTTTAATTAGCTAAGTAGAGTATAAGAGGCATCTCTGTAAAGTAGGCATCCATTTGATACGAACTAAAAATTAGTCTACGTAGAGCAGGGGCATTTAAGCTTTCAAACATTAACCTAAAAATCACTTCCCTGTTTCAAAACAGTTTGCAGATTCCTCCAAAGAATCACTATCGATTGCTTTGTCGTATTCTCCCTAATTTCGTCCAGAAAAAGTCACAGAGAGCAAACTCTGGACTGTAGAAGGGCTGACAGACCTGGATGATGCGATGATTTGTCAAAAGACCCTGCATGTCAAAAATGACTCATCGGCCATTGTGAATGCCACGGTCACGCACTACACATGCTTACTCAATAGCATCTCAATGACGACTGAACAACCTTCTGGGAGAGTTTATATTCATGCAAACACTGAGTCTCCATTCTGATATAATCAGGGAAATCCTTCTCTCATATCAAGGTCGCTCGACTAGTTCTCGAGATATCAAAAAAGAAAAAAAAAGTCACATATTTTCCGGACAGACCTTGTGTGTATCTGGGATCCGTATGAGGTCTTCCTTTGAGAATTTCACTAGGTTTCTTCTCTCGAATTGAAAATACGCGGATGTTCACTGATATTATGAGATATTCAATTCTGATATAATTCACAGGAGCTGGGAAACCCGGGGGATGCGATGATTTGCCGAGAAGCCTTATACGAGGCGTGAAGAATGGGTAGACACCATCATCCTGAATGCAATGGTAACACAGTATTCAACTGATCAATGTCGTCGCACTGCCAACTCTTTAACTATACGGGAAAATGTCTGTTTACGCACAAGTAGTTAGATAAACTCTGGTTTGCCCGCAAGGTTTATCAAAACCAAGCAACCAGTTCTCTGGTTATCTAAAATAGCTGGACACTTTCCAGACAGATCTCATATATATATATATATATATATATATATATATATATATATATATATATATATATATCATAACAGTAGCACAATGGTGGTAAACGTTTGTTTTCGGTGCATCTAGACTTACAACCAACTCACAAAGCTGTTAAGCCATTAAATGAACAGCAGTGCAAATGAACTTTTCACGACTTCACACTGAAATTATTTGTTGGGGAGTGGGTTCGATAAAGAAGAAATGACAACGACTAAGAATGGGTTGCAGGTTTTGGAGTGACTAAGCTAATATCATATTTTTCACTTTTTTTAATTTTTCGTTTTTTTTTTCTTCGCATGGTTACAGACGTAGAAATTATTGCAAAACAGTAAGAGGAAAAAGCAACACTTGTAGAGTCTACATTTGAAAATTTGAAAGGAAGAACAACGTTTTCTGCCTCTGTCCCTCTCTTCTGCCATTTCTCTCTTTCTCTCTCTCTCTCTCTCTCTCTCTCTCTCTCTCTCTCTCTGCATTCAGCCCCATTCTTTGCATGTGTATGCACTAAAGAATTTATTATGCCTACTTTCACGTAGTAAGTATTTCATTATCCACTCTTTGCGGGGCAAACATGATATTGTTTTCCCGACAAAATTTCAAGAACACGCCCACACGCTCACACAATCATTATTCTGTATTAACATTCTGGCATCTGTTATAGTTGCCTATTGGGGTAACAGATTTTTGCTGCTACTGCATGGGCAGACAAGGTGGTTAGGATAAAAGTGTTCAACCAACGTAGCATACCAGTGAAGTGACATTTTGTCAAGTTATCTGATAGGAAAGTGAAAAGAGAAGTGGATCCATGATTCTAATCAGTGCCAAGTGAATTTATGCAGCGTCTGCCAAAATTAGAACTCGGTTGATCGATTCCGTGTTCTGTGCTGGTAACCCTCACATCACTATGCACTATACACATTTATACATTATTTTGGGGTCTGGGAACACTCAAATATTCCCCACTTGAAATTAAGGATAATTGCACTTTGGTTCACGCTATTCCGACCCACTAAAGGTCTCAAGTCTCCAATTAGTCCGATTTCTGTCGCATACAGACAAAACGAACTTTCGTAAAGTTCATTTTACACCACTTCACTTTTACTCAGAGATCAAGCTGCCAAAGGTTCGAACTGTGTCTGTGAGCATCTCTGCTGTATGGCAATCTATTTTGTATGTCTGTTAGCAAGATGTGTCCTACCATATCGGAAAAGCTTACAAGAACTTGTAAGGGTATTACCTCAAAGTAATACAGATAGACATACAAGAAAGTTTTTTGAGGTCAGGGAACGCTCAAACATTTCCCACTATAAATCATAGGTACCCTATTTACTATCGAATTGTCGAGAGAAACCTGTATACGGAAAAAAAATTGAAAAAATATCCGTGTAATAATGACAGTTTTTCTGTCTTCGAGTATGTGTGTATATAGCTATGTATGTTACAGTGGTGTACGGTGCATTGTATCTTGGGTATGCTCTTTACTACGATTTCAAAAAGTGTAACAAAAATTAGTGACTAAAAAGCAATGGACTGTTGAAACCTTTTTAGCTGAATGTAGGAAAAGTGGTCCCGATTGTAGAAATTAGGAAATTAGCGGAAAAAAAACAAACAATTTTTATTAGACACAATTATCAGTGGATAACAGCCTCCTATCCTAATGTTGTTTTTCTTCCATTAATTCTTTTATTTCTTTTTATTTGTTCGTCGTTTGTAATATCGAATGAGCGAGGTCGTGAAATATTACAATTTGCTATCAGGACCACCTTCCCTATATCAATCCAAAAAAGCTTTAACTGTCTGTTACTTCACACAGACACTAGCATATTTTTTGGTTTTGTATATTACCGTAACCCAGCAAAATTGGCACATGGTAGGCAGATTTTTCCCCCGTATCTCAAGGATGCTCTAATTTAGATATTAATATGTATACGTACAGACACGTCTCTAGGATTAGGTATGTGAATATCGATATTTAGAATGCAAACTTGGATATTGGGAAATAGGGGAAAGAAGACTGTATAGTTCCGGGAATTGAAGTATGTGTTGATATATACAGACGATTTCATTTGTATACGTCTTTGTAAGAATCTACTCGAACAAAAACCATTAAGCAAACAACAAACTTTTGTTCTAATCACACTCAATCTAACGGCACCAATCAATGACACACGTTCTTACGATATGTTCTTTTTTTTATCGTCTCGCGAAACTATCGTCGGAGATTACGCCTTTCCCCGAGCAAGTTAGAAATTGCACGCTGTACTTTTTAATCAATCAGTTACAGAGGGGAAAATCGTTATATCCAGCACTCCCCGGGGTTGTCGTGATACTGTAGTTGCTTTCAATTATCTGATTCCTGAATCAAACGGCAAGGTTTAAATGCTGACGTTGTCAGATGGAAATGACTTGAATTCAGCTTGGGATGGGAATATTTCCTCCCTCCCGTTGATATCTGTTTGGAGAACAACTTCTCAGTGTGCGCATGCGCGTTGTTAATGGTTTACCGCCTGGAAGATGAAGCTTCAGTATTATCATCACATTAGCTGCAGATGACTGAAATTTCCACCAGTCATACCATGGACCTTTCCACATCATCATCATCAGTATTTTAGCGTCCGTTGTTGGACATAGACTTTCCCCCAAATTTGCCAGACCTCCCTATCATGTTTCCTTCTGAATTCGTCACGCCATCTAATTTCCTGTCAGCCACAATTTCGCATTTGATCTCATGGGATCCACGTTGGGAGTCGTGATGTCTACCAGTTGTCTAACATTCTTGCAACATGACAAGCCGTTTGCCATTTGGGCTTTCTAATGGTTCCCAAGGTATCTTTGACTCCTGTCTCTTTTCTAATATACTGTGCTATCTTATGATGTCTCCATGTTATGCTGAGCACGATTCTCTCTAGTGCCTGTTGTATAGTTCTAAGTTACCTGTTCGTTTCTACGTTCCTCTGTCCGTAAGAGAAAGGATCCATTATTTCAAGATAAATAAAGGGTTGATTATGTTGATATATACCAAAAACCTCATAATTTTTCACGGCATTATCCTAGTTACTGTACACACTTCTGCATTCTATATCTTTTTATATTTATCTGTTTAGCTAAAACATCAAATATTTTTTGGCGATAGAGTACGTTAACCCATTTACTGCAGACAATTTTTTCCTGTTTGTTGCTACGTTTATCAGTCCGTAGATCATGGAAGAGTCCATTGATTACAGCTTATTTTGCTCACCCTGTACAAGCAAGCATTTAAAATACGGCAACTGAGCTATTTCTCCTGTCGCAGTCAATGGGTTAAATTCGGTATCTGATGTTGAAAATTTTCCCCTTGATATTTTTTTTTTTCCCAGTGGAAAAATTTCCTATGTGCGCATGCGTGTTGAAAATGGTGGACCGTCTGCAAATGAACCTTCAGTATTATTAACATTCTTTCCTTTTTTTTTTTTTTGTTTCTCCTTTTTACTGGGAGGACACGTATAACTTGGAAATGCGTGCAAACAATTCATACAAAGAGACCTGAAAGCTCCTGGCTGTAAATGTTTGATAGCTACAGAAAAGAAGTTCACGACACAAGTATATCTTTAAAAACGAGATTACTTTTCCTTTTATTACGTAAAAAAATACATAATTCAAGATATAAAAGAGAGAATAACTGATGATGTTAAGGAGAACGGACGCTAAGTCAACTTGATTTTTGCATTCTTTCCCTGATTAAACGGCCCCTCTCTGTTTTTATGGCCTGTAGCTGGTTTACAGTTTGTAGCAGGGGCATAGGAAACGTCAATCCACTTCACTTTGCATATGAACGCATTACTTTTAGATTTAAACACAATTGATAGAGTTGTGGTTGAGTTGTTAGTTGAAGAACTGGGTTTGGCCTGCGAGGTATCGAGATAGGAATAGAAATAAGTAATTAGTGCCCTTATGCTGACTACACCTTCAGTCAGCCCTACTTAGGATCAACATATCATATTACGACCTACTCAGCCGATTCGCCATACGTGAAATACACTTAGAGGCCACAAGCACCCAAAGCGATGTCACTCACTCCACATTCTACTATTTTACTCAGCTCAGCGGGAAGGGATCGATTCACGCCTTTCCCAAGGGCATAAGTGTAAAGTGAACGCCAGCTGACCAAAACTGAACTTTGAACTCGACTCGTTTAGTTTATTCTCTGACCCCGTACTTCCAAATGAAAATAGGCCAGTTCAATCGCTGGCGCCAGTGATTGGTGTCCAAGCTCAGATATGGGACGGAGAATTTTAAGATCCTTACTCTTGACCTTTTAACATATCAACCTTTCACGCCATGTTCTATTTAGGAACATATTTTTTCAAAGAATTTTCCGGTCAATTGAACTCCTTATTTTTGTACTGTTATCAAGGCGTTCTGGTCGATCCATTCAACGGTATTTTTCAGATGAATTATTCTAATTCAATGAAAACAAATCTTTCCTCCAATAATAACAACGCTTATAACATCGGATTCAAGTGATGTCTTTTTCTTTCCTTGTTGGGCCAGGATTTCTATACATTGCCCCTGTTGAGTAGTAGAAGCCAATTTGTGTTGAACTCTGCACTTGTCTGACTGATACACTCAGTCGACACGTTGATGTGTGCTGCCTCGTCGATTTTTTTGTCTAAGTTTCCTACTGCTCCCTTGCAAATAATGCAGACTCCTTCCAAGAAAGGATAGTGGTCTCCAGATATGGTCAGCCATCCAAAATTTTCCCATTTCCCCTTTGATTATGACTCCTAAGCTCCGAAACGTCGTTCAAACAACACATCAAGGAGAACAATTGTCCAAAAATTCGTTGAATATTAATGATTTTTTGTTTTATAAATTATGCAATAGATTTGACATGATATTCTGTTTCCTTTAATTGATTTCGTTCGCTTAGAAAGCTAACCTGTATTCACTTTGTGTGTGTACTTTGTAAAGCCTAAAATTCTTCCGAATACACTGGGAAACCATCAATAATTTGACTCATTTCAAAATTTCAATGCTTATGTCTACAAAAACGAAAATGATTACAAGCGACTTTATTGTAATTTGTCGCTAACCCCATATATATTGAACACAAAAAGTATCTTTAAAACTTATTCCGGACTGTTCCCCCCCCCCTTAAAGGTGGGACATAAAAATTGGCCATGTCCTGTTGTATACAAAATCAAGCTAAAAGACAACTATAATTGAGATAAGAGAAGGATTCTCCAGCAACCAGTACAAAGACAAGTTGAATGGACTAGCCTATACTCTTTAACAAAAAGAAAGATACTCTTATTCTTTCAAAACTATCAATGTTAAAAGAAATCCCTTCAACAAAATCTGAATAAAAACAGAGGTTCCAATTCAGATAAGCACCACTTTTTTTATTTCAAAAGTTAGAATGCTGGTACCTAAAATATGTACATGTACCCCGTATAAGTATTGAAATAGCTAAGACTCTCACTAGTAAATGGAGAATATTTTGTCCACTTTATAACAGCCATAAAAAACTCCCTCTATTTAGTACAATTATGATTGGGGGTGGATATAAGTCAAGATTTTTTCCTAAATCCTGACTCGGAAAGCGAACGCTTTATATTGTTTACTAACGTTAGTACCCTATGAAAACAGCCAACCACGGTGGGTGTTGATACAGATTTGATTAGATGAGAGCATTAGATTAACTCAATAGGGTGTACGGCTATGAAGATCAGGGAAAAAAGTGGTGGCGTATTTTCGTTTTCAAGTACCGTCCTCAGAGCTAAATCTAACCTACTCCTAATACCAGCCACCTAATACTGCAACACTTACCTTCAAAGAGGGAAAATGTCACGGTGTAACGATTAATATGATTGACACTAAACAAGCGATCACTGTAAATCCAAGCAAATATAAGAAAAAATCACAATCCTCCCATTAAATCAGTCCTCCTCTGCTGGTAGCTTGAATGAATTTATCCTATTAACTGTTTCGAGTTCTCAAACCCCAAAATTTTACTATGAAGCTGAACGATTAGAGTTATTATCTCCCATCAAAAGAAATGTAATATCTGCCATTCTTTTAAAATAGGAAGTCTTCAAAACCTGAATCAATATCACTATCCAAAGATTTAATGTTGATATTCTGATCAATAAATTCATGGGTTTTGGGACCTTTTTAAAATCTATGTATTGACAAAAAGAGCTAATGCTAGGTGGCTGATAAGCACACGGTAGTCTTATGCGGTGGTGCGTCTTATCTATCAGAAAATGTGTGACAGTTTATATATGGTCGTTACTTGGAGTAGACCGATATTAACTCCCCGTATGGTACTTGAAATTGTAATCCTGGTTGTTGCCAGTGATATCGCAAACTTGGTGCAGCTGGGCGTAAGTAGTTCAGTTTTGATTCATTCTTGCTCTAAAATGTCCAGATATATTTTTATTCGGTCCAAAATCTCAAGTTATTTCGTAAACTAATTGAATCCTGATGTTCTGAAAAGAATAAAACTAGGGATAATTCAAATAGAACTCAAGGCGGGCAATCCTCCAGCACTTGGAAATAATGGTGTAACACGATCTTATCAACCCCCCTTATGCTGTGCTCAAGGTAAACTTGGTGAAATATCAAAATTAGAATAGAATATAGTTGGCTTCGGTGCTAGGGTAGTGGGATATTTCCCACCAGCTTCAGTAGTCGATGTTCGAGCCCAGATAATAAAAGGAGCCAGGAATTCACATGCTGATAGCAGCGCGTGAAAATGAGCTTGGATAGTAGGGCTCGTCTGCTTGCCTTGAAAATCAGCTTTGTAAACCTCATTTTCGAATGCTGACCACAGGAGCAGAAGGAACGAGTTTAGTTGGATACTTGTTATATATCGAGTACCCAAAGGAATGAATACGTCCGGTATATCCTTTTCCAATCTGCACGCAATAAAGAATCAAAGATGTTCAACTGAGCCACCTCCCAACCAGTAATCTCATCTAGATATCATATTATACTACAAGCATTCTGGCCTGCTATAAATAATTATTAACCAAATAATCTCTGCGTGATCCATTCGGTACTAAAACAACTATTGTTCATTGTTATAACAGTTGTGCGTTTATTTCCCATCGAAATCTCCTTCCGAATCCCCGATGCACTCTACCTAACTGTGATTAGTGACAAGTCCCCTCATCCGTCTGCTGGCCCCTCCGAACCTCACGTGACACATCCCAGCACCCTGTTGTCTTGGCAACGCCTAATCTACCGATTCTTGTACTTACTTGCCTCAGTTCCTTATTATACGCCTCCGTTCACCTGATAACGTTTTATTTGAGTAATAAATATCTTTCTTGTACGCTGCGACATCCCTTGTGCGGTTACTGACAGTATCTATCTATCTATCTATCTATATATCTATCTATCTATCTATCTATCTAAACTGTTTCATATTTGGCTATCTGATAGAGATTTTCTCTTTCTTTCTATCCATTTATCTTTTTTTCCATATTTGACCCTATCTATCTATCTATCTATCTATCTATCTATCTATCTATCTATCTATCTATCTAAACTGTTTCATATTTGGCTATCTGATTGGGATTTTCTCTTTCTTTCTATCCATTTGTCTTTCTTTCTATATTTGACCCTATCTATCGATCTATCTATCTATCTATATCTATCTGTCTATCTATCTATCTATCTATCTATTAATCTAAACTGTTTCATAGTTGGCTATCTGATAGAGATTTTCTCTTTCCTTCCTTCTTTCTATTCACTTGTCTTTCTTTCCATATTTGACCCTATCTATCTCTCAATCTATCTATTTATCTATCTATCTATCAATCTATCTATCTATCTAAATTGTTTCATATTTGGCTATCTGATAAAAAATTCTTTCTATTCCTTCCTTTCTTCCAAACCATTTGTCTTTTTTCCATATCTATCTATCTATCTATCTATCTATCTATCTATCTATCTATCTATTCGTTCATATATTCTGTCGATATATCTTCGAGAGAAATTCACGGATAAATCTAAATTTCGATGAGATGAATTTATATTACAAAAAATCTAGACATCAAAACTGTTGCCCTTAAGTGGAAACGTCCATCATTACTGACAGCTAAACAGGGAGAATTACACTTTTCATTTCAAGTATACTATGAAATGACTCTCTCGAAAATCGACTGTTTAGAGAAATGGTTGATTCCTTTGAATAATTGAAAGAATCAGAACTAAATGATCAGAAATTCTTCGTATGCCGGGCAAAACATAGAACCGATGAAACACTGAATCACGTAAAATTAGTAAATTGCATAATGGAGCTTTTGCCTCTCCGCCGGGCTGTTAAACTCGATGGAAAGACCGGCGTTTCGTTAAAGCGGCTACCTATTGGTAGCAGGTTCGATTCCTGCAACAACAACTTTTTATTTGATTGTTTATCCTATTTACGTTGACTAGCACAAGTGACACGTAACAGGAGGTCGTTTCAAATAATACAACACATTCATAATTATTCTGTTGGATTATACTTCCAGTTCTTGATAATCTCAAGTTATTTGATGGACTAATTAATTCGTTATGTTCTGAAAAGAATAAAAGTAGAAATAATCCATGTAGGATTTAAGGCGGGCAATCCTTGAACACTTGGGAATAATGGTGTAACACAATCTTATTAGTTTCTCTTGTGCTGTGCCCGAGTTAAGCTTTGTAAAATATCAAATTAGAAATAAAACTTAGTTTGCATTGGTGCTTGTGTAGTGGGGTATTTCTTTTCAGCGATCGTTAAGAAACAACAGTGCAGAACATGGATAGTGAATGGACAAGATGAGAACGTGAGGATTAAGCATATATATGTATATATATATATATATATATAGAGAGAGAGAGAGAGAGAGTGAGAGAGAGAGAGAGGGAGGGGAAACTGTTAGATTTGCTGGTTGGTTTAGGTATTTCTATGTTTTTTCCCTGCGGCCATTAATCGGTGTAGAAGCTGAATTAAAATCAGAGATTTTGAATACTGATTTTTTTGGGCTACGTGACCCTCCCCAAATGAACGTTTGGTGCAACATTGTCTTCCCATGCCTCATTTAGGTCTTCATCGGATAAATTCTATGAATATCTATCAAGAGACAGCTTGCATCATTCATCAAGTGTTCATTTAGTTAATCTCTTGGGTTTATAACACACACACACACACACACACACACACACACATATATATATATATATATATATATATATATATATATATATATATATATATATATATATATATATATATAGAGAGAGAGAGAGAGAGAGAGAGAGACGGGGAAGAATTAGAAATATCAAAACCAATCGAATTTTTGCCGAACTCCAGTCCAAATAGCAGGCTGAAGTTGACTTCGTTTTCTCACCGTAACAAGAACAAAAATAATAACAATACACACCTAATTAAGGGAAGTAAAATATTCACTGTTTGTCTAACCTGTCATGTTGAACCAAACCGATATATAAAATTAATATTTCTATATTGTGATTTGTATTTATTGCTAAATGATCTGTAAGCAACTATCTTACCTACTGAACCAAACTGACAAGTCTTACACTTCAAAAACTTATATGAAATCTTTCCTTTATTTTAATCAATAATATTTCAATCGTATATGTAGAGTACAAAAGTTGAAGTAATCATCTTCAATCGGAGTGGAGTTTGAATCTACGGCAACCAGGCTTAAACTGATTGTATTTGTTCAAGAATCCTGACTATAATGGTCTGGGCAGATTTTTATTATCCTTTGTAACAAGTCTTCTCATCATTCTAGGGTTGGAATCAGGCCCATAAGCCTACTCAACAGCATTTACAAACTGTTCACAAAAATCATCACCAACCGGATCACTAAAACACTTGATGAAAACCAACCACGGGAACAGGCTGGATTTAGAAGAAGCTACTTGACCATGGACCATTTCCATTCAATAAACTAGCTGAAAGAGAGAGCAGCAGAATACAAAATGCCACTTGCTGTAGCATTTATAGACTTCAAGAAGGCATCCGACTCCGTAGAAATCCACACGGTCATGAAGGCCATCAATCTACAAGGTGTAGACTCTGTATACGTCAGAGTACTGCAACATATATACAATCATAGCAACTCCTTTATCAGGCTACATAAAGGCTCTAAACCTTTCCAACATCAAAAAAGAGTTAGCCAGGGCGATATCAGCTTACCCAAACTCTTCACAGCCTTCCTCGAGATGATTTTCCGTAACATGGGCTGGAAAAATAGAGAAATCAAAATAGACGGCGAATATCTGAGCATCCTCAGATTTGCAGACGACATCGTATTTTTTTTCCGGAGAACCTGTGCGACCTTTAACTAATGCTAGATGAACTAAACGAAGAAAGCAAAAGAGTTGGCCAACACATAAACTTTAAAACAAAAATCATGTGCAACAATCACATCAAGAAATAGGGACTTCAGTAGGTGGTAGTACATCAGTCCATCACCCCCCTCCCGTAAAAAAAGATATGAAATTTTTGATTTGAATATAAAAATGTGGATATCTTTGCTCATTCCCATCTGAGCAAAAGACTTTCTCTATTCTATGATTTGATAAGTTTACATACACATTGATCCACTTGGAGTGTAAAAGAAAAATGTGCCCATGTCAAATGAAATCCCCTAACCGGTCATTTCTGGACTGGGCAGCAATTGTCACAGACCCTTAATTCTCTCATGGGGACCAAAGCTACACAAATCCACGGGTTAAATCACTTTCTTTTAAGGCTCCAACGGCTTTTTGGTTGAGAATAATTCCGTGATACAATAGAGATAATCTTGAGGAACCTGTGGTCTATGGTGAAAAAAATAAAAGGAAGAAGAATGTTTTATTTCACTTCATTTCTTTGGTAATAATGACTGCTGCCACTCAATACGAGTATGGCGGTTTCTACTAGAGCACATTGTCTTGTGCCCTCCATGAAGCAGCGTGTGTGTGAGGAGGGACTGGATGCGCAGTCTGTTCTCACCTCATCAAATGGCAGCGGCTGCAAAACAATCTTTTCGCTGCATACTACACCTTCATACTACACCTATACTACTACATGGTAACCCATCTGTGTAATGACCAAGCCTAACGCCGCTCAACTTCGGTGATCTTAAGGAAAATGGTGTAAACAAAGCTATTTCTTTGGTAGCATATCAGTTATTAACGTAAAACTCCAGCAATGACGTTAGGATTTGAAACATGAAAGCTACCAAAATCACTTGAAAGTCAGAATCACTCAAAGAGCAAGGCAAGGAGAAATGTTTTGAAAAACTTCAAGAGATAAAGAAAGATCAACATTGATATAAGAGCAAACCAAGGTAAAATATATCATAGAAGTAACAAAAATGAAGATGGGCGTGACACAAAGCAAAAAAGAAGGGTAACAGATGGTGCAATAGGTTAGCTGATTGGTGCCCAAGGGTTAGCAAACAGAGTACAAAAAGATGGCGAGGTAGAATAAAAAGGTTTGCCGGAAAGACTTTGCAGACTTTGGCA
>OY735237.1:13031355-13053855 GCA_963457665.1 Thysanoteuthis rhombus | reverse complement strand
AAGAGACTGAGACCGATAAATCAATCGATAGATAAATAGATATTAAGCGTGAGATCGATGAATATTTAGGTAGATATATATGCACTACATAAAACTGGAACAATCTACACACATAGGCAAGCGCCCACGTATTGACGGGTAGACTTGCTTAAGTATAACAAAAACATCAATATGCGTCATATACAGACTTTGAGCGTAATGCGCATATAGGTTGTAGCTACATACGCATGCGCACTCTATTCTATATTGTATTGTGCAGATTTTCTTTGATTGACTCACTGACAAAGAAATTGCAAAATTATCCACACCTCGAGGCTGACACAGCTTTAATTCATCAATCTGGTAATGAACTAAGGTTGAACTTGAAGAAACTGCATACACAGCATTCCGTACGTGATTGGAACAAAACCCAATTGTTGAACCGGTAACAAAAAGCAAATAATGATAATAAATTATTATTTTCCCAGGAAAAACGGTAAAAAATATCAAACCAATAGAAAGTGTCCAATATTATACTCGAATAAGTAGGAAGATATATCTCTTACCTGTTTTCCTAACTAATATTTTATTTCTTTTTTGTATTCTGATATTCCCAATTTTGGCATCAACCAAATTGACACAGTTACAGAAATCTATCTAAGGAAATACTTTCATACAAAAAGCAAGAAAAAATATTAACTGATTTTATATTCGGTTAAGTTTTCCCGACTAGATATAGCTATTCAACTTTTTTTCGTACAAAGTTCTTTTTCATGCGCCGGAAGATGGCTGCTACGTCTCTATTTAAAACTTTGAGCGACTGACAGAAAATCTCGGGAGAAATTTCTTTGTCCGCAGGTTTCTCACTCTTGCAACGAATCGAATAGTGACTCAAGATAAATCTATATGAAGAAATACTTAAAGACAACAAGCGAAAGAATGATAATTGTTTCCATATTCAAGTTAGTTTTTAGTGTGATGATTTCGACTAGCTCTTCAACTTTTTCGTTGTACAAGGTTTTCCTTCCTGCACCGAAAGGGAGCTACTTCAGCTCTATTCCAAACCTCTACTGACGAGATATCTCGCAAAAATGTCTTTCTTCTAGACCTTCCTACTACATTAGTCAATCGACTAATGATTCATGACAATTTGCAGATCAAAATGAAGGTAGCCAAACCAATGATAATCTTAGAGCAACTATCAAGCACATCGGTCAGAAATTTGCAAAAATCTCCCCCTTCTTTACCCGATTGTTACAAAGGATAAGCATTGCAGAATTAAAGCAATTGTAAAATCCAGTTATTATCCTTTTACACTGACAGAAGATAAAATTGCAACACTTTGAAGGAAGATACCAATTTTGACTTGAGTACAGCATGTGAATGCTAGGGTTATTAGACATTCCGATAAAACTCTCTTTGTCCATCTTGTGACGTTGTAATACTCATACCAGAGCTCTGTTTCTGTCTGAGCTCAGGCTCATGTTAACTGATAAGGAGAATATACAATGTATTAATATGGAGGACTGAGTACTGTTAATACCGAGTCCTTGCTTTGGAACCTGTGGGGGTATCGATCAGTATTTGTGATCATTTATTGTATTGTATATGACCCGTACGTTTAATTTTGAGTGAATGGAAACGCATAGTCAAGGTAAAGCCATTCTGTTTTCCGTCCGTGAATAATTTACTGATCATAGCACCGGAACCTGATTTCTTCCGCCAAAGGTTTTGCTATGCTCTGTTTCTTTTTTTAATCTAGTGAACCCATTTTCTCAGACCTTTATTTAGCCCCGACATGTCATTAGGTGTTTTAATGAAACAGGAGTATAGCCGTAAAAAATTGACGGAGTTCTTTATGTATGGATCTGCACCAAGGAATCGGAAGCTATTTTATTTGGAAATCTATTTTTCATCATCATCATCATCATCATTCTTTTATCATCCGTCATTGAACATAGACCCTCCCCAGGATTCGCCACATTTCTCTGTCATGGGTGTCGTAGCGCCAGTATTTTCTGAATCTGTCTAATTCATCTCTCCGTCTTGTATTTTGTCGGACTTGGTTTCGCATGTGATCTCTGGGGATCCATGTTGTGAGTTGTGATGTCCATCGGTTGTCTTTTATTCTTGCAACATGACCAGCCCATTGCCATTTGAGTTTTCTAATAGATTTTATGATGTCTCTGACCTCCGTTTTCTACCTTATATACTGTACTGTCTTGTGATCTCTCCATGTGAGGTTGAGTATGATTCTCTCAAGCGCAAGTTGCATATTTCTCAGTTTGTCATCTCTTGGTTGGGTTCCATGCTTAATAATTTAAGTATCCCAAATTTATTTTTTTAAGTGTCATTACAGCTCAAACAGTTTTAATCTACGAATAGCCTCAGTCCAAGTTTGAACTCGGTCCGCCGATTCTATTTCCTCCACTTTCTCCAGTGAGATCACTCATACGTTATAAGGTGATTACACAAGTGATTGATAAATTCCATGTTTAATAATTCAAGTATCCTAAATATTTTTTTAAGCGTCAACACAACTTAATCTGTTTTAATTTATGAATTGCCCAAGTCCAAGTTTGAACTCGGTCCGCCGATTCTATTTCCCCTGCTGTCTCCAGAGAGATCACCCATACTTTATAAGGTGATTGTATAATTAATTGATAAATTCTATGTTTAATAATTCAAGTATCTTAAATAATTTTTTAAAAGGTCAACACAACTCAAGCTGTTTTGATTTATGAATTATCTGAGTTTGAACTCAGTCCGCCGATTCTATTTTCTCAGCTGTTTACTTTTAGATCACCCATACGTTATGAGGTGATTATACAATTGATTCGTAAATTCCATGTTTTATAATCCAAGTATCCTAAATATTTTTTTAAGTGTCAGCACAGCCCAAACTGTTTTGATCTACGAATCGCCTTAGTCTGAGTTTGAACTCGGTCCGCCGATTCTATTTTCTCAGCTGTTTACCTCTAGATCACCCACACGTTATAAGGCGATTATACAATTGATTGATAAATCTAACTCGACTATATCTGCACATGTTTCACCCCTTTCCTTAAAATCCAATAATATTTCCCGAACAATCTATATCGTTCTCTTGTCCATCTTATCCAAGAGCCGTTGACTTACCAGCGGTTCAAAACTCCACCACATTGAGTGTCTTCAAGCAATGATTATAGTTCAGCAGAAAGAGTCATTCTTCGGTTGATTCTGTTTAATCCAAAGCCTCTTTTATAAGCAAGACACCGTGAAATGAGTGCAGATTGGACCCGTTATAAAAGCAATGAAATAAGAATGTGAATGGTTGATGGCCTATCGGCGTGACACTCATCTTTAATAGCCTGGAAAATGTTGTTGAGAGCTTCACTCGTGCCCTCCACGTTAATGACTTTAAACCTTAATCATGTTTTCTACTGTGGGACGTGCAAATAAGAGCTGTAGGACTCACACATGCGCATTTGTGTGCAAGCGTGTAATTACATTTGCACCCTTGTAGATTTCTGCCCAGAACCGGAATATCTTATGGACGAAATAGCATCAGCTGGGCTAAATGAGGCCTACAGCCACATAGCATTGGAACATCAGTTCTCGTACGATCACCGAGGTTAAGCAACATCGAGCCTGGTCAGTTTTTAGATGGGTGATTACTTGGGAATACCACGTACTGTAAACAAGGATGGTGGAGTGAGTGACACATCGTATGTTTGTCGGCTCTGAATCGATTTAATACATAGCAAACGGACACATGAGGAATTTATGATGTAGGAAGCCTGAGAGGGGACGGTCGATGCCGTAGCCAGCATAAGGGTGCTACGTGGCTTGTTAGTTGAGCTTAATGAGGAAATCCATTGACTTCTGAAGAATATTTTGCATTTTCTAAAACTCTGATTGACAAGTTTGGACACGGGATACCTAAGATGTTAATTCTAGTTATTTCTTTCAATAAGCTATGAAAATACTCAGTTGGAGAAATATCCGTCGGTGTGCGTCTGTGTGTGCGAAAATCATGATAGCTTGACAAACGGCGATTGAGCAAGGTTAATATTTGCCGAATACATTGGTCAAAACATAAAGCAGTCCAGGTTCAAGTTTCAAGTTATTTGGATCCGTGGTCTCGGGAGATTTAATAAAGTGAATAGAGTATCAAAGATTATAGATTTATCTTTTTAGTTTTATCTCCCTTGGCTTATGCTCTTTGAAAGTTTGTAAATTCAGATCTAAAATATCTAAATTGGCTAAACTGGAGAGAAGTAATAGAAATACTTCAAAGTTTCGACGGACAAGAATTTATTTTAAATGACGATTATGGCAGGCTATAAAGTCCAGACCTTCCATACATCTACCACAAATTCACCTTGGATTCTTGAGATTGTGAGTCAAGTTAACTCAGAATTTGCAAGTCACCCAATCAAAACAACCTTACAATAAATATATTTTCCCCACATGTTGCTTGCTGAATATGGGTAAGTTCCATAAACCGATATGTCTCATCTAAATATTACTTTCTTTATCCCTTTTCAAAATACTACATCCAATTATTATCAAGGATACAACACATGCTTGGTGGTAGATTAATCTCAGTTTGGTAATTTTCCTTAATAATCTATCCAGAATTATTGCTAGTAGAATCTGGAAGTAATCTTTATTAAATTGTCTATACTCAGTATTGTACAAAATTCCTGATTTAGTGATTTCTTGGGAGCAGCATATGATTTTAGCATTGTTTTTCTTGAGCAAGAGAAAGGATTAGGTGAACCTTGCCGAATCATTGATGGTTATTTGGTCCTAAAATACGATAGCAGAGAGATAGCAAAACTTCATCTTCCTCGATGGCTAAAAATAGCTGAATTTTTAAGAATTCCTTTCATTTCCAAATAACTTATCGCTAGAAACGTATGCTCCGAAACTAGGGTTAGATACAATTTCTAGCGATAAAGATAGTTGGAAATTAAACATCTAGCGATGTATTGCCACCAAGTTGGATACATTTCTTAAGAACAAATCACTTGGGATTATAAGATGATGTTTTCATATTTTTTAATTATTTTTTTTCTCCGGTTAAGTAATTGCCGAATTTATATTCGCGATATTTTTTTACGCGAAAAATGAAAGAAAGAAAGAATAAAGATTCAAAAGAAATAATAAAAGAAGAAAACCAAGTCTACTTCAAGTTGAAATACAGGTAAGTTCTTATTTAAAGTACAAATTTTTTTTCGGTGAATCTTGTACTTTTCATTAGCACTCTTACTTGATTACTTGAGGTCGACTCATCTGTAATTCAATTTTAATGTAGCCGGCGATCTCACAGACATTTCTCTGGCGAGATTGACGAAGAGACTAAGGGAAGCATATCAGCAAATGTCCCTCTATTTTTACGTTAAGGATTAACCCGGAGAAAAATATGAAGACTTGACGCATTGGGTGCTGTAGGTTATCGCTGAAGCAGGTCTTCTTCCAAGTACCAATTTTATGAAGGAAAAGAAAAACCCGCAAATATTCACAGATGTCCTCTTCAGAAACACGTTTAACAACCATTTCCTGCACATTTCAAAATTGCTGCCGTGATCCGAAATTGCAAGAAACATATGTCTTCAATTCTATTTCAATTCATCTGGACTTATCAAACGTAATCATATCTTCTTTTTTCTTTAAAAAAAAAAGGAGGGTAAATTTGATTACAAACCATTTTCCTGTTTCTTTTCCCCCGATATGCCTTAAGTGTTAAGGCAAACAATAAGTACAAAACTAACAAATTGTGAGGCCAACACGTGGACAGATCCAGACAAGTGAGTATAGATACAAACCAAGTGTCTGTCATCGCTAGCAAAGCTGGAGAGGTACAGATAGGCAGACAGATGGGTCGTTTGATAGATAGGTATATACGAAATAACTCGTCATCTCGTTCAAAAGAATTTTGTTGATTCGATACTAATTTAGTAGTAGACTATATTTGGATGTATCTCCTTGAAAAGGATCTTGTATCATTAAATAAACGAGACAACATCTGATTTTCACTATGTCTGCATTTTTCTTGAACAGATTTAGAGCAAACACATTGCATTCTCATTCGCAAACAATGATTTAAAACCAGTAAACTAGTTCGGGAGCATATGGCATCAAGTGTGTTCAGACGTTTGATAAACACTGTCGTTATAATGAGGTTACTGTTATAATGGTTGGATTTTATTCAAAGTGAATCGATAATTAGAAATAAAAAAAATTGTCAAAAATATTTCTTATTATCCTCACAGTTTGTCTTCAATCCACTGCAGAAACTATCAAGCTAATATCTATTTATCCTTTTTTTTTCTTCTTTTAAATATTTTTTATGCTGGTTTTATATAATAATCAGGTACCATCAGTTTGGTAAAGCTTATTATGAAGCACAATATTAGCATGTGCAGTTTCAAATATATTAGCAGTTTTGAGAACTACATTCATTTCTATGAAAGTCCATATGAATCGGGATTGGAATATCTGCTTCATCCACGCAACTGTTAATGACGACTGACTGATTCTGTCCATAAAAAAAGAACTGCTAATTGCAAATCAGGGACAAAAAGACGCCCTTTTCTTTAACAAAGTTAGAAGAGGAACATATATATTCATTCAAGTTTGTCTGTCTAAAATATATCTCCAAAAGTTCTCAATGAATTTCAATGACATTTTGCAGAAGGGTGGGTCATGGGCTTAGAAAGAGTTGATCAAATTCCAGCTGGATCCGTGTGTTTCTTTTGATTGAGAGATATTCTTTCATACCCTATCACGATATAATTGCCCATGTTACTTTGGGTGGTAGTATTTTAAGGAAAAACGATTTTTAATAAAATGCCATGAAGTTTCCATGTGTTGTTGCGGCAAACTAATCCCTTACAATGGTCTTGCAGAAACATAAAATCATACGCGATATTAGAACACGTATGTCATTGAATGGAGCCCTAAGAGCGAGTGCTATTACGATGAGTTTATCTTAATGTTAACTTGTGGAGAACTATAATGATAATAGTTTTCTATTTGATCTGCTCCTCACTTTATTTCTTCTTAACTTATTTTCATCATCTAGAATATTCGTAAAGCAATTTTTGATCGATACGTTCCCTAAATCCAAGTTCAGATCGATTCAGTGAATTCATCAAACAATCAATACTATTCACATTGATTCTCTTTACTTATGTATTTGAAAATCAATACACTTAATTTGAAAATGAGAATTGCTGGAAATTTTATGTTTTCAATTTTTTGCGATGAAAAAAGTCATCAAAATATTATGTTCTTTAAAATTTTTATCGTCAGTCGATGTGCGTTCGAAATGTCATTTCTCTTTTTTTTCAGAATATATATATATATATATATATATATATATATATATATATATATATATATACATACACACACAAAGAAATATGTATATTTGTTATATTAATGTTTACCATGACAAATTTGTTTCTTAAACTTGTTTTCAAATGGTATCTCGATGGAATTACTCTCTCTCTGTCTCTGTCTCTGTTTGTCTCTCTCTCTCTCTCTATATATATATATATATGACCGTCCAGTTCAGCAGGAAAGGTAGGATGCCAGCCTCTGTGACTGAAGCGAAGGTTTCGATCCTACCTCATGGTAGTAGATGGGATAATGGACAGTCTATAGCCACACTGAAGAGTTATGATGCAACCAAACAGCTGTCTGTGGATGACTCAATTATCATTATTATTATTATTATTATTATTATTATTTGGAATCTCACACCAGTTGCCTGGTGGTAACCGCTGGAGTTTGAGTGACAGCAAGTCTCCTCAAGTCTCCAGCCCTCCTCTCCTGCTACTCATAGGTCGCAGTAATTCTACGATTTACAGTTTCACACCGGTTGCCCAGTGGTTATCGCTGAAGGCTGAGTGACAATAAGTCTCCTCAGGTCTTCAGCTAACGTCTCCTCCCTCTTTCGCATATCATGACAGAGCTACTATTCGTTGCAGTCCTTATATCTCTAGCACCTTCCTCAGTATCCGTGCAGTTCCAAGTAGCGCTGTGGTCTGTACGGTCTCTATCCTTCCCCTAATCCCGATCTCCTCCAGTCTCTCCCTCAGCGTTTTGGGGACAGTTCCTAGTGCGCCCACTATGACCGGTACTACCCTGGTTTTCATGTTCCACATTTTCCTTAGCTCCCTTGCTAGGTCCTGGTATTTTTCCCTTTTTTCACCCTCCTTCTTTTTTACTCTATGGTCTGCAGGTACAGCAACGTCTACTATTTGGCAGGCCTTCCTTTTTTTGTCTACTATTACTAAGTCCGGCCTTCTTGCCTGGATGAGGTGGTCAGTTTGGATGTCAAAGTCCCACAGTAGTTTGTGGTTGTCATTCTCCAAAACTGCCTCTGGCTTGTGCTGATACCACTTTTCCCCATGGTTGAATCCCATTTGTTTACTTAGTTCCCAGTGTATCATCGTTGCTACTCTATCGTGTCTATGCTTATACTCCTTCTGGGCGAGCTGACTACATTCACTAGTTATGTGGTTTACTGTCTCATCTCTTTCACCGCACATGCGGCATTTGCTGTTTGTCTGTGTTCTGTCGATTTTTGCTTTTATGTAGTTTGTCCTTATGCTTTTGTTTTGGGCTGCCATGATGAGCGATTCTGTTTCTTTCTTAAGGTTTCCCTTTCGTAACCACGTCCATGATTTCTCGTCTACTATATCTTTTATCTGTCTTTTAAACTCGCCGTACAATTTTTTCCCTTCCCACTTTTCTTTTCTAGTTTGCTGTACTGTTCCATTGTTTTCTACTTTATTGTTTGTTGCACTATCCCTCGCGCTCTTTATGATTTCTTCACTATTTGTTTGCACATATCTATATAGGACTACTTTAGCTCTCTGGACACAATCTTCTATGCTGATGAGCCCCCTACCACCTTCTTTTCTCTTAGCGTATAGTCTATCTGTATCATTATTATTATTATTATTATTACTATCCATCTATCTATCTATCTATCGATATATATATATATATATATATATATATATATATATATATATATATATATACATATATATATATAATACCCGTAGAAAAGTGATGGAATTGTTTAGGTAAAGATCGGCATTTCTGCCAATGATTATCTGCGCGATCCATCTAGGAACAAAGTGTTGCTCGCTAGCATTTCTGCTCAAGATGTTCAGTGTAGTATCCATGCATTCATTGAAATATTTTAGACACAAAAAATATATATTTCATAAACCATATATATTTCGTTTATATACATATATATTTATGTATAAAAAGATGAAAAGTATTTCAACGCATTTATAATTAATCATATATATGAATGCATTTTATTGTTTGAAATTTCATTTGAAATGACCCCAGGTGATTATACGGAGAATGTATCACTTTACTGTGAGTGTGAATGGAATAAACAATTGAAAAAAAAACGAAGCTGCCTCAGAAATAGAACCTGCAACCGACGAGGAAGTTGCTTCAACGTAGTGTTAAGCTTTCAATTCAGCTAAACAGCCAGATGGGAAGGCCCACGTATTTGGACATTTGCAGTTTAGCTTGACTGGAAGAGCGACTCTACGTTAAAGCAGCTCATTGGTCACGGGCTCAAATTTCTTTTATTTTCTATTCGATTCACGCTGTCCAGGCCAAAGGACAGACGATTCAATAGAATGAATATAAAATGTGTTAAAGCATGAACAATTCACGGGATATCATTGCATTTAGGAATTTTGATATAACATAATGCTATTTATAAACATTCTTTCAGATTGTATATCCATTTCTTGATAACATAGTTGTCGCGTTGAAGGAAACAAATAGAGCGGTTATAGACCGTGAATAAACAATGAGAATTTTGAGTGAAAACGCTTATTTTGGCCTTTACATTACCGGCAACTGTTTAACTCAAAGGTAAAAGCCAGGCTACGTTGAAGAGGCTAGCCTATCTGTTGCAGGTTCGATTCCTACAACAGCCCCATTTTCTTCAATTGTTTATTCTATTTACGTTGTCTGAGCCGAATGATACATTCACCGTGTATATTATTTCGAATAAGAGTTTCAATATGATATAACACAATTTATAATCATACATAAATATGTATATGTACGTATATATGCATATATATATATATATATATATATATATATATATATATATATATATATATATATATATATGGGTGTGTAAGTGTTGGTGGCAAAAAGTTTGAGAAAAAAATGCTATCCGATAATCCGTTAATTTCCAAGCGATTCCATTGTCCCGTCGGATATGCCACTCAACTGTCGAGATCACTCCCCCAGGGAATAAAGGACCTCATTTTTCAAATAAATATGTTCTCTTAGAAAGTTATATTTCGCCTTGATTATGTATGAACACAAATCTTTATTTCTCCGTTTTAATATATACTATCCATCTATCAACCATTGTATGTTTTGATCTATCTATGTATCTCGTCTGTTTGAATCTATATAAGTCTGTTTATTTCTATCAATCCACTTACATCTCTCTCTCTCTCTCTCTCTCTCTCTCTGTCCCTCTTGCCACACACACACATACATGAAAGCAGAAGTACACACATACTGATAACTAAACTGAAAACACCCTATTCCTCATATCCATCCACACTTATCCTTTGAGCGAAAACTTACCACTTTTTCTGCATCTCCCCTCTTTTCAGTTGATAGAACATTCCAATGTTGACCTTATTTTATTCACCCTCCCTCCCCTCTAAACAATCCATCACGAAATAGTTTTGTACAATTTGCTAATTCACCCAAACATGTAAACAGCTATCGTTTTTTGCAACAATTCTCTGCATCGGTAAGTGCTTTTGAAAATACTAATGTTAGTCCAGCAAAATGCATCAAGCCAATCTTCAATGAAAATAAAGAATTCAGATGTAACTCGCTTATTCAAAGAATTTCTCTTTCCAAAATTTTCAAATCAATACCGTTATATATCACCGTAATCTACACCGCAGGGGTGAGATAGTTAGCAAGCAAGTCCAGCAAACTATTTTGCCACGGCATTGAAATAGATCTTCGCAAGAAGCCCAGCTATTTGGCGTTGAGCCTGATTACCCCAAACTTAGAATGGCCGTGGCTATTCCATCTTTTTTTTTACGTTCCCTAACATCAGTTCTTGTCTAATTTCCGAGAATCACCCAGGGCCACCTCTCAGTACCTGACCGACCACCCGGAGCACTGCTCTGTATCCCGACAGACCGACCACCGGGGGCACAACTCCGTACCCCGACCGGTCGCCATGCCTGTCATGCAACCTTTCTGTTGGTGAGCCAGAATCGTAGAATATAAACAAACTTTGTTCTTGAGCCGAGTGACAGGAATGAATCTGTTGTGCGTTTTTCAAACAAACACTGGCTTTAGAATGGTCTCCTGATTTTGAGAGGAATTCGGCAATAGCGCCAAGTTGTTTGTTGCTGAACAGCTGTGATCGTGAAGAGGGGGGTGGAGGAATGAAGGGTAGAGAGGGAGAAATTAGAAAAGGAAGAAGAGGGTGGAAAAGTATGAGAACAAGAAGAAAAATAGCTAGAACAGGAAGAAGGAAAAGATGAACGAGAATAAGAAGAATAAAAATCAGAAGAAGGAGAAGAAGGGAAGCAAATAAGGAAAGAAGATGAGGATGAGAAAGAAGACGAAATGGAAAAGAAGAAGAAAATGGAAATAAAGAAGAAAAAGAAGAATGAAAAGAATAAGCACAAGAAGAAGAGGAAATAGCAAAGAAATAAAAGAAAAAGATGGAAAAAAGAAGGGAAAGAAGCACAACAAGAAAAAGAAGACAAAGACGATTGGAAAGAAATAGACGATGGAAAAAGAAGATAAAGGAAAAGATGAAGGAAAAGAAAATGGAAAAGAAAAAAATGGAAAAGAAATAGAAGACAAAGGAAAAGAGGGAAGAAAAGAAGAAGAAGATGGAAAAGAAGGAAGAGGAGACAAAAAGGGAGAATAAAAGAAAAGAACAATGAAATGAAAACAGGAAAAGAAAAAAAGGAGAGACAGAAAAAATGGAAATGACATGAAAAATATTGCTGGTACGGAGAAAAAGAGGAAGATAAAGATTAGCAGGATGCGATAGTGCAAGAATAAGAAAAGGGAAAGGGAAAGAAAGACTAAAAACGAAAGGAAGAAACATCCTCCATTTTAACCTGATATTTCACTTAAAGAATATTTTGAACTTCATTTCCTTAATAAAAGGTAAATCGTTAAGGAAGCTGTAATTTGTGATTACTAAATTACGAAATTACTAAATTACTAACTATATGACCACCAAACCTAACAATGTTTAAGGGGATTGCATACAAGCAATATAGGATTGTTGTTAAAACTTCAAATGAATCAAATTTTGATTAAAGATTTACCGTTTCTCTCGTTTAAAAGATCCTTCGCTTTACTTTTCAAAAACCATCATTCCTGATGTAACAAACTGATACTTATCCAAAATATGTTGTACCAGTTTCTCTGTTGATAAGACGAGAAGAAACCACACTGTGTTTGGATTCGGCTGATGTAATACTGTTTATTTTTTTAAACAGATTCCTGTGATGCAAAAACCACCAAGGCAGTCACTCACTGTCAATGGCGGGCCTCTTTTGACCCAGAAGCGCCACTCTGTGAAATAAACATTCCTTTTTTTTAAATTTCTTATTCTTTACCAAAACGTCATATGCAAGACAAGAGTCGACGATTTGGATATATTTTTTTCCCCGAATTGGTGTCCAGTGTTGACCGTCTAAATGTTTTCAGTTTTTAATTTGGGATTGATTTCCTCATTCAAAATATTTAAAATACATATATAAATTAGCAACTCTGATCCAGAAAATATTATCCTACCTAATTCCTAAAATTTTCACTTGCAATAAAAGTCTTCAAATTTTTTCCATAGAAGTCAAATTTTATTTGTTAATCGCCGTGGGAAAAACAATTACGGATATAATCGAATTTCTATGAGCTAATTTTCCTGGCAAAGAAACCACTGAACTGATTTTGGGGAAGAGTCCATCGTTTGAAATCGTGGGTAGGAGGTATTTCATCAGCAGAATTGTTAACTTCAAGTCGAAGTTACAGACTTAGAAACTGAAAGGAATCAATCAGTCCATTAAAGAATATAATTGGAAACTATTCAATATATCCGTTCTATTATTATTGTTCGAAATCCAACAATCATTTGACAGCAATTGTCATCTCCATTTTTATCTCACTGGTTTTAGACATGAACACACTGAGATAGATAGATAGATAGATAGATAGATAGATAGATAGATTGATTGATTGATTGATAGATATGGACTCAAATAAATAAATAGATAGATGGATATAAGTAGCCTGGGAGAGATAGATAGATAAATACAAACAGATTGAAATAGATAGAGAGGTAGATAGATAGATAAAGATCGATAGGGACGGACTGTAATTGATAGATAGATGGATAGATGGGAACTGGAATATATATATATATATATATATATATATATATATATATATATATATATATATAGAGAGAGAGAGAGAGAGAGAGAGAGAGAGAGAGAGCTGAGCAAACTGAGATAGATGGATAGATAGATATGAACAGACTGAAATTGATAGATAGGTAGATAGATACACACATGCTGTTCCAATTTTTTAGTCGTTGTTTTGTTCGCTCACAAGAGAAATTATGTCTTGTTAAAAAAATGATGTGAAAATTGAAAAGACCAAAATTTCCAAAAATAGTTAAAACGTACCTCCTCGTTTGACACTTTTAATGAATCTTGTATAAATGAAGGACTGCTACCCTATCATACTTTACTCACACACACACACACCCACGCACACACACACACACACACACACACATATATATATATATCTATATATATATATGTATATATTAGAGGGAGAGAGGACAGCGAGCAAAACAAAAAGGTACAAATATATGTATGTGTGTGTGTGCGTGTGTGTGTATATCAATACGGATATTTGAGCATTTGTGTTCATCTGCAAGTATATATATTGTATTTCTTCCTCCGTATATGTGTATAATTTTAAGCGGCTTATCAGCTCAAGTGTGTGGAACCATGATGTACTTGTGTGAATTGATGCAGAACAATGTCACATCGTTTTTATTAAGCGTGTCGTTAGCCAACAAGTGGGTGGGGACTAAAATCAAAGAAGTTATGCCGGAGGGAAATCTTCAGGAAAGGTTTTTGACACTTGTTGACAAATCCTGTCAGTGGTTCAGATTATGAGTATCAGGATCAGGTGAATAATAGAAAGATACCAGTCTTGGAATAGTTATATATTTATATATATATATATATATATATATATATATATATATATATATATATATTGCATGTGTGTGTATGTGTGTGCATGTGTGTGTGTGTGTGTGCGTGTGCCACCTGTTGTAACCAGCTGGAAGCATACCCTGCAGACATGCTGCTTCTCAAATATGTTTAACGTTTCTTTCTTTTGGATGCATTCAGCACGGTCGACATTGGAGGGGGGGGGTTAGCAGTAAGAAACCAAAAGCTGTCCACCCATTGTCAACCTTGACCGACGGACTCTGTATGTATAAATGTATGCATATATATATATATATATATATATATATATATATATATATATATACACAGACACAGACACAGACACACAGACACACACACCCACCCACCCACCCACACACACACACACACACACATATATATATATATATATGAGTGTGTATACATTGAGAAAATGATGTGTAATTCGACAGGAACAATCAAAAATGCAAAATACCTCGTTGAAATAATCCTCTGTTATTACACGGTGATTGTATCACTTTCCCATTTCCTTTGATTGTTTATTCCGTTTATGCTGTCGAGTCCAAATTCTCATGGAGATAATTTCAAATAGCGTTTCAAACTAATATAACGCCTTTATAATCATATATATATATATATGTGCACGTGTGTGTGAGAGAGACAGAGAGACAGAGAGACAGAGAAGGAGAGAGAGAGTGAGAGAGCGAGAGAGAGAGAGTGTTGGGATATCAATGAGTAGATTGAAAATGTTCAAATAAGTAGTCTTCAAATTATCACTTTTCTTGTCAGAAATGCCAAGTTTGGAACGTTAAGTGAGTCAATTCCAATACTTTTTTGACATAATCAGTTGAAAAATAACTATTATCATCCAAGACCCACAGAAAAATTAATTGAAAATCGTTGCATAATGACATTGATGTGTACTAAGCTTAGTACAAATATGAGGCTCTCAGAGAGAATTGAACTCACTACAGCAGTAATTGTCCATGAGAGATGCGTGCTAACCATCACATCATAACAAAGAAACATAATTTACGGATTAATCGAAATTAACTCGGACAGTTTGGTCTGACACAGGGCCAATAGTGTGAAGTATGCTGTAAAGATCAAATTCATTATAGTAGCACTTTTGAGACTAGCTTGATATCTTTTAATTCATATCAAAGTTCCAAGTTGTTGTTAGTTTTTCGGTGAGGGATTTTCATTGTTATTATTCATAACAACCTTTACTTCCAGCTCTTCACTATTATCATTATTTTATTACAAGACTTACTCCATCTTATTATAGTTGCTTTGTAAATGAAACATTTTCACTATCATTATATTACTAATTTACCAGTGCTGTCAAAGATAACGGTGCACATGGAATATATGGACATACACATTGCATTTTATCAATTCTAGCAATAGATCTGAATGTACTCTTCCCACCAATTTATTTCATAGATTCTTTCGTATTATTTTTCGTAGATTTTTTCTGGTTTCCTCAGTTACATTGCACTCCAGAGCTCCGGTGCCCCGTGCAGTTTCAGGGTCAGCAGGTCTCACGCTGCGTCTCTGGTTTTGAATAAATGGATAGCAGAAATTCACATTGTGGTGAACTCAGAGAATAGAGTTCTATTAACCATAAACAGATTTTAATTACTTTTTTGTTTGTTCTTTTTTATTTTTGTTTTTAGTTTTTATTATATTTTTCAAATTCAGCGTTTCTTTTACGTCATTAGAACAGGGATGGAATTCTATTTCTCTACGTCATTTTTTGTTTGTTTGTTTTGCCACGTTAGTGGCGCCCCTTAGCGTGACAGAAGACTTCAGCACAAATACTTATTGTTATATGTTGATTACTAGTTTTACTTCATCTTGCTTCTCGTCAATACAACGCTCAGGGCTGATATAATCTTCAATCGCTGGAGCAAACAGCTCGGAAATAGAAATAGTGATGTAACTTCCGGCGAGACTTGAACTTGTAACCCACACCTCAAGGAACAGTCATTCATGGACGTTGCTCTTAACCTATTCGACCAAAGGAGGTTCGATGATTGTGGGGAGCACGTATCTAGAATCATTCAGGTACCTTAGTCCCTCTTCCACATTCTACATATTTTATTGTTCTCTTACGTGGAAAAAAACCCACATCAGGTTATTTACTCAATAGAAACCGTCACATGACCAACATTTTTTGGCTGCATGCTTTGCTGACGGTGATCAATTAAAAATTGGGAAAGGGTTCATCAATGTTTAATTTACTTCACTGACCTATTTTGTAAGGCTATGATCACTAAAAAAGTCTGAATTTTCTATAACAAACACAGGCCAAAACCAGGGATCAATTTAGCATGAACTTACATTGCAAACTGAACCTGTACTACCTAATACATATTATGGGGGGATCTTAAGATAGTAAAAAAAAGCCCCTTTTCTAGACATAATAAAGAGTGAATGTTTAAATTATTATCCCTCTAGCTCCATTGATGCTGTCTGTACCCGTGATAAATTCATACAGACAGAGCCAGTCAGCCAGCTGGATCAACTCGAAAACTGAAGAAACCTATCCTTACAATTCTAGTGCCAGCTTTGGTTGATGGTTTCTAAAAAAGGAATCTCACACCCATAGGCATTTTTGAGACGCACACCCGGTAGTAGGAATCAAAGTCCTTGTGACCTGCTGTCTTCCTGTCCAAACATCCATATCTAACGACAACCCCCCAGCTCCTGTTCCACACCCATTTTTCTCTCTTCCTCCTTTAGCCACAGTACTAAGCACCTCGGATTTAAAATCGACGACGGCTAACGTAACACTTCAATCGTAAAACTACTCGTCCGTAATGAAACAAGTACTAACAGCTTCACCGCAAAGCCGTTACCACCATCATTCTACTTACGTGGGAAAGGCAGCTTTCCTCCCAGTCATCAAACACACTAACAACCGCCTTTCTAGCACCAGTTCCCACCCCATCTTTCCACTGTTGCCCACTCTGTTAGCAACCTGGCCCAAAGCAGTCTTTGAGAAATCAAAACCAGTAGACGTTGACTAAGTACCTCTCTTATTAGGTTTCGTATTTAAGTATTTCATATTTTCACTATTTCATTCCTTGCTCTTGGCCAAAAGAACTTACAAGAATACCTTGATATAACTCGAAATACAACTGGATACATACATACATACATACATACATACATACATACAAATATGTATATATATTTTGCTCACATATATATATATATTATATATGATATACATGTATTGTGCAAGTAACATATATATATATATATATATTGTATGTATCATATACATTATACACATATATTAAATATTTCATATTTGTATTAATATATGATTGATATATATATATATATATATACATATATATATATATATATATATATATATATATATATGTATACATACATACATATATATTTGTTGCATGCATATTCTTATGTATATATTTATTTTACGTATAAAAATATATTTTTTATACATATGAATATATCAATATGTATCATAATACATACATATATATATATATATATATATATATATATATATATATATATATATATATATATATATATATATATATTTGAGTTATAAATTGCGTTATATTACATAAAACCTTTTTTTAAAATGATTTTCCATGATTACCCAGTTAACATATCAGTCAATTCAGGTAAACGAAATTGAATAAACAGTAGAAGAAAATTGGGCTGCTGTAGGAATTAAACATGTCACCGTGAAGGTTGCCGCTTCAATGTACACACGCTCTTATCATTGTGTCAAACAGCCCACCGGTAATGCAAAAGTCAAATAACTGCTCTCAACTCGAGTTTTCGTCACGTTTATTCTTGATTTTTTTCGTCACTCTCAAAGTAACAGTATGGTATTTGGAAAGAAAAGACACACACACACACACACACACAAAGATATATATATATATATATATATATATATATATATATATATATATATATATATATATATATATATATATATGCATTTATATATATATATGTGTGTGCATGTGTGTGTGTCTCATTCTTATTACATATGTATCATTCGTATTATTCACACACCTATATATATATATATATATATATATATATATATATATATATATATTGTATACACATCCGTAATGTTTTTGATATGTATTATATGTACATATAATATATATTCATACATATAAAATATATATATATATGCACACACACACACACACACACACACACGCACATATATATATATATGTGTGTGTGTGTGTGTGTGTGTGTGTGTGTGTGTGTGTGTGTGTGTGTGTGTGCAAGTTGCAAACCAGATGTTATGGTGATTTGAACAGTGCACACGACGAGAGGGGAATTAAAAAAAGCAATGCAATCAATGAAGGGAAATAGTTCGATAGAAAAAACGGTACACAATTTTTAGTTCAGTAACACACACACTTACACACGTATATATATATATATATATATATATATATATATATATATATATATATATATATATATATATATATATATATATATATATATATATGTATATATATATATATATATATATATATGCAATGCTCTTCCATAAGAATAAAGCATTCTGGTGGATGGGGGATTTATGTGTAAATAGCTATACCTCGCTTAAATTCAGCCATACTGACTGTTCTGTTCCGTAGCTCAGAGGTAGGATATCGGTCTCCAGATCTGAAACACAGGTTTCAATCTTGCCTCGCGGTACTGGATGGGTTAATGGAATGTCCATAGCCACATTGAAGAAATGTAATACATCGAAACAGCTGTCTGTGAATGACACAATAATATATATATGTATATATATATGTATATAGACAATTACACACACTCATACATTCAAAGAATTAATGCATTTTGTATGTCTGCATGTATGTTCCAAGATGCAGGCTAATTTTTTTGCAAGTGGGTAGCTGAAATTAAAGCCGAAGTTCCTAGGCTATGTATCTCTTTCTGACTCCGCATTTGAGTGGATTTTCTTCTCTGATTCTATTGAATTTTCCCCAGGTGAATACTTTGTATCCAAGGAAAGATACTTAGGTAACACTCGGTATATATTTGAGTTCCTAGAGTAACCAATATACTTTGATATTCACCAAGTTGATAAGTGAAATTGTAATTTGGACTATTATAAATTCTATAATAATGTATTATGCACTGTCAGATCGGAATATACGACGGTTATGATTTTTTAAAAATAGTATCATAGTGTAGTATCTTCCCGATTCCTGGCTCTTGTAGGTTACGATTTCTGACTGAGAAACCTCAAGTTGGAAAGAATCGGAAGTAAGACCGCTGGGAGGAGTAGGAGGAGGAGTAGGAGGAGGATGAGGAGGATAAGGAGGATGAGGAGGAGGAGGATAAAGAGGAGAGGAGGAGGAGGAGGAGGAGGGAAAAGGGTGGGTTAGTAGGAGGAAAGAATGGAGATAAGAAATCTGGAGAAAAACCCGCGCATAATAATGTTACATCAGCACAAGACTAAAATTATGGGATACGCGATGACATCGTAACATAGAGTATGTCGTTATTTCGTCGGTTTCGGCACGAACAGATCCATTAGTTGATAATATACACTACGGGATCATAAAAAGAGGTCTCTGCTTGGGTTGGATTTGAAAATTAAACGATTCTCGCGACATACCAATTTTCGGCTAGAGTGCAAACAATCTCAACGTTGGGCGTTTTGCCACTGTAATTAAACTCAATAAATCAGGTAATTATATTGTAGAGCCCCGGGGACATTTCTGCTTTTTACAGCTCCATCTTGACATGTGTCAACTCAGAATGCGTTGAAAAGAATGAAAAAACGCCCTGAAGAAGATCTTTTTTAGAAATTATTACACATTGTAAGAGTTCCTTGGTGGTATGGTTAGCATGCTCTTCATGTAGATTACTGTGGAAAGAGTGACTTCCTCTGGTTACCCTAGCTTAAAAAAGGTGCTGCGTTATGGATAATTTATATGCAAGCCAATGTAGTTGTTCAATACTCCTATGTTGAGTACGATCTTACTGATAACAGATTACCGCGGTTGACTTTTTATATCGCAACGACAAGAACAAGAGGATTAAAAAACAAGAATAATCCTCACTTAATTTAGGGTGAGGGAGTGAAATATTCACTGTTTTTCTGTCTGCTTCAAACCAAACTGATTTATAAAAACAAAAGACATTTCCCTGTCGCGTTTTTAGATCGGCAACGAAGTGATCAGCTATTGTGTTTTCATTTATAGAATTTATAAAATTCATTTTATCTACAAGATTCTTTTCATCTCTGCGATTAATAAAATTCCTTTATCTTGTTCTTTAAAAAAAAAAATGTCTAATTGTGACTTTCTCTAAAGAAGAAGTAGGTGTCAGTACCCCCTGGATCCATCCCCGGATCCACGCCTGAATGTGATTACTCCTATCATTGTTGGACTTCACTTGTCCTTTTAATTTGCTCGGTTTATTTTTTAAATATTTGCCGGCGTTTTTTTTTAATCTCGATACCATTCTTTTTAATTTGATTACCTTAGTTTTTGACTTTCTGGACGTATTTCAAAATTCAGTCGCTGTATTTTACAATTTGGTTACTGTATTTTCTTAATTTGTTCGCATCGTATTTCAAAAAAGTTACAGTTTGAGGACTCCTGATTCCTTACTGTCTGAGTAACGAATGAAGGGAAATATAGAGAGAAATTAAACGAAGGAACGAATGCAGGAAAGAAGGAAAGAAGAATGAAAGAATGAAGTAGAGGAAGGAAAGAAGGAAGGAAGTGAGGAATGAAGGGAGGAAGGAATAAAAAACAAACAAACCAAATGAACAAAATAATTAAAAAAAAGGGAGAGATCTCCTATCATATGTCTATATAAATTGATTTTCCTCCGTGAAAGCATCTTGATATAGGGCCATTTCAAATTTTTTCAACTGTTCTCATCCAATTCGTGGTTTTAAAAATAAACAAAAATGGCGGATACAAGAAGGATCAGAAAAACAATCCAAAGAAAGTTAGATCAGCGTTTTTGCTTAATCGCCTGATTCTCATGTATTTGTCTTTGCAGGAGAATATAGATTATGTCCGAACTTAATGGACATGTTTCTTTGTAACATGGAATATGAGTATAGATTTTTCTTATAATGTTTCAGACTCTAACATTGCATCAGGATTACGTAAAGTAAGATTACAATACCGGGAGCCAATAACATGGCTTTGCTAGACTTACCGTTCGGTTCATTTAATACCAAAATAGTCCAGTAGATAATGCTGAATGAAGTTTTATGTCCTTTTTGAAATACTTACCGTGCAAATATATACATCGTTCGCATTAAGCATTTAGGGTACTTTATCGTTTCAGGAGTGACTCGATCCGACGCTATAATCTTCATATCCATGTCTAGTAAGAGCTGGTTAACAATGGCTAGGTTTAGATTAGCATTTTTGATTGACTGACATCATTATTATCAAAAATATTGTTGTTTTTCTCGTTATGAAAATACATGGTGGGATTGCCTTGTGGCTGAAATAGTTGCGTATTTCCCACCGTCACCAGTCTTACAAAATGAAATGTCAGATCGAACTGGCAAACCTATTTACTTCGACGAGCCTGAATACACGCAAGTGTTGCTCTTCGCCTGTACAAAAATAAATTGATAAAAATTATAATTTCTTTAATAAAAAATAAATTAATGATTACTGCTTTAAAATCATTTTGGAATTCATTGAATCATGACGTCTTCAATTGTTTTGAATAAATGATTGAAATTACTCGTTTGTAATTTGGGTCTCGTGTATTTGGACTTTAGTTACAAAAGAATGCATACTGCTAGCTTTGATGAAGGGGCTGTGCAGCCCCTAGTGTACTCAATCAGCTACTGGGTGCAAAGGGAAATTTACCCTGATGAAGAGTTCTCCACAGTCTCTGCCCATGCCAGGAACTAACCCCAGACCTTCTATATGTGAGATAGATATGCTACCCATTTAGAAGAACTGTCGAGCGTCAAGTCAGCAACCCTCCAATATAGGGGATTATGAGTTCAATTTTCTTATTCTTTATTCCTATCCACGCATGTAATTTATTTGACCACTGCTGAAGATTACCCAGCCAGGTTACGAGAAAAAGCAACAATTAAAATGAAGGTTAATAGTAGCAAAGACTAAATAGTAATGTTTGAAAGGTGTTAGAAATAGTGCCCGTGTATGAGGAACCCACCGAATCC
>OY735237.1:13006257-13031155 GCA_963457665.1 Thysanoteuthis rhombus | reverse complement strand
TTCTATAATAATGTATTATGCACTGTCAGATCGGAATGTACGACGGTTATGATTTTTTAAAAATAGTATCATAGTGTAGTATCTTCCCGATTCCTGGCTCTTGTAGGTTACGATTTCTGACTGAGAAACCTCAAGTTGGAAAGAATCGGGAAGTAAGACCGCTGGGTGGAGGAGGAGGGAGGAGGAAAAGGGTGGGTTAGTAGGAGGAAAGAATGGAGATAAGAAATCTGGAGAAAAACCCGCGCATAATAATGTTACATCAGCACAAGACTAAAATTATGGGATACGCGATGACATCGTAACATACAGTATGTCGTTATTTCGTCGGTTTCGGCACGAACAGATCCATTAGTTGATAATATACACTACGGGATCATAAAAAGAGGTCTCTGCTTGGGTTGGATTTGAAAATTAAACGATTCTCGCGACATACCAATTTTCGGCTAGAGTGCAAACAATCTCAACGTTGGGCGTTTTGCCACTGTAATTAAACTCAATAAATCAGGTAATTATATTGTAGAGCCCCGGGGACATTTCTGCTTTTTACAGCTCCATCTTGACATGTGTCAACTCAGAATGCGTTGAAAAGAATGAAAAAACGCCCCGAAGAAGATCTTTTTTAGAAATTATTACACATTGTAAGAGTTCCTTGGTGGTATGGTTAGCATGCTCTTCATGTAGATTACCGTAGAAAGAGTGACTTCCTCTGGTTACCCTAGCTTAAAAAAGGTGCTGCGTTATGGATAATTTATATGCAAGCCAATGTAGTTGGTCAATACTCCTATGTTGAGTACGATCTTACTGATAACAGATTACTGTAGTTGACTTTTTATATCGCAACAACAAGGACAAGAGGATTAAAAACAAGAATAATCCTCACTTAATTAAGGGTGAGGGAGTGAAATATTCACTGTTTTTCTGTCTGCTTCAAACCAAACTGTTGTATAAAAACAATAGATATTTCCCTGTCGTGTTTTTAGATCGGCAACGAAGTGATCAGCTATTGTGTTTTCATTTATAGAATTTATAAAATTCATTTTATCTACAAAATTCTTTTCATCTCTGCGATTTATAAAATTCCTTCATCTTGTTCTTTTAAAAAAAATAATGTCTAATTGTGACTTTCTCTAAAGAAGAAGTAGGTGTCAGTACTCCCTGGATCCAACCCTGGATCCACGCCTGAATGTGATTACTCCTATCATTGATGGACTTCACTTGTCCTTTTAATTTGCACGGTTTATTTTTTAAATATTTGCCAGCGTTTTTTCTAATCTGGATACCATTCTTTTTAATTTGATGGACCTTAGTTTTCGATTTTCTGGACGTATTTCAAAATTCAGTCTCTGTATTTTACAATTTGGTTACTGTATTTTCTTAATTTGTTCGCATCGTATTTCAAAAAAGGTACAGTTTGAGGAATCCTGATTCCTTACTGTCTGAGTAACGAATGAAGGGAAATATAGAGAGAAATTAAACGAAGGAACGAATGCAGGAAAGAAGGAAAGAAGAAAGAAAGAATGAAGTAGAAGAAGGAAAGAAGGAAGGAAGTGAGGAATGAAGGGAGGAAGGAATAAAAAAAACAAACAAACCAAATGAGCAAAAAAAGAAAAAAAAAGGGAGAGATCTCCTATCATATGTCTATATAAATTGATTTTCTTCCGTAAAAGCATCTTGATATAGGGCCATTTCAAATTTTTTTAACTGTTCTCATCCAGCTCGTGGTTTTAAAAATAAACAAAAATGGCGGATACAAGAAGGATCAGAAAAACAATCCAAAGAAAGTTAGATCAGCGTTTTTGCTTAATCGCCTGATTCTCATGTATTTGTCTTTGCAGGAGAATATAGATTATGTCCGAACTTAATGGACATGTTTCTTTGTAACATGGAATATGAGTATAGATTTTTCTTATAATGTTTCAGACTCTAACATTGCATCAGGATTACGTAAAGTAAGATTACAATGCTGGGAGCCAATAACATGGCTTTGCTAGACTTACCGTTCGGTTCATTTAATACCAAAATAGTCCAGTAGATAATGCTGAATGAAGTTTTATGTCCTTTTTGAAATACTTACCGTGCAAATATATACATCGTTCGCATTAAGCATCTAGGGTACTTTATCATTTCAGGAGTGACTCGATCCGACGCCATAATCTTCATATCCATGTCTAGTAAGAGCTGGTTCACAATGGCTAGGTTTAGATTAGCATTTTTGATTGACTGACATCATTATTATCAAAAATATTGTTGTTTTTCTCGTTATGAAAATACATGGTGGGATTGCCTTGTGGCTGAAATAGTTGCATATTTCCCAGCGTCGCCAGTCTTACAAGATGAAATATCAGATCGAACTGGCAACCCTATTTACTTCGACGAGCCTGAATACGCGCAAGTGTTGCTCTTCGCCTGTGCAAAAATAAATTGATAAAAATAATAATTTCTTTAATAAGAAATAAATTAATGATAACTGCTTTAAAATTGTTTTGGAATTCATTGAATTATGATGTCTTCAATTGTTTTGAATAAATGATTGAAATTACTCGTTTGTAATTTGGGTCTCGTGTATTTGGACTTTGGTTACAAAAGAAAGCATACTGCTTGCTTTGATGAAGGGGCTGTGCAGCCTCGAGTGTACTCAATCAGCTACTGGGTGCAAAGGGAAATTTACCCTGATGAAGAGTTCTCCACAGTCTCTGTCCATGCCAGGAACTAACCCCAGACCTTCTATATGTGAGATAGATATGCTACCCATTTAGAAGAACAGTCGGGCGTCAAGTCAGCAACCCTCCAATATAGGGGATTATGAGTTCAATTTTCACCTTGTACTTATTCTTTATTCCTATCCACGCAATTAATTTATTTGACCCTGCTGAAGATTACCCAGCCAGGTTACGAGAAAAAGCAACAATTAAAATGAAGGTTAATAGTAGCAAAGACTAAATAGTAATGTTTGAAAGGTGTTAGAAATAGTGCCCGTGTATGAGGAACCCACCGAATCCAAAATGACCGAGGCGACCAAGTATAAATCCAAACCTATCTACCGCTATGAAAGCCAGCAATGCAGAACATCAACTCTAACTATAGAGGTGTAATTCTATTTAGCCTTGAACACTCGGCTCAGCCATATTTGTAAAAGACTTGCTACCATTCAAGTCTCTCTATGGGTTTATTCTTCATTTCCGATCCATGCTGATGGCCACCGGCCTTGGGATGATGTTCAAAATATTTTCGATGGAGAAGCAAATAGAATTAGGATTGTATAAATACCAGGCAAAAATTGATACTGGGTGATAATGCTTCATCATCATCATCATCATCATCATCATTTTTGTTTCCATTTCCGATCATTGTTTATTGTTGACTTGGCAATGATTTGATCATGTTGCAAGAGTGTAAGACAACCAGAGATCACTTGCGAAACCGTGATCAGCAAAAAAAATAAGATTGTGTAATGAACTAGACAAGTTCAGAATGCATTGGCCTGAAGCTCCCAGGATAAAAAGGCCTGGTGAATCCTGGAAAGGTTCATCGCAGACACTAAAAGGCTGACATCATACAAACTGCCAAGGAAAGGCGACGAGAGCTTTTTTTCTTGGCTATTCATGATGCTGATATTATCGATATAAGATATAAGACATTTTCTGTTCATCATCATCATCATCATCATCATCATCATCATCCTTTTAACGTCCGTCGTTGGACATATACCTTCCCCAGGATTCGCCATAATTCCCTATCATGGGCATCGCGGAGCCAGTATTTCCTGAATCTGTCAAGTTCATCTCTCCATCTTGTGTCCTGTCGGCCTCAGTTTCTTATATGATCTCTGGGGTTCCATGTTGTGAGACGTGATATCCATCGGTTGTCTTTCATTCTTGCAACATGGCCTGTCCATTGCCATTTGAGTTTTTTAATAGTTTCTATGATTTCACGAACACCTGTTTTCTTCCTTATATACTGTTCTGTCTTGTGATCTCTCCATGTAAGGTTGAGCATGATTCTCTCGTGCACGTTGCATACTTCTCAGTTTGCAGGCCTGTCTCTTGGTTAGGTTCCATGTTTCAGCTCCATTAGTGACTATCGGGAGAATGCATTGGTTGTATACTCTTCTTTTTAGGATTATTAGGATCATCTGGTTCTTGAAAGTTGAGCTTGCTCTGCCGAAGGCTTGCCATCCTAAAGTGATACTTCGCTTGATTTCCTCCTCTTTTGAGGGTCTCATGGAGATTCGTTGTCCTAGGTAGATGTAGTGGTCTACTTTGCTGAGTTTTGCATTTTCTATCTTGACTTTCCCTGATAATTATCTGAAGAACTTAATATCACATACACATATATATCTTTTAAATCTACCAGTTACAGACTGTTGTAAGTATTTTGATTGATAATATCTATCTGATTTTATTTGAAATGATCTCCCGTTGTTACATGGTGAATGTATCATTTAGAGTGAACAAAGCAAATAGAATGAATAATTCAATCTAAATTCAATCTATCTTGACGAAATGATACATTCACCATGTTACTACTGGAGGTCATTTCAAATGGAGTTTCGATATAACACTATGCAATTTATATACATTTATAGATATGATAGTGAACCAATAGGTTTACCTTGATACAGATTTTTGTTGAATTTGGATCTGATTTTTCTACATAATATTGTTTACACAAAAGCTTTGAATGAGCTGCATTGTTAAGGACGGCGTTCGTGCTGAAGAATTATCTTGCCATCCTTAGGCTACAGATTTATTGGTATATCATTTCATATCATCATCTTCATCTCCATCCGCCGGAAGTCCGTTGCCTCGTTTCACCTCCCTCCATGAGGACTGTGATTATGCTGATCTCTGACAAGCTCTTACTGGCGAACTTTTCTAATCCACTCCGCCACAGTTTAGTTTTTTTTTTTACTACTGCGTTTGTTGTCCTATAGACACCAATCTGATAATTTTTTGCGCTATCTGTCGTCTTATCTTGCTAAGTGTACAGCCCATATCCATTTTTGTTGACTTCACATTTGTATGATATCCTTCACTCCGGTTATGTCTCGAATGCATGTTGATATTTTCTTCTGAGTTACTAACAAACACACACTTGTGCACATATATATTGTTAAAATGTGGAAAGGAAAAAATAGGAGACTAATTCGTACATCTGAAGATTTTTTTTATATTCGACATAATTGCTTACGTTTCTCTCGGGGGAAAGGCAGGCTTCTTCAGAGCAACAAAGCGAAAGGATTTGGGGGAAAATGATGAAACTACACGAGAGTACCAGGATGATGATACATAGTCCCATGAAAAATAATTACATGAAAAAAAAACACAATCATAGATGTATGCATGAGAGCTTTTTTTTCGAGAGGGATTTTCCTCATGTGGGCTTTTCTTCGTGTGGGCTCTTTTCCATAAGGGCTTTTTTCAATGTGTGTTTTTTCCTGTGGAAAATTTTCGTACAGATCTCTTTAATGTGAACATTTTCTGGCTACCATATATATATATATATATATACATATACATATATATATATATATATATATATATATATATATATATATATTTATATATTTATATATATATATATATATCACATAAAAGTTGAAACATCGACTCAGAAATAAGCTTATAAGCACAGATGATTATCATTCTATTCACTAACTTATAATCTAACGGCTTCAAAACTTATAAAACGCATTACTGCGCTCACCTGGGTCTGCCGAATCATCATATGACCAAGGGGGCACCATCGCCAGTCAGCCGAACACACATCTCGTTCGTGCACGTGTTCAGCATATGCTGCGCTTTTTAGCTCGCACGGCTTCATGTGTAAGGTACGATGCAGTGAACAAGAGGAAGGACTTGAACTGGAGGCGCTTGGAAAAGGAGAGAGAGAAAAAAAGAGAGATTTGCAAGGGAATAATACTGAGAAGAGATAAAAGGTTGATCTTTAACTTTCTTTTTTATACACCTATATACCTGACCTTTTTCATCCTCTCCTCTCTGTGGTATGTATATATATATATATATATATATATATATATATATATATATATATATATATATATATATATATATATATATATATATATATATAACTTGTCATAAGTATTTGAAGTAACATATTGCTTGGTTTTTAGAGTTAGAAACAAAAACGTCAACATTGTTTATACCTGATAAGATGGTATGTAGCCGGACATGTTTGATGGTTCTTAAAGCTAAATTTCTGGGAAATATTTTTCGTAGAATTAAATTATTAAATCTAAAAAAAAAACATGTTTTTTCATTCCTCCTAAATCCTTCAGAACCGTCCAAGTAGATTGAAAGGGAGAATTCACATCGCTATATAAAAGTGGTGCCAAACTAGTCAGTTAATTTGAACTCCCTGCTCAAAATCCTTAATGGTCCCTGCAATCCTACGCATCAAAATTTTTTTTGCTTGTTCGAATACTTCTGAGCAGTAAAAAAGCGTAATATGTTACGTCCCTTGAGGGTATGACGGCCAATGACGAAGTCTTGATTTCTCTTGCGTCATTTGAGTGATCTTTGCAATTCTCAAGTCCAGGGCTTTACACCAACAAGTTTTCATGACCACCCTCTGGGTAGGATGCAAGTCCACTGAAAGAATACCCCCATCCTGATCACACCCCTCAGAGGCTACTCAATTAGCTGGCGGTGCAAAGGGAACTTTGTTCGAATGAAGTACTTTCCACACTCTTTGCTCATACCGGGAATCGAACCCTGGACCTTCTACATGTGGGGCAAACAGGCCAACCTTTACAATATCTGATGGTCAAATGTACCGCTCAAAAGAATCTGAAGAAGCACGAAACCTGTTTTTACTAGTTCAAGGGATATTTGCAGGGATAGAAGAAATTGAATCGCACCTTTCCCGATGGCATAAAAGCAAAGTGAATACGAACTGTCTCAGCCTTCTCTACGTTGCTCTAATTTTAGTACAAGTACTGCCAAAGCGAGCACATTCAGCGGGTTGCTTACCTCCAAATCAATCCGTTGAAAATTCGCTTCAAGTTTTATATTGCACATAGAACTTCCGTGCCGTGAATATCCAGTCGGCAGATGTTCTCTAGCGGAAACACCCCCTATAAATACACAATCGTGCCGGTGGGCTTTTTTGAAAATGAGTGTACAAAGAGGAAAACGATCTGATTGTGTTGATAACAGGTATACGCTTTGAGTATATGTTATACGAATATAAAGTTGGGGGTTGTATTTGGGCATTGAAAAATATTGATTTGTTATAAATATTCATATAAGCGAAGAATTCAGGCGTTGCCTGGGACAAAAGACTAAAGAGTTAACATGACCTGAAGTGCAATGATCACAGGGGACACTGAAAATAACCTGAATTTCGCCAAAGCCAATGAACATTTATTCTATGTAAGAATGAAAAAAAGCATTTCGTGGTATAAGATTTAAATTGCGTCGTCACACACCGTCAGGTTGAATTTTCCTTTTTGTCAATTTGATGTTCTAACTATCGTATGTGATAAAAATGTTATTGCACTCTATTTTTCTTTCTCTTTCATGAAATTATTATCTCAGTGACAATGAAATTAGCTATTAGTTTAAAAGTTATCAAAGCGGTAACAGATTTTTGGACGTTGAAATTTAATAAAATTCAAAGAATTTGTGAAATGTAATTTTCCTTATTCTAAATAAGTTTACCACATCAGTATTATTACGATGAAAAATATACGTGATTTCAAAAAGATAAAAACAAATTATAGGTGAGTTCAAATAATTGCAAACCTAAAAAAATCGATTAAAAGAAAAATAACTATAAAAATCTTAGTATTTCAAAGTTAGTTTCACTGTACATACCAACTGCAGGATGGTGGTGTACTTGAAACGTGATACTCGTTAATCCATTGTCTGTTGGAATCAAGTTTCCGCCACTTTACGGAAGTACAGTGTTCTTATTTATATTTTCGTAAGCCGAAATTGTCTAAAGTAGAGAAGTTATTACCATCAATTTATATAGGATTTTTTTTGTTTACCGTTCGCAGCGCCCAAATTATTATTATCTATTATCCTAGTTTTAAACGCATTTTAAAAAAATGATATTTTATTAAGATTCCAGTTCTATGATTATATATTGAAAAAAAAAAGTCTGCATATCCCAAAACTAAAACAAGTCTATTTATGAAAGTAACACTCCGATTACAGGATTATAAAAAAAAAAAATGATTTCGAATCAGGGCTTAAAAAGGTTCGCCATCATTGACCTAGAGGTCAGTCTCGGGACAGAAAGTGCAGTTTTTAAAATCAGGGTAGATATACTTTCTCTTCTCAGTACTCAGTCATATACTTCTAAAATTTGACCCACATGTTTTATATAAATATACTCTGAATGGTTTTTAAAAAAACCCTTTTTTCGGTTGGCAAAAGGTTAAATTCACATGTTTTCACAGTAAGCTTTTACAATGAACATTCTCCCTTCATTTTCGCCGTAGGGTATTTCCTTTTTCTCAGCCTTTAACACCTAACACACACACTTATGTATATATATATATATATATATATATATATATATATATATATATATATATATGTATATATACACATGCACATGCAAGCAGACACACACACACACACATATATATACATATATATATATATATATATATATATATATATATATATATATATATGTGCGCACACGTGTACGTGTATGTTCGAATAAGTAAGTGTATCGCCCCTTCTTTTGCTTAAGTTAAAAAAAAAAGATATGTGCCCACCTTAAACGATCCCTTAGGTTCCAAACAGCAGGAGTCACTACTGGAGACTGGGTTATCTCCCTTTCCAGGCTTTTGAAATGGGAGAAGGGTCGACGGGGTACTTACCTCTAACAACTCCTTGTTCCCTATCCTTCGGGCAGCATTTTTACTACTTGCTTTTTAAAGTTGGTAATGGAGAGGTTTTGCGTCACAGGGGCCAAAAAGTTGCCAGTCTTTGATGAATGAACATCTGCAGTATTTTGGGGGTTTTTTTTCGGCATGTTTGCTTTTCGAAAAAAATTTTTTTTCATTCTCTCAAGTAAACATTTTTCCATACTTGGAAACTGAGGAAACCAAAAATAGGATGAATAGAAATAAATAAATAAAATGGATGAATAGATAAATAAATAAACAAGTAAATAGAGAAAGAGTCACTTTTCGGCATTTGCATGAGACAAGGTTACACAAAGTTGCTTTAGGAAAAAAAAAGATGTCGAAAATATCACTGATATATGCTCAATTTATCCGCTTGATGAGCAAAAAAATCAGCCCGATAAGGGAACAGAGAGCGTCGATCTATGAACAGTTTCTTTTTCGTGAGAAAAAGCTAATTTGTTTAAGTTCCAACCCAGAAAATGCTTCATGAAATCATGATAGACATTATAGGATTACTTATCTCCCTTTTTTTTTGTTGTAATTATTCTCCACTCCGGTCCGCTATCGGATTTAATGTCGATATTTTTATCTCGTAGAGTTATTATTATTATCATTATTATTATTATTATTATTTGGAATCTCACACCAGTTGCCTGGTGGTAACCGCTGGAGTTTGAGTGACAGCAAGTCTCCTTAAGTCTCAAGCCCTCCTCTCCCCATTCTTATATACCACAGTAATACTGCAGTTTATAGTTCACACCGGTTGCCCAGTGGTCATTGCTGAAGGCTGGGTGACAATAAGTCTCCCCAGATCTTCAGCTAACATCTCTTCTCTCCCTCGCCTATCAATCCAGTGCTGTGGTTCACATTTCCGCTTTCATTTCCCTTCCTCTGTTAGGCCTCTGCTAACGTTTAGTGTTGCAGTCTTAATATTTCTAGCACTTCCCTCAGTATCCATGCGATTCCTAGCAGTGCTGTGGTCTGTACAATCTCAATCCTTCCCCTTATCCCGATCTCCTCCAGTCTCGCCCTCAGTGTCTTTAGGACAGTTCGCAGTACACCTAATATGACAGGCACTACCCTGACTTTCATGTTCCATATCTTCTTCAGTTCTCTCGTTAGATCTTGATATTTTCCCAGTTTTTCACTCTTCTTCCTCTTTACTCTATGGTCTACAGGCATAGCCACGTCTATTATTTGGTAGGTTTTCCTCTTCTGGTCTACGATTAGTCCGGTATTCCTGCTTGGTAGAGGTGGTCGGTTTGGATGTCAAAGTCCCAGAGTAATATGTGGTTTCCATTCTCCAAGGCTGCCTCTGGTTTGTGCTGGTACCACTTTTCCGTATGGTTGAATCCTATTCGTTTACTCAGTTCCCAGTGTATCATTGTTGCTACTCCATTGTGTCTGCGTTTATACTTCTTCTGGGCTAGTTGACTATATTCACTAGTTGTGTGGTTTACAGTCTCATCTCTTTCACTGCACAGGCGACACTTACTGTTTATCTGTTTTCCGTCGATTTTTGTTTTTATATAGTTTGTCCCGATGCTTTTGTTTTGAGCTGCCATGATGAGCAATTCTGTTTCTCTCTTTAGGTTTCCTTTTTGGAGCCATGCGCTTGATGTCTTGTCTGCTACATCTCGTCTTTTAAAATCTCCGTACAATTTTTCCTTTTCCCATTTTTCTTTCCTTGTTTACTATGCTGTTCCATTGTTTTCTACTTTGTTGTTTGTTGCACTGTTTCGTGCACTCTTTATGATGTCTTCTCTGTTTGCTTGCACGTACATTTCTAGATTGATTTTGACCGATAGGTGTAAAATAATGGTAGCGAAAATATTTAGTAATACGTATTATCGATGAAATAATTCTCTCTTGTGATTTGTCACTATTGAAAAAAAAATTGATTCTAATTTTCATTATTTTTTTAAAAATCATGGCATATAATTTACGGGTGAGTGGTTCGCAAAACTGCCCACTGCCAGGCGATTAAACGGTGCGATGGGGTTCCTGCTTTTGAGAACCTGTTACAGACTTGATATATACTTCATTTAGCCGAGTAAGTCCCAAGATTGAATAAGGGATTAAATAAAAGATTGTGTCATACTAGCTTCCCTATGCAGGCATCATACTTTCTTGGAAAATGATACAATACTCTTTGAACAAATGCCTGTCGCATCCGTGGGAAATACGTAACCATTTCAGCCTCTGATTTGTGCTGCACAAGACTGTCTATTTATCTATCGCAGTCGTTCCCCAGAGTAAAGCACATGCACGCACACACATACGTATATATATATATATATATATATATATATATATATATATATATATATATATATATATTGCATTATACGGTGGAATTTCCTTTTTGGAATGATCTGTTATAACACGGGGAATGTATCATTTGGCCAAATAATCAAACAACATACAAAATATCACGTTTTCTCCTCAGCATCAAAACATGTAAAGAGCAAAATCTTCTGTGAACTGCTGTAAATATTTTCTTTGAAAAAAGATTGCTTACTCCCATTGAAATGCATCAGAACATGCCCATGGAGTATTTAAAAAAATGAGATGTATCACTCATCTCTTGCGTTTTTCCCTCCACCTTCGAATTCCATTTTTCATCAACATTCTGTTGGATCACTTTACATCCACAATGCATATATATATATATATATATATATATATATATATATATATATATATATACATATATATATATATATATATATATATATATATATGTATGTATGTATGTGTGTGTGTGTGTATGTGTGTGTGTGTGTGTATTTGAATACTTAAAGGTGTAATGTATTAGGTTATTCGTTTTTCTGTATCCAAATTCTTTACCTGTGTATTATACAGAGATTTATTTCTTAATATATATATATATATATATATATATATATATATATATATATATATATATATATATATATATATACATATATATATATATGAATACATAAAGATGTTATGTATCAAGATTTTGTTTTTCTATATCCCAAATCTTCACCCACGTATATCTCATACGTAACATATGCATCCCATATGTACTATTTTCTTCAAAGTCCTGTCTCCTGTCTTTGAGTCACCTAAAAGTAAAAACCAACCTGCAATGGAAAAGAGAAAAAAATGTTTCCCAGTCTCAAAAGCGAATATAAGATTCGTTTGAATATAGATGTTGAGCATTTGAGATTAGGAAAAAAAAACATCGTCCTTGTGTAAACTACAGTTGTATCGTCCGGTGGTAAAGACCATCCGCTAATTTGAAATCCCAGCAGCTGGCGACTTATTACCTATAGTAATTATATAGTAATTCGATACTAGTATTAGTTTTAATGAATCACTAGGGGTCATCACGACCTCGGGCTGATGAATCAGATTTTGTCTTGGCTGAAATGGTGGAATCCTTCTACTTCCTGTTAAAGTAATCACTGAAACACAGACTTGTGGTTGATTTTGTGAACTATTATTTTTTCAGTTGTTTTTCATCAGTGTCGGGAAAAATGAAGAATAGAGTAATATATCAAGATTAGATCTCCTGCAGATGTTAGCTTTCCTATCTGAAGCAGAAAAGCAGCAACAGCGCTAGAACAAGTCTTGCCGATGGCATTTCTTCAGCTCCTGTCCGTGCTCTGTAATATTGGTCGTAGAATCATGGTCTGAGTAGTTGCGATTAAAAGCTACTGAAATTAGGATGAAAGAAGTTTCAATCAAAAAATGAATAATCCATTTTATGATGAGATTGAAGATAACAGTACGTCTATTTTTCTACACTTGGTGCATTACGGCTGTGTCACAATTGGTACACCTTAGTATATTAATTAAATATCATCATCAGCTTCCCTTTAGAGCCCGTTATTTTACCTAGAGCTTTCCCAAGATTAACCGGAATTTTTTTTATCAGGGGCGTCGCAAAGCCAATACTTCTTGAACTTGTCTACTTTGTCAAGCCATCTCATACTTTGTCGTGATCTCTGGGGATCTACATTGTCAATCACCGTGCCCAGCGGTTGTCTGTCTTTCTTGCCACTTGACCAGCCCATTGCCAATCTGGGTTTCCCACTGGATTTTATGACATCTTGTTTTTTTATTTCCTGTATCATATTGTGCTGTCTTATGATCTCTTTATGTTACGTTGAGCATGTTTCTCTCCTACCTAGTCATGTAAATTTTCCTGTATAAGAGGTGATGAAGAACTGAAATTATATATATATATATATATATATATATATATATATATATATATATATATATATATATATATATATATATATAACCCTTAATTTGCCAGACTGTGAACCTTAGCGGATGGATTATACATATAAAAGCCATGATTTTCATTTATTCCCGACCACTGACAATCCTTTCAAACCTGATTTTTACATTGATTGAATGTCATAATTATCTGAATCATGATTCTAGCTAAAAACTTGAAATATTTAGTTTTCAATACAGACATATCTGTAATGCCTGTGACCAGAAGTGTTTCAGATTTTGAGTATTTCCAGATTTCATGAACATAATGAGGTATCTCGGGGATGGATCCTGTGATACAATCCTTTTTCCTATCATTATTTTCAACAATATCTTTGCACGTATGTTAGAATAAGCAAAATATACAGCGAATAATGCGTTCTGATCGGGCTGTAGCAGTAATTCATTTTCTATTGAAACTTGCTTTATCTTTCATTGTTTGTTATATGAATATATTTTTCAAGTTTATAAAGAGTTACATGAATGTAATCAAACTTTTTATTGCAGTCAGAATGAGAAAAATTCCTTAGAAAACAGTCTCGTTTCTCATCTTTGAATCACACTACAATGAGATCAAGTGCAGAATTTTCTACTCGTGGCATTATCTCAGCTTCAAAAAAGTTTCCGATTTTCGAATACTTCGATTCCCGGTGGTTCAGATGAGGGCTATCCAACCAGTAATCTATTTTATCCTACAATTGTAAATATTAGATTATTGCAGAATATTACAAGAGATAAAAGGGGATTACGTAACACTTAACCTGTTAGCTGCCATGGACGGGATAACTCGTCTCATCATATCGTCAAGTCAGTGCTGCAGACAACACATCTTGTCTTTCGATAGTGTGTATCTCCTTGTGAAAGCAAATGAAATGTGCATATTTACTTTGGTGGTATGACTTTTAATAAAAGAAGACTTTCAGTTTTCAAAAAATTTTCATGAGAAAAAAGATGGCGTACCAGCTACAACGTTTGAAATATACTTGGCAGTAAACAAGTTAGATAAATCTCGCATGAACGTTTTATTAAATTCCCAACTTAGGCTGCTTACGTGATAGCCGTTGAATAAATGTGAAAAATGATATTGGAATTGCAATAAGAAAAAAAAGGCGCCCTACGTCTACTTTTAGCGGACAGGATTTACTACAAAAAGCAACAGGAATAGAATCAAAGAAAAACCATTTTTACAAGCATTATTTTTGGGAGTAAGTATAAATGAAATTGAATTGAATATTCAACGTATTCGGTTTTTTTTTACAGGCTACGTAAGCAGATGTTAAAGACATAATCCTTGATACACAGAAGTAGAATATAATTATGTGCACCCGGAAGTTCAACTTCTCTCACAATCCAAAAACGAAACCCAGAAAATTGAAGCATTAATAAAACATTTTGAAAGACGGATATTTGAAACTATTTTTTTTAAAAAGTCTTTGAAAGTATTATGCATTTTATCATATCATGAAATAGAATTATATCAATCATTGCAACCTACAGTGGGACCGGTTTAATCACTGTTGCTGGGCTCAGGCCATTCATGTGTTCTGACGTTAACATATATCTTTCAATGTATGAGGACTACGCCCAGTCCTGACTGTTCATGGTACGAAGTTGAAATTTTGCAACTGTACCTCAATGAGTAGGGAAAATATTTTTTTGACCCCCTTTAATAGGATTTTATTTTTGGGGTTCAATTTTCAATGAAATTTCATGCTAATTTGCACCCTTTGTTTTTGTCCAACACCATACACTCTCGTTTTTTTCTTCTTAAATTGTACTTTATAGTGATCACTGTCCTAAAGTCAAGAAAACTAATTCACTCATCGATCAGCCCTTTTCCTAATTTTTTAATATGAATAACCGATCGAGTTTTTTGAATCATAAATTTACGATTCAAATCGTATTTTGATATTTTCATCAAGGTAACATGATTTTACCCCCACTAAAATGTAGCATATATGCTTGGCAGTGATTCATAGTTTTCATTGGAATGCTAGTTCTAATCATAATTCAGATCTTTTCCAGTCTAAACCTTCTATGTATCATAACACTCGAATAGGATTTTCGGATACTGTATACTCTTCATATTTTTGGTCGTTTACAGTGGTTTCGTATGATAAGATAAAATACTGTTTTTTGTAACCTAAGTCAACAGTGGTCACTGAATCCTTATAAAATAGTACCAATAAATATTTGAGTTGCTGAATGATACTAGCGATCAGTAACCAAAATTTTAAACCGTATTTTCGGTCCTGTTTCCTATTTTCCTTCCATTTGGCCTCTAATTTCCCGACCCAACTAAATTCGCTAAAGTCATTATCCTCAATTGTCATTGCATCTTCTCTTTGTTTCTTACCTCGGCAATGTTCGCTGGGAGTTAATTCCAATCAAAGACCTGACGGAACAATTGAATACAAATATAAAGAGATCCAAATCGGGATGATTTGATCGCTCAACCACCTGTGCGCTTCGTCTATCGCTCTTCCCAAACTCTCTATCCCCTTTCCTTTAGATCTGATGGTCTGTCGGTCAATCTAATAGTTAATTGTCTGAATAAGAGCGGTGTAGGGGAGAAATTACTGACCAACTGACCATTCCGTTGGGCCAGTGGTCTTAGCTGGGCATAATTTGTCATAATCACCAGCTATTCCCCATATCTGGTTTCTGTCGATTCTGATTGATAAGTAGTTTGATGAATAAAATGGACAAAGGAATTGATTGATAGGCTAATAAGTTGTATCCGGCAGAAGAAATGAGGCTGTAAGCAATGGTGACGTCGGAGAACCAGGAATATCTTACTTGCCACAGATTTAGGAGAAAAAGGACAGTAATAATAATAATAATGATAATAATAATAATAATAATAATAATAATAATAATAATAATAACAACAACAACAACAACAACAACAACAACAAGGATGACTGTTGCAGGTTCAGACTCCTGTTGGAAGAGAAGTAACTCCTAATTCTCTTTTGAACATATTTATAGCAACTATATATATATATATATATATATATATATATATATATATATATATAAAAGAAAACAATATTTGAATATGCAACGATTTTGTGTGTGTGTGTAATATTGTATTTCGTAGATCTTAGTTAAAAAAAATGCTCAATAAAATTAGAGCCGTTATGAAATGAGTGAAGATTTTTTCAATAGCTTATTGTAGTTTGGAAATTCTGTTCCACACTAATAAAGATTTTCAAATCAGCTAGGTTAATTCATATATCAGCTCTACTGATATGGTATACAACCCTTTTTGAACCAAGATCTACTTAGTACATTAATACATATACACACTTTTGTTGTATATGTTATTGCCCGTTTTTATGGAAATTTTGATTGATTGAATTCCCATAAAACATTGTTGTATTGACTTTACATGAAGTATTAAGCGTGATATCTATAGAGAAATTATGAAAAATATAGAATTTGCTGTACATATGTGTGTGTGTGTGTGTATTTTATATTTTTCTGTTTTTTTCTGAATATTTTCTGAATATATATAATCATTTAATGATTTAAAGACTGTGAAGATGTATAATTCAGAATATATGTAATTATTCGTTGGAATGAAATTAGCCATTCCCCATTTCAAATATAAATCTTCGTAAATATGCAGGATTTGTAAGTTTTGCCCAGGCGTAGAGCGAACTGCCCACTGATCACTCAGTTGTGATTCCAAATTAAAGACTGGAAATGTGTTTTTTATACATCGGTTTGATTTAACTTGATGGTACGGACAAATAGTGAAGAATTTGGTGAGGATTTTGTTGTTGTTACATCAGTCAAATCCAAACTTGGAATGGTGTTTTTTAATAATAGTACACAGAGGACACTTGAAAAGAAATACGGAGTATATCATCTTTCAAAGTGTATGCCAAATTTGCTAAAGTAAAAAAAAAAGCAAAAAAAAAACCCCAATAAATTTCACCTTTGTGTAAAATCCGGGGCTGTATAGTCTGAGAGTACATGACAAGCTTATAGGGATAGAATATAGATAATTAGAGCCAATACCCCGGCTAGGGATTCAAGTTTGTGAAAGAAACTTACAGGCGACAATCAAAATGGCAGCACTCCTGCGCTATTTTACCCACGGCTGATGAGAGAGATGGTTTGATGTCTTTCCCAAGGGCATTAATACGAAGTGATGACAAACTGTTTCAGTTGGAATTTGAACTCGGTCCACCGAGTCCATTCTTTGTGCTGTTAATCACTCGGCCATACTGAAGGATTACATGCAGTTGAATAATTACCGGTCTATCTCTGTCTCCCTGGACTCTACTGGTCCCTTGCAGTCATTGCTGTAAAAGGACAGACTAATCGGACTTTCATGCACTATTTCCCACAACTGTCTCGCTCTATCACACACACTCTCGCTCTCTGTTTTTAAATTCCCCATTTTTTTGTTTTCTCTCTCTCTTCTTCATTCACTCCCATCTCTCTCTTCCTTTTACCCTTTCCTCGATCTCTCTCCAAATCTTTTTGTAGGAGCGTCTTCGTCTATCCATAAGAGGTCTGTCAGTCGGTTTGTAGGTCTATGCCTACATTGTTTATCAGCTGTTCCGAGTCAGATTTACTCGAAACTTGGTAGAAATGTGCCCCTTAGTAGATACTTCTTATCAATAACAAAATTTTGCATTCAGAATCATAGCAAAAATGGCATTTAAACTTACTGTCTTGAAGTCGATTTTCTCAGCTGCTTAGAGTAAGATTTACTTGGAACTTGAAAAAAGTGTTTCTTGTTAAGCTGTTTCGTGACTGAAATCAATTTCTCCTCAGGATCAAATGATCTGGCAATAATGTCGTTCAAACTTCATAGAGGACGCCTCATTGAACTTTCGGTTCTTGTTTATTGTATCTTTTTCTCGCTTTGTTCACTTATCCGTCTCTTACAAAGCCCGTCTTTATTTTACATCTATCCCCACCCTCTCTCCCTTTCCATTTCATTTTCTCTTTCCTTTGGAAATGAGTTTAAAAAATTAAGTTGTTCAACCTGAAGAAAAGAAGAGAACTTGGAGAAAATAAGTAGTTTAATAAGCGGATAAAAAGAGACGGGAGAAGAAGTCGGTAGTTTGATGCTAGAATAGGAAGGGAGAGAGGAGAAAGAAAAGGTAGTTTGAAAAGAGAAGGAGTTAGGAAGGTCAATAAGTTGGTAGAAGGAGAGCAAGGAGGAAAAATTGGGAGTTTGATAACGTAGTAGAAAAGGAGAGTAGAGAAAAAAATATTGTTAAAGAAGATAGGAAAGAGGAGATAAAAGGAAGTTAGGTAGTTGATGATTGTAACCGACATCATATGTGTGACAGACACGGCTCTTAATATACATGTGATATGCGTGTATGTGCTTTCACTTTCTCTTTCATTTATAACCCTCTTTCCCACTGTTCTTTGTCCCAATCTTTTATTCCACGAACACAATCCCTCCTCTTCCTCAATCTGCTACCCATGACCTACTTACTCCTCCCCCTCCTTTTAAGCCCTGCACAATAGCTGTCCGGTCTCTACTTCCTCCTTCCGTTTTGAATCAAAACCAGAAAACAAACCCCTATTGATTTGGCTTAATTACCCCAGTTCAAAGTAACACAAATATAACGGGGACTAAATCTGGCTTAGCAGGATATTGGTTTAAAGCAACCGTTTCCTAAGTATATGAAAATAAAGTCATTCATTGACAACACGACCATTTCAAAACAGTCTACACTGAAGAAAAATGGCTTGTTGGACAAATTTGAAAATATACTATAATTTGCAACACCTAAATTTATTAGTTATTTTCAAAATATACTTACGAGACTAGTTTTTCTCGAAGTACAATGAAAGAAATGTTACGGAGACAAACTTGAAATAATTACTCTAATTTGTTGCGACTAGATTTATTAGTTTGTCCCAAAGTAAATTTACTGGATTACTGAGTGAATGTATTTAGAGATAAACTGATAAATCTAGGTGTAATAAATTAAAGTATTTTTTCAAGTTGGTCCGAATAACATTTGGTTCAGTTGATATTTACCAGCCTAGTTCAGTAAATATGCTTTGGGGAAAACAGATAGATCCAGGCGTAACCAATCGGAGTAATCTTTTAAAGTTGGTATAAATTGACATTTTTTCCTCGTATGAAAAGTGAGTGATTGTATGGTAGTAGAACTAATACGTCCGAATAATTCAGATAAACTTTACTTAATTAATTCTTTCCACTTGTTTTTTGTCGTCTTATTCTTTTGTTGTTGCTTTTTATCATAACGATCCGGTCAGTTTTACATCGTACGATCGTCAAGTCAGTAACAGGAACCGGAAATAAAGGAGACGTTATATTCTGAATTTATTTGAATTTATTTGTGAAGTACCTTCATCATCAATCTGTGACTAGTTCATCTCTGATCATTTCGTTGCTTTATATCACAACGCTCAGTCGAATTGTCAAGTAGCATAGACCGGAAAATTTAAAGAATATGGAAATTTATATATTATGTTTGTCTGTAACTTTGAGAAGAGTAATTTACGCATTAACTTTTGCTCGGACTATGTGATCTCTTCCACCATCTTTGTTGCTGTAAAAACATTTCGGCCGACTTATTTTACGATCTTCTTTTGGTGTAAAATGTAATACCCGTAAGGAAAGAGAGTCTCTTGTTTTGCATCACTGGAAAAAAGAGACCGGTGGTGAAAAGCAACGGACTCTCTCAAATACTACATTTTACACTTGAAGAAGGCCGTAGAATTAATCGGTCAAAACTTTGTGCCAACATCAAAGATAGAAAGACGAAATTAGTAGGAATATTCTATTCTTCCTTTATCTCGAATATCAAGCTGCTCCTTATCGCAACACTCAGGTCGATATTACATTCTACGATCGATAAGTAGGGATCAAATATCGGAAATGAAGAATAACCTTCTCACGAAATGTCTCAGCAAGACATCACCCTACCAAAAAGAACATCGGAGCCAATCCGCTGACAGCATTCAAATTTAGTCATATTGATACATTCTACATAGAGCAATTTTCTCTGGGCCATATTGTTTGTTTATATCTGTGATTTTCCAGTTGATAGCACTTGACTCCCTGGGGATTAATTAACTTAGGGATGGGGAAAATTTTTACAAGGGGTTGAGTTGGTGTAAAATTTCAATCAGGGTTGGGGCATTCGATAGAAAGTATAAGGGTGGAAGAGTATAACATTTCAGAGAGAGAAAGAGAGAGAGAGAAAAGAAAAAGAAAGATGCGTACTGAAGAGAGATGAAAAAGAAAGAAAAGGAAGGAAAAGTGAGAGAATCAGGGGATGGAAGTTGAAGAAGAAGGATACAGGGGAGAAACAAAAGAAAAACTGAACGAAAGAGAGAAAAAGAGACCTGTAAGAGTGAAGCTGAAATAGAAGGATCTGTCAGAGAGAGAGAAACACAGACAGACAGAGACATATATATATATAGAAAGAGAGAGAGAGAGGGAGAGAGGGAGAGAGAGAGGGAGAGAAATAGAGAGACGCAATGTGAAATGATATACATACATATATATATATATGTATATATATATATATATATATATATAGAGAGAGAGAGAGAGAGAGAGAAACGGGGGGACTGACAGAGCGAGGAAGCAAGAGAGAAGCGTACAGAAAGGACCCAAATAAAACGAAGTAGAAGAGAGGTATAGAGAGATAGAGGGAAAATGACAGAAGAGAAGTGTATGTGAGAGCAGCGGAATGAACAACAATATAGAAAAGAGAGAATGAAAGAGAGAAACAGCATGAAAAGGAAAATAATTTGTACTATATTTGATATAGAGAGATGTATTTGAAAGAGAGAGAGAGAGAGAGAGAGAGAGAGAGAGAGAGAGAGAAACAGTAAGATTTGAGAATGGAACAAAAAGAAGTATTTAAAAAAACAATCCTGGGGTCATATTCCACAACTCCAATTCTGAATGAATATGATTACTGCAATTTTTATATTGTATATATAACAAATAAAAAAAATCTCCTTAGTCATGTTTGGCATGTTAGTCTGGCTCAGTTAGCAAGAGAGCCACCAACCGATTACTTGGTCGTGGTTTCAAATCACGGTCTGGAAATGCCAATCTCTCTATATAATGGTCTGATTTAACCTGACAGCACTGAAAAATCGTGAGAAGTTTGGACATCTACATTAGATGAGGATTGTTCTTGTTCTGATAGGAAAAAATTTCAACTTTGACTTGAGCTAGAGAAAAAAATGGTTAGAGGAGTGAAAAGGGGGGATCAATTGTAAGCAGTGAAAGCTTTAATAAATCTACAGAATAGAATGGAATGTCATTGAATAGATTAAAAACGGCAATAAACAAAAATAAGAACTAGGAAGTCTGTATTAATAACTGTAAAAAGGAATATATATATATATATATATATATATATATATATATATATATATATATATATATATATATATATATCAAGCTATGCATTTCGAAATTAAATACTAAGTGATTTTCCATTAACCGTTTTTTAATTAAAAGAGTACAAGCAAAAGCAGTAGAAATGGAGGCTTATGGAAAATATAAGAAAATCACTCACTTTTGGGGAATTCATTTCCGAAAACATTTCTTGGGGAAAACAACTCTCGATAATATTGATATGAGTTCAAACAGAATTTTCCCACAATTGAAAAATATTTTTAACGATTGACAATGAATATTGAAGACACGGCTGGTTAGTCACTCAATAGAAACCATCACTTGACCAACATCTTTTGGCAACATTTCAGTGTTTGGGTTGATCAATTCAAAAATCTGAAAAAGGGACAATTAATGAATAAGTTTCAACCCTTGTCTTTTTTAATAGGAAATAACGATCAGGTACATACAAAAATTAGGGGATCAATTCAGCATAAATTTACATAGCAATATGAACAATTTACTAAAAACTTGAAACTTGGGAAGGGTTTTGAAAAATAAGACAGACTTTTTTCTATGCATAATTGAGAATAAATACTCAAATTTTCTGCCCTCGAGCTAGATTTGAGTAGCCGGTACACGTGACTCGAAGGTAGCCAATCAGCTTAAACTCTGTGAGAAACCTATTTTGACATTTTTGGTGGCAGTTTTGCTTGACAGTTTCTAATAGCCGAACTCTGAAAACTGAGTTTAATCATTAACGACTGATTCATCGAAGATTTAATCAACAAAATATATAAGATATTCCTTTTATGAAGTCCTTAATCATGAGATTTTGCAAATGAAAACCTATTTGCTATAATTGCAGATAAAATTGTGTAAACAAAAAAAGTAATGTTAAATTTCGACGAGTTTTTTTTTTTGAACATTTGTGTTTTACTTTTGCACCGGTCATATGAATTGTTTGAAAGCGTCGACCAAAGCTGTTACCGAAATTGTCAACACAGGTTTCGTCAGTTTTCAAGTTTGTTTAGTTGACCGGCTATGTGTCATGCGTATGGATTGCATTAATGGTGCTAAAGGGCGGAAGATTTAAACATTTTATCCTTATTGAATTTTTCTACAGGCATTCGGTGGTAACGATAGAACAGAAATTGTCAGGTGACAAACGTGTTTTGGCAGCAGGATCAGTTGGGGGTGATCCATCAAAAATAGGAAAAAGGGGTGATCAATAGATAATCTACTTCTCTTACCTTTGATCAGTTATCACTGAAAATGTCGATATTTCAATAAAAACAAGCTAAGGGATCATTTTAGCATAAACTTACATTGCAAATGGAATCACTGCAGTAGGAAGATAACCATTCAAAGAAGAACTTGAAAGAAAAACGGAAAAAAAGACCCCTTCCCTAAACATAATAAGGAGTGATTGTTCAAGTGTTCAGACTTCAAACTTGATTAGCGTATCTTTTATGCGTGGTACATACATAGCCAGCCAGTCGACTGGACCCAACCAGACCAACTTAAAAACTGAAGAAACCTATGTTGACACTTTTGTTCAACGGTTTCTTATACATAAATGCTTATGTTTACTCTTGTTTCATGAACACATTCAACGCCAAACGGAGAGTCTGATACATAAGAAGATGACAAAATAGCAAAACGTTTGTATAAATCATTTTTCCAAGCTAGACAAAGGGCTTTCACAAACCACTTATTCCTGTCCTTTTTTTTTGTAAGTCAAAACTTTGCCCATATACTTGCACACTGGATATATTTGACAACAAAACAATTACATACTTAAGTTGTCGAAAGAGAACAAAAAGAAGAAATAGGGAGTTCGTGAATTAAAAAAAAGAACAAATCTGAACGATTTAAGAGAAGAGATACTTTGATAATGAAATGGGCAGCCCACTAGAAAAAAGTTTGTAAGGAAAAGAAAAAAAAAGAAATGTTAATTTATTCTTACCTACATCGAAGAAAGAAAATGTTTGTTTTTCTTTTTGCTCTCTCTCTCTCTCTCTCTCTCTCTCTCTCTCGATATTTCTATTTTCTATCTTTGGGTGTATTAATTTCCTTTGAATCTTCCCTTTGGTCAGTTTTTTTTGCGTTCTCTAGTCGTTTTTATTCAACCATATCTACTCTGACATTATATATACATGTCTACTTCCCATCATATATGTATATATATGTATGATATAAGAGAGTGTGCGTGTGTGTGTGTACATGGCTTGGCTTTGCAAACGAAGATTTTAGGGAGGATTTTCTACTGTAGTAAGACCATGGGTGATTGGCCTGTGCGTAGAATAACCCTGAAGTCCGCGCAATGATGTTTTGAGGTGAAGTGCGGATTGAGTAAGACTGACCCTACCTCCAGGTTTGCCTCCGGTGGTCCAGCGAGGTGTGCAAATAGGCGAAAGTTTTCAACGTTTGATAGGATTGTGCGACTGGCAGATGCTCCAGCTAGCTTTAGGGGCCTAGCGCCCTTTTGTAGGAATATTCTGACAATATGTCTATGGAGTTTTACTGTCCTTTGGATGGGATATCAGTATAGGACGGTTGCTGGCAAATCTAAGCACAGATCTTAGACACTTCGACAGAAGCAGACATGCAGTGACTGTTGAAGTCTGCTACCCCCTCAGATAAGTAACCTAACACAATTAGAGTCTGTGCAAATTGGGGCCCTGATCCGAGTCACACCCCTAGGGAAAATGGAAATCGTGTCACCATGCCCAAGCAGTATATGTCCGGACTTCCTCTTTCAATCTGCCCATTTAAAACTAAATAAAAGCCCACTCCTCTCACAGGTGTGAAATGTATTCTAAGTAATGAAGACTTTGCAAATACTAATAGACACTTTCCCCCTTCTATCTCTTTCGTTGACAACTCCTTTCAAGTTTTAATTTTCTTTGGGCGTGTTGCGCTCGAAATAGAGTATTTCAGCTTCAACTACAAAGGAGGTATTGTTTTATGGGGAAAACTGACATAATATAAATGAACAAATACATGGAAAAGTAGAATCACAAATGTTAGACTGAGTAACAAAGTGGTTGGCTTAGCTTCAGAGATTTCCCCAACTTATATCACGACAGATTCATCTTTTACGAGTGAAAAAATACTTACAAGGAATTAGGATCCTGCAAACTTTGGTCGGCATCTTCCCCCATCCATCCTTTTTTAATGTCTGCCTCCTCACTTTTTGATCAGAATCTTTTTCCTGTTTTCTTGGTGGATCTTTATATTTTTATGGTTGTTTTTGTTTATTTTTTCATTAAAAATGGAACATTCCAACGATAATTTAGATCATCTTGAGGAACATCCTATCCATAAAGAAAATTATCATCATCAGTCTTTTAACGTCCGTCGTTAGACAT
>OY735237.1:12966257-13001257 GCA_963457665.1 Thysanoteuthis rhombus | reverse complement strand
GAACCTCAAAATAAGGGCACTTCGCTTTTGTGCATTTCTTAACAGGCTAATCTCACAAACCATTGCAACTGAATTAAGTTCGGTCCTCTTGTTTGGTCCATATTGTATGTGAACACTTTTTACATTTGTGCAGTTACAAACTAAGCTGAATAAATACTCGTTATAGTAGTCAATAATTGAATAACCGTAGTGTCAGTAATGTTGGACATCACGACTCACAACGTTGATTCCCAAAGATTGCATGCAAGCCCTGGACGGCAGAATAAAAGATGGTAAGATGAAGAAGACAAATTCAGAAAGTATTGGCCCAGGCATGATAGAAGGGGATACCAAATCTTGGGGAATGTCCATGTCCATCGGTGGATAACAAAACGCTGGAGATGATGAAAAAAATAAAAAGAATTAACATATTCAGAATAAATTCGATTAATGACATCATTGGCGTTTTCCGCCGAAAAACATCAAAACTTGAGTAAATACATCTAAAAACATCTAGGATCTAGAGATGTTATTAATTAACCCGTTAGAATATTCCCATCCACGGTCAAGAAATTTTTTTCTTGCCAAAATTATAAAAAGAGAATATTTTCAAGACGGTTTTACTGTAGTGCCGAGGTAAATTTTCAAATCCGTAGACAAAACGATGAAGCCAGTAGCACCAGGACACACAAAACTATAAACAAACTTGCAAACTTGTGCACCTTCAAAAAATGATAGAGCCCTTTGCCACCTTTGGTGGCAACGGTGGTTCAATTATTATTTTTTTTTTCAAATGCTTATGAAAATACTCCATCATTTCATTTTCTGTTCTTTTGCCTTTATTCATTTCTTTAAAGTCACTTATTTCCAAAAAGAAAATTTCCATTTCTCTTCCCAAATATTTACTTTAAACTAATCAATCCTTTTAATGGACAATAAATCAATCCCGCTTCCGGAACGATCTCGAATGTTCCACAAGCAGAGAGAAACTCTCTGTCTTCTGTTTTTTGTTTTTTTTATATCCTATTTTTCCCCCCTTGTTGTTTTTCTATGGTTGTTCTCGTCCTACCTCTTCCATCATTACTTTCAGTCCAAACATTTAAATAACAGGATTATTAGAGCATTTTCTCTTTGTCCCTTCTTGTTTTCTTGTCTTCTTGATTGAAATGTCCACAAATCCAATGGCAATCGACCCAGGCATGTTCCGGAAAGTGAGGGGGTCGGAGGTGAATAAAATTTGTACAGTCACCGTCACGATGGGGAAGTAAACATCATCATGGGAAACGAAGTTATTTTTTGTGCAGGGTTGGTTTCAGACCGATGATGTAGCCGTAAATACAAGGGAGTGAATAATTGTTTCTTTAATCATCATCGTCATTATTATCACAATAATGATGATTTTCGAGATAGTATATATCTTTGTCAGTCAAAATTCACATGTAAAACAAATTTTAAAACGTTAATGGTGCGTTATGCAAAAGGAAAAAAAAAAGGATTAAAACCAACAATTGATTTTTTTTCCCAATTTGTTTTACAATTTAGATTGACGAAATATGCAATATGTAAAAAACATTTAAGTTTTGTTATATTATATTGGATAAAAAAAAAAAACAAAACGGTCTTTTTTTTCTTTCTTCTAAATATTAACGAGCAAGGTGCTATCGATCATGTTTCATTAATAATAATAATAATAATAATAATAATAATAATAATAATAATAATAATAATAATAATAATAATAGTTTCTAGTCAGGCCTGTGGAAAAGCTGCAAAATACCATAGATTCCCGATATTACTACACCCCAAACGGATTTGCCATTATAACAGGTTAATTGAAACGGCATGCAAATAAAAAATACGCCAGGCAAATCAAAGAATACGGTAAGCAAATCATTCAATTTTTAATTTTTCCGGAATGAAGGATCATCTCCGACAATAGTCTTGTGGGAATATAAAAAAAAATCAGCCGTTATGACTCTTGTAACATTAAATAGTGTCGTTAGAATGTGTGTCATTACAATATGCTGTTTCGCAAATAAATAGTGCCGTTACAGTTTACTGCATTTTCAAGTACAGAAGAAGACATTAATTGTGATCAGTTCGGGACAGGGTGGTATAGATAACGATAAACAGCTGATGACATTAAGCAATGGACGTATATAGGAAGCCACTCGGCGTGATTCCTATGAAAAAAGTCTTTGGGACGGACCAATTTCAATAACAATAACTATTCGATAACATTGTCCATGATTGTAATAGAAATCTTCATTTGTAAAAGCCCTGTATATTAATGTAATCATTGAAATAATTTTGCTGAAATGAATTGTCGACAGCATGCATCTAGCAAAGTGCTCCCCAAAAGGTTCGGGGAATTAGACGATGAGAAACGAACTTTTTCTTCATTAACATGTAGTTTCCACAGCGACCTTCGAATTTCTGTTGGCATGTTTACAGGGATGTAACAGTGCTACCCTCGAGGTGTAGCTGCAAAACTTTAAGCTCATTGGGTCCGAGCACTCCGTTCAAATGTCAAGAAGTAAAGAAGCACACACAAAAACACATACGTACACACACATATATACATATATGTATTGCGGAAATACTAGTTTCTTTGGAAATTTTGATAAAAAAAACTTTGATAAACAAAGTAGAGCAGCTTAGTTTTTTAATTTAATTATTTTCATAAAGTAAACAGTGGTCAATATATCAATCATAATATAGAGCAATATACTGAACAATTGGGTGAGAAATTATCCAACATATGTTCCTTGGTTCAACCAATTGTCAAGACTCTTGACAATTAGTTGAAACGAGAAACATGTGTTGGATAATTTCTCCTCCAATATATATATATATATATATATATATATATATATATATATATATATATATATATATATCACCAGTCAAACATTTAGCAAAAGTGGATATTCTTTTGGCATCATTTTCCCCAAAGCTAAATGTGCGATGTTTTTTGCTTTTAGCCCATATGTATTCTTTACACTTCATAAGTAGGAATTATGAAAGGAAGAATCAGAACTTAATAACATAAAACAAGGTTTTGAAAACATATCATATTTCATAGAAAAAATGTCTTTGGTAACGGACATAAATTCGGTTTTGGCAATAAAAGAAAATATAGGTAATTATTCGTGCTAACAATGTTACTAAAAACCTTTTAGGCATTGATTAGCGTAATGAATCTACGTATTCATGTGTTACTGTATTTTTGCAGGTAGATTGAATCACTGTCTTTCGTCCAAAACATTCTTGAGTTTCTATAAACGTTTTCTATTATATTTACACCGAGAGAGGATTTGACTGGCCTGTCTAGAATGCTTAATTGTTTACCGAAGAACCATTGTGAAGCCGAAAGGGTGGGGTGAGTATTCTCATGCTGGATAATACAATTTTTGAGTTCCTTAGCCAGTGTTTGAACAGGAGAAGTTTACCCTCTAGTCTGTAGTTGCATTCATCCAACCACCAATCACGTGTAGGACACTCATAGGTTTCGGGGATACGCTTCTCCATAACACAGAGGGAATTTTACAGTTCGTTTTATTGCTAAGTTTGCTTTCGGACCCTTTCCTTCAAATACCCTTCATTCTACCACAGGAAGCATATTGAATGTTTCACTCATTGCTAAAAATTACCCTCCACCATATTGTGTACAGTCCACGACTCGTATTCATAACAGAAGTCGAATCAGGTTTTAAGATGTTTTTTTTTTGTTTCAAGTAAGGGGAGATAATCAACCTTACGCATGCGCACCAGTACGGGATATCTTAATCTTCACCTAATAGCCGACCAGCTTAATTCCATATGCTACTTCGGTTTCGAATTCAACAAAGTTTCTTTATTATCTCTGTAAATATTTACCAGGTAGCAGTCTTGTCAATGAGTACTTTAGCCTGATGTCCGTTATGCCTCATACGTGCGAATGTTGCTTTAAACTTCAATCTTTTTAGAATTTTTGAGGCACTAGATCAACCAACCTTCATGTATGCTGCACTAACACACCGACTCATTTCTGATGATTTTAAGTTCAACAACAATTCTTTTATCATTAGCGGTCAAGCTCTGTGCACAAGAGCGTCGGCTCATATTGACTGCGAAAGATTACATACAGTACCAGAGAAAAGGCATCATATCTTAGACTCAATAGTTGAGTCCACAATTGTACTTTAGTCCCCAAAACCGATTGATTGAAGATATTTTGGGAACAAGCTACCTAATTCGTTTTCCCAGTAACCATGCCTTTCATTGACAAAAAGAAGGCTCTAATCTGTCCACCAGACAACGTCCGAACGTAATGCAACAGAATTCTCAACCAGAACAAAAATTAAAATCAATCATGAATATGTTATATCTATCTATCTATCTATCTATCTATATATATATATATATATATATATATATATATATATATATATATATATATATATATATATATATATATATATACATGTTTTGCTCTCTAATAACAAAACATATAGTCTCTTATGGCTGATCGTGTTAGACACAAAATGTTGACATCCATCTGTTATACATCCTTGTAATATATTATTAGCTCTATTTACAATGTAAAATATTGAGCACCGTGATTAAACATCATCGACCACGGATAAAAACTTCTAAAAAAGTATACTGTGATATATATATATATATACATATATATATATATATGTATATCGGCCTTTTAGCGCTCATTGTGGGACAAAGACTCAATTCGCCAAAGACTCGTTATCATGGGCCACTGCTTTCTGAATTTGTCTAGTTCATAATGCCATTTAATATTTTGCCAGTCATAATTCTACTTCTGATCTATATCAACTCACGTTATGGTTCGTGATGTACAGCTGTTGTTTGACATATTCGCAACATGTCCAGTCCATCGCCATTTGAGTTTTCTGATTGCTTCTGAGATATCTCTCGACACCTGTATTTTTCCTAATCAAGTGTGCAGTCTTATGATATCTCCGTGTGATATTGAGCATGATTCTCCTTTGTGCATGTTACACGATTCTCAGTTTTAGGGTCAATATTTTGGTTACCCCCCCCCCGTTTTCGCTTGCCAACCTGGAGTGATTCTTCGCTTGATTGCTTCTTCTGATGATGATTTCATCAAGAGTCACTGCCCTGGGAGGTGATCTACTTATTTCAGTTTTGAGTTTTCGATTCTAATCGCTGTCATTGTTCACTACACGTTTTTTTTTTGCATTCAGTGTGATCATGAAGGTTCTCAGCAAGATGGATGATGTTGTCAGCTAATCTGAGGTCACTCATTCGTTCGGAAGATCATCTTGAAGCAGGCTGTGAAGAGTTGGAGTGAGCTAGTATTCCCTTGACTCATCCTTTTTTCGAGCTGAAATGACTCAGAATGCTCATGTAGCCTGATAAAGGTACTACTGTGTTAGTACCCTGAATACACACACACACGCACATATATATATAGTATAAAATAATATCCGTACACAGTACATGTAATAGCCTATACCAAATATTTGACTACATGTATGAATAAGCTGTACATTGAAACGTAGGTGAAAAGGACGTAGTGTTTGATCAACACAACTGGGGTGCCATGTTATTACAGCTGTTTTGTTTTTAAAATCCCCTAAACAGTCACACAGTAAACAACTGATGATCCCCACACGAGAAAAATTGTATGTTGTACCAAAATAACAAAATATGTAGAACAGGAAATGCCCCGAAGAAAATTACATGAGTTGCATTTACAGATATTTGAAAATGAGTGAATAAAGTGACAAAAAAATTAAAAGGTGTTTTAATGTTCAGCTGCAAGGCTTTCTAAACTATATATATTATATTATATTATATATATATATATATATATATATATATATATATATATATATATATATATATATATATATATATATATATATATGGGCTGTTGATCAAAATGACTATTCAGCAAAAATAATTCACGGGGCAAGTCACAACTATGACCTTCCCCTTTCATGTCTAGAAAGCTGTATCACTAATTATTGCTAGATGGCAATGAATTGGACTAAAATCCAAATAAATAAATCATATAGATACTTTATCATAATCATGTATATTATTTTGCTTCAGTCGATGTACTACCGTTATGCTTTCTGATTATTATTAATTTCTCCTCCGGTGTCTTGTTACCCTAATAAAGATGTTTCAACGCTTACGAAATGACTGAAGTACAAGATGAAATATTTGCTTTCCACAGGAACTGAAAGTATAGTATCTTTCGGCAATACGATTTCAATTCCCCTCATATTTTTCTTGCAACGTAATGAACAAATAGAAAAATGTAAGATCGTGCTTATGCTTGAATGGGAGCGAGAGGGACTCAACCGTCGATATAACTCTCATTCATTCATTACTACACTCTTACAAATCTGGATCCGATAGATCAAGTCATACTAATGGCAGGTCACAGGAATATTGAGAGATATAACCCATAGTTTATAAATTACTTGTAATATAATTTATTTGAAGAAATTTCCCATATTAGTTACCTTTAGGTCAACTGTTATTCCTAAGATAACTAACATTAATTTGAATACCTTACTAGCAACTGAGAGTCAGTAAATATCTAATCTTTATTTTTTTCAATAATAATATCAGTATGAGCATAATACAAGATCAAAATTATTGATCTTATCATTATCCTGATGATTAAAAAGACCAATATTTTGAATGTTGTTCTAATCTTTTTTACGTAGTTTTATTATTATGAAATTCATTCAATTCTTCCTATTTAAAAAAAAAAACAGTGATAATGTTTATCTGTCTGTCCCCTTGACCATCGGTATGATTAGTAGACTCAAGCAAAGATTTTTAATTTTGTCTTCCAGAAAAATGTTTTTTTCTTAAGGGTTTATAGGGAGTTCTATTTATATGTAAGTCTAATACAAGAATTGACTCTAACTTTCTGTTCTATAAATATATACTACTTTTATCATTCTATTTTCTATTTATATGAAACAATTGGTTCAGTGTGTGCCTGTGCCATTCCCTAGAATATTGGTTGAACATTGGCATGGCTCAATCTAATTTAGCACAAATTTGGGGATGCATACTCAAAGGACCTAATTGAAGAACTTGTACGATATCGTTTTTCAAAAAGAATTTTTAAACAATTTTAGAGATAACGGTTCTATAAACATGACTACAACTTTCTGCAATATATATATATATATATATATATATATATATATATATATATATATATATATATATAATACATAGTAAAATGAGGATTCGCTACACAAACTAGCTCATGTTTTTGCCCTTTTTGGGCTTCATCAGACTCGCCTGATGAGGCCAAAAGAGGGCAGAAACAAGAGCTAGTTTGTGTAGCGAATCTTCATTTTACTATTTATTTCCAGTTCTACTCTAAAACAACTTAACTTCATGAATAAAAAGTTGTATGTATCGGGCACTCTTTGAAATAAATCCATTACATATCGGAAGTGGCTTCATATTATTGATATATTATTATATTATGTTATACTGCTAGCCTGATTTGTAACACATTATGTATATATATATATATATATATATATATATATATATATATATATATATATATATATATATATATATATATATATATATATATATATATATACGTACAAGTAGAAAGCAGCCAATAGGAAGATGTTCCGCTGGTGATTAATGAACTTAATTGACTGACCAATTCTTTGTGTGCTCAGTACTCAAATTTTCTTTTTTTACTGAAACCGGGTGTGGCGTTGGTGTAAACTTGTATTGAATAAATATTAGAGAAATAACAACATTAGTGTTTGAGATTGATAAGAGAGTGAACGCAAAAATATAGCAAACAAGTGATTGACAAACGGAAAAATTAAAGAAAAACAAAAGAAATGGTGTTGGGAAAGAATGAGAAAGATTATGAAAAAGAGAAAGAGAAAATTAAAAAAAAAAAACTAGATAGCAATTAATAAAGGCAAAAGGAAGAAAAAAATAATGACTGAATGAAGGGAGAGGGAGGGGGAGAAAAATGGAGAAATGTTGAAAAAGTGAACGAAGCATAAAAAAAAGAAAGAAAAAGAAAGAAAGGAAAAGCAAGAAAGAAAAAAAAGAAAAAGAAAGCAAGCAAGAAAGAAAGGAATGTTGAATAAGTGAACAAAGCATAAAAGAAAGAAGATAAAATGAAAGAAAGAAAGAATGAAAGAGAAAACAAGCCAACAAAAATACAACGGAAGAGATCTGGTTTTCATTAGGAAATTCTATGAAAAGTTAAGAAAACGTAAAAGAAAGGAAGGGAAAAAAAGAAGAAAATAGAATAGAAAACAAACACTCTATTAAGCAGGCAAAAACTGAAAGAAAAAGGTATGAATAATGAAGGATGATTGGAATAATTGACAAAAGAAATACGGAAAAAAAAACGAAGGAAATGATATTTTTGCAGCTAATAAGATTAAGAAGGAAAGAGAAAATATTTAAAGTGTGGGTGAAAAAAGAAAGAAAGAATGTGAAGATGCGATAAGATGCTAAAGAAAAGAATGTAAAAAAACTGAGAAGATGAATGAAATGAAAGAACGAATGTGAAGTAAACAAAGGAAGGAAGAATGGAAGAATCAAGGAAGGAAAAAAGTAAGCACTAAATAAAATTGAGACGGGAAGATCATTAAAATATCGATAGGATGAATGAAATGAATAAAAGAAAGAAGAAGAAAGAAATAAGCAAACAATTATGGGTCAGAGAAAGAGAAAGTAGTCACTCAGTAGAAACTGCCTGATAATTAATGTTTTTTTTCTGTACATCGTCTTGCGGATGATCAATTAAAAAAATTGAAAAACGGGTTTATCAATGAATAAGTTACCTATCTTGCCCTTTGTTGGACCATGATCATAAAAAGGTCGGATAAAAAAAAAACTAGCGTGAATGATACTTTGCACAAAATCAGGAATCAATTTAGAGAAAAAAGAAAACTTCCATTGCCAACTGAAACCTCTCTAAAAACATATCTAAAGGTTTAAAAAAAATGACAGAACATTTTTTGCATACATAATAAGGAGTAGGTATTATAAGAATCACACTAGGATGGCAAACCTTTGGCAGAGCAAGCTCGACCTTCAAAACCAGACGATCCCAATAATCCTAAAAAGTAAGAGTTTGCAACCAATGCATCTTCCTTAGTCATTTATGGAGCTGAAACATAGAACGTAGGCAAAAGATAGACTTGCAAACTGAGAAGCGTGCAACACACACATGAGAGAATCATGCTCAACATCACATAGAGAGATCACAAGACAGTGCAATATATCAGTGGAAGAACAGGAGTCTGAGACATCATAGAATCTATAAGAAAAATTAAATGGCAAAGGTCTGATCATGTTGCAAGAATGGCAGACAACTGATGGACATCACGACTCACAACATGGATCATCTGAGATCACATGCGATATCGAGGCCGACGTAATACAAGACGGAGAGATAAACTAGACAAGTTTAGAAAATACTGGCTCCGTGACACCCATGATAGAGAATTGTGGCGGATCCTGTGGAAGGTCTATGTCAAACGATGGACGATAAAAAACTGATGATGATGATGATGATGATGATGATGATGATGATTGTAACCCAGTAACTTATTTGGTGCAGCCTATACACTTAATACATACATACATAAACACATACACATAGTTACTCACATACAGCTGGACCGACTTGAAAACTGAAAAAAAAACAAACAAACTATTTAGACACTTTTAGTTTGCAATTTACCAGAAACAAAGAAAAAAAAACAAGGAAAGAGATTTGATGGGTAGGATTTATAGTTCACGCATAAATCATAAAATTTCTATGTATCCAGCTTTTACTAGAAGATACCATTGAAGCCTATAAGAAAGGGTGCAGTCTGGGCATCGCAAGGGGTACTAAGCTGGGGTAGAGCTACCGTAGATGAGGGATAGGGATAGCTAAATAACAAAAGTGTTAGAGCAGAGCATGTGTGTTTAAAAAGATCCCAAAATAGCTTTGCATCACCTAATAAATTCCTCTCGGAGGCTCTGAATACCATAAATACGTATTTTCATTTTTCACCCCGTTTACTCCCATCAATCAAATCACCGTAGCCCCACAATTGGCCAAACCGACCAACCAGGCAAGTCGGCTACAGCTACTCCTCTATTTGCGCGTCTGTGTGTGCGTATGCAGTTGTGTACCTGGATGCTCCTGGTGACGTTTTAAGGGTACAACATCGAAAAATTGCATTAATACACTATTGGCACCATATCATCATCTTCATCATCATCATCTTCATCATCATCATCATGATGTCTTTTAACGTCCGTCGTTGGACATAGACCTTCCCCAGGATTTGCCACACTTCTCTATCATTGGCGTCGTGGAGCCAGTACTTCCTGTGACTTGTCTAGCTCGTCTCTCCATCTAATATTCTGCCGGCCTCGGTTACGCATGTGATCTCAGGGGATCCATGTCATGAGTCGTGATGACCATCGGTTGTCTGTCATTCTTGCGACATGGCCAGAATCCATTAAAAATCTCAATTGGTACCATGTAAAAATCGTTTATTATCTTTTTTTAAAAATGCTTTTAGGGTCACATAATTTCAGATAATTTGTTTAATTCATATACTTTTATATAAGAGATTAATTTGTTGGATATTTTTTACGTTATTAGTTCTGGTACACACGTTGGCTACAGTGATTCATTTATGCAAAGTATGGTTATAAATATTCTAATTGAAGCGAGATGACTCCCTGTGGGGCCCTACAGTAAAGATATCTTCCCCAGGACTTTTTTTTCGAAGTTTTTCTAATCCGATCGAAAGACGTCACGCTGGATATTGTTCATCCAACCCCGTCACATCAAAATGGAGTTACACAACTTTCACATCAGGGATTCATTGTCTGAGTGATGACGGGTCTACTCTTGCAATTATATAATCCCGACGGGTACGACTGTCTAGGACAATATTTGTTCGCCCATCTGAAATATAAATACTCACCCAAGAACATTGAGGGCTTAGGATTGTTGTAAAGTTTAGGGTTGAAGGGTTAAAATATTTTTGGATTCCCATTTGTTCATTGTTTCATCATTCATGGGATTATGTTTGTTTATTTGTCCGGCGTATTAAGCTGTGTTTGAAGATTCAGACCAAAGAAATGTTTGATACAGAAGAATGGCATCATATCTGTTAGGACAACGTATTCTAAAACATTATTTATTCGTCAGAACTTAGTGTGATTTCAGCTCTCAGATAATTTTTTGTTCATTATCAAACAAAGTTATTTGATATTAATCATGTTGGAATATGTATGGTTCGTAAAGTAGCGTACTTTCTAAATGAAAATTGCATCCACTCACACAAACACATACACGGATGCATATATTAACACATAGAAAGAAATGAACCGACATAGACTTATAATGAACAGATATATAAACAATATATAATTATATATTCTGTGGGATTATATATATATATATATATATATATATATATATATATATATATATATATATATATATATATATATATATATATATATAATCTAGAAAGATTTACTGCTCCGAACAATGAACTCATTAAAGCTTATGCAAAATGTTTTTTGTGATACTCCAGTCACTTATTTCCCAATATTTATCAATGTAATTTATGTAATTTTCCCTGGTATTTTTTCTTCAATGTTTTACACATACTTTTATATTATTGTACCATATGTAAATTTTGTAAGTATCATCAGTTGTTTACCATGTAACAGTTTCGGGAATTTAAAAACAAAACAGTTCAATTAATATGGTACCCCAGCAATGTTGATGAAACACCACCTCCCTTTCAGCTATGATTTTAATCTACAGTTTATGTCATGCTGCGAGAAGTTTGTTATTTTGTATGGGATATTTTCATGATATATTGTAAACGGATGTTATTTTATATTGCACATGATTTAATGCTTTTGAAACAGGGTTTGCTTACATAGGTTAGTCTAAGAACATATCTAATGATGAGGGATCAGTAAGTATAACAGACGTGACTCGTTGTTCCGCGTTATTTCTATCACGTGTTCACACACACACACACACACACACACACACACACACACACATATATATATATATATATATATATATATATATATATATATATATATATATACATATATATATATACATATATATATATATATATATATATATATATATATATATATATATTATATATATACATATATATATATATATATATATATATATATATATGGAGAGAGAGAGAATGAATCGGTAGACTGAGATAAAATGACAGGCGGATATCAACACTGAAATAGAGACAGAGTACACAGACACAAACACGTATGAAAGATAGATAGATTAATAATTGGAAGATTGAGATAAATTAATACATTGCAGGATAGACAGACAGGCACACACACACACACACACACACACACACACACACACACACACACACACACACACATATATATATATATATATATATATATATATATATATATATATATATATATATATATATACACACATAAAGATTGATAAATAGATAGTGAATAAAATATAATGACAAGCGTAGTAACCCAGAGTTTTGCATGTAGCTATTGCAAGCGATTGAGAGTTTCCCTAATACTTAACTAGCACTCTAGAAAAGATCCCATGAGAACTAGTCTGACGAATACACCTATTTTTTTTAAATGAATTAAATTGCGTAGCTAAATACATTCATCATCATGGCGACTAAAAGTCTCGTTTTAACTCGCAGCATATTCTTTTCCTGGAAGAGTGGGAATATGACATCGCATCAAATTTCGTCTATGCAAACATTTTTCAAAAGTATTATTCGTTCTTCATTTTAATGTATTTAAAGTGAGCCAGTAAGAACACTCGAGAAATATTTTGACTTACTGATTTTAATGTTTCCAGACGTTACACGCGAAATACCTTTCATATCATTCCTAATATACATGCGTTGCTTGACTTGAAGTGAGAATTATTTAGATAGTCTCGCTAGGCCTTTAACTTGAGTTGTAAATTCGAGGCTTTCATGATGCAACAGCTTTGTGGTCCTCTGCCAAAATAAATTGAGCTTAGAAAATACCTGGCGTATAGTGCTTGTTATCAAGCTAGTCTATCTCGGCTAGTGTTGTGAGTTCAAATCTCACACGGTGCCCATCTCTCATGGACCTTTGTCAGTTTGGGCTTAATTCAGAAAAAATACTTACGTGGCCTATATCGAGTCCAAAATATTTATGTATTTCCTTCCTGTGCCAGTGGTCGGTTTTCAAGCTGGGATAAAATTCAGGATTACGAATTCTGATAAATTGTGGCGGCGAAATACCCGTTCCACTTGCTAATTTGGTGTGATGCAATTTCTATTCGATTTTTCTTATTTGTACCCGTCCGATACTAAGTCGAACTTACTTACAACTCTGTCATAACTTACATGGCAACTGTTCACCGTATAACTGAAAAGCCACCGTGTACAAAGCACAAATTTCGTCAATATTCAACTGCTTTTCTATAACCTGGCCAACGAAGTTGGGACACTGATTATAGAGTCACTTATCTTTGTCTGTCTGTTTTTCCATACAATATTTCCCAAAGTTCTCAATGAATTTCAATGACCCATTCATCTTTGGGAAAGGCAAGGAGCATTGAAAAATCAAACAGTTGATTAAATTTTAGGTTGGGTCAAGGATTATTTTTTGATTCAAGGGAACATGATCTCTTAATTCTGTAGCTTTGATATTTATAAATCACTTCTGACCATTTAAGCTAGGAAAGGGGCATTAGTGTACTTTAGCTGATAACAAGCATGGATAGAATTTCTTTCCATCTAGCAGGGTGCATGAAACAGTTTTCATCCTAATTCGGGCCCGAATTCACTTGAAAATTATGGATAGCAGAAGAATAGTCAATTTCGATTCTAGAACAACATGTACAGTATCATTGATTGGTGGAGCCGAAACGTTAGTAATCTTACAATCTGAATTATGGAATTGATTTTCTTGGAATGTTCATATGATTCAAAATGCCTAGATAGGCCATGGGCCTTACAAAAATGCTGCTGCAGGCCAAATCTAGCGCTCAGGCCTATGGTTGCCCATAAGCAGTTCATAGGATGTTCAAGTGATCACTAGCTTATTGAAAAGAAAATCTGGTTCACTTGGGGGATATCTGGATTTTCAACAAAAAAAAAAAAAGGAACAATCGAAAAAAGACTCAATTTCGGCTGGACACAAACAAAGCGATCAATTTAGCATGAACTTACTTTGCAAATAGAATCCCTTACTGAAAATCCAATTTAGGGAGAAATTTAAAAAAAAAAACACAGCACGTTTTGTCCTAGACATAATGAAAGTTGAACATTTATATTTTTAGCCATCTAGCTCCATTAGTGCAATTTGTGGAAACCGAAGAAACCTTTTGTTGGCAGTTTTGATGACAGCTTTGGTTTGCTGTTTCTGAAAATAAGGATATTTCTCCTTTTTCTTTTAGGAAACGAAGGAAAGGGCTGATGGAAGTCATAGTGAAAGGAATACGTTTCTTTTTATCTATGCAAGGAACTAAAGATTTAATCACAAGAGAAAATCTACAATGAGATCTGCTTACCATAAAGTAGATGGTGACTCACAAATATAACTGCATTAATTGATTTCTATTTATCAATCTATGAAGATAGATATTACTTGCGGGCATACAAATACACCACAGAATATATATGGAATTTATATATATATATATATATATGTGTGTGTGTGTGTGTGTGTGTGTGTGCGTGTGTGCGTGTGTGCGTGTGTGTTTGTGTATTGCATAACCGGCGGCTTTTTAGCTCAATGGTAAAAGAAAAGAGGTATATATATAGAATAAAAGGAAGATCTTAAAACCTAGAAAAATAGTCCTCCCCTCAAAAATGTCTTAAATAAGAATTAAAATTGAACCAAATCATTCGCCTGAAGAAACCCAAACAGAGCAGACACTTAAACGTGTTTGTGTAGCAAATCCTTGCTCCATCATATATATATATATATATATATATATATATATATATATATATATATATGAATATAATTAGAGAGTGGATACGATATATCAGAAAATATGAAATAAGTTGATCTTTAAAAAATTGCATGTGTTACGTCTCTGTGGTTGTTTAGCTTATCTTGAAATAAAAATAACAAAATCCACTTTTCCCCCAAGGATTGACCAAACCCCACAGAAACAAGATGCATACATACCCTGGCCCAGCCTCTCATAGACCCATCTCATTTCAAACCAAATGTCGCCCCCAAATACACAGATACAAACATCTTCACTCCTTCTCCTACCAAACAAACAAACAAGAAAAGAAAAAAATTCACCTTCTCCTCTTCAGCATCAAAATGTAAACAGTATTTTTCTCTGTGAAACTGCTGCTAATATTTTTCTTTGCAAAATATGGCTAGGTCCCGTTGAGATACATCGAAGTACGCCCACGGAATGATGATAAAAAAAATTGGGATGTAACGCCTATCTCTTGAGTTTTTCACTTTACCTTCCAATTGCTATTTTCATCTACATTCTGTTGGTTTACTTCAAAATACAATCGTATATATATATATATATATATATATATATATATATATATATATATATATATATATATATATATATATATAGATAGACAGATAGATAGATATATATATAGATATAATGATGATAATACGCGATTACAAGTCACAATGATTTATCTCATGACTACAAGTTTCATGCAAATGCTTAATAGTCTGCACTCATCCGGTGAAATTTCTTTTTCGTCAGCATATATATATATATATATATATATATATATATATATATATATATTATACGATACTATGGCTACTATAGCAATGCTCTTCCAATTCTGGAATGGAGCACTCTGGTAGATGGGGAATTGTGCGTAAATAAATATAAATATTACTCCGGTCCAACTGACCATCCAGGTCGGTGTAGGGCAGGGGTAGAGTGCCTGAAGCGAAGATTTCGACCGTACCTAGCGGTAGTGGAAGGGAGACACTATTGTCTATAGTCACACTGAAGAATAGTGATACATCGAAACAGCTATCAGTAGACGACACAATATATATATATATATATATATATATATATATATATATATACATATATATATATATATATATATACATATATATATATATATATATATATATATATATATATATATATATACGTATATATATATATATATATATATATATATATATTGATATTGATATTTATATTGATATGGGCTATTGAATAAAAAAGATTGATCTAATAGACCATCATTACTCAGAGGTGAGTTTCATTTTCACTAGGTACTCCAAACTATTAACTTCGTGACAGTATAAGCTTCGTGAAATGCCACATATTTGAAATCTATTACGGTGAGCTAATGGTCAGAAAGCTAGTCTAATAACTCATTATCATTAGTTTTCGTGAGGTGAATTTATTCCTAACTTGGTATCCTATGCTTGTGGCGTTGTACCAAACTATATGAATATTCTCATAGACTACCTCGCTTATTATTATACCGCCAGGAGATGCACGTATAACTGGCTCGTGATATACCAAATAAACATATCTTTTGTGAACAGAGTCGAATGGGCTCTAGATATTTTGTCATTAAATGTGGATTCGTTCTTCTTTGAGCTGCCTTTTCTATCAAATTACTGTTTTTATACTCAAGTCAAGTGAAGAGAATTCTTTGTTAACAAAGGAGATATATTGCTACAGCCAATCGTAGTCTCCACACATTACGGAGTAGATCTTGATTTATAGATATTGGAATTGTTATACCCTTTGTAATAAACATGAAGTCAGAGACTCTACAACACGGTGGATACGTAGGTATTTTTAGTGTCTCCTAAAATAGCAACAATAGTCAAAAGAACTTCTTCATGTTTTTCTTATGTAGGTCCTTTCGTGTCCAGTACATATAGATTATAAAAGCCAGGAATCGTGATAAAATAAAGATAAAAATGAATGAACTGTCATGCTGGGAGGACGAGAGTAAGATCTCGAGAAACCAAACATATCAAATCGTTCTCTTGATGTTCAAATCCGATCAGAAGTACAAGGTCTGCCGAGAAAGTATCCGGTCATTTAATATTAACAGAAAAATGACCTTAATGTTTAAAACTGGTCAAAATTACAAGGTCTGTCAGAAAAATATCCGGTCATTTATTATTAACGGAAAGATTGTCCTCATGTTTAAATCTGGTCCGTCTGAAAATTATCGGGTCATTTAATATTAATGAAAAAATAGCCATTATGTTTGAAAAGCGTCCGGTCATTTAATGTAAAAGGAGAAAAAAAAAGCTATGTTTAAATATGGTCGAAATCACAAGGTCGGCTTTGAAAGTATCCGGTCATTTGATATCAACGAAAAATAGCCATTATATTTTAATCTGGTTTAAAAGTCCAAGGTGTGTCTGGAAAGTATCTGGTCATTTAGTATAAATGTAAAATAGCTTTTATGTTTAAATCTTATCAAAATTATAAGGTTTGCCCGGAATATATCCGGTCATTTAATATCAACGGAAACTAGCCATTATATCTAAATCTGGTTTAAAACTCCAAAGTGTGTCTGAAAAAGCATCCAATCATATAAAATAAACGGAAAAATAACCTTTATGTTTAAATCTGGTCGAAATTTCAAGGTCTGTCTGAGAAGTATCTGGTCAAATGATAAGGCAAACATACTGTTTGTGTTTCTTCTTTTCTCCTCTTTCTTTATTCTTTCTACTAGCTTTTACGATCATCTGTATGAATATCATTATCCCTTTTCTTGATGAGTGATGAACAAACTAATGAGAAACCAATTACAAATCTGCAAACAAATAAAGTGGTTTGAGCTTTAGAATGATTATAATTTAAAATTTTTAGCTGCATTACTAGGGTTTCTTTTAAAATGCAAATACCTATAGCCGCATTATTACATAAGAGGATACTAAATGTCGTTAATTTCTTGAATTTTTATTCTTGGATGGAGTATTACATAATTACTATTAATAATTTTGACGATAAAAAGCAACTGAAAATAAGGATGAAAAAAAAAAAACTGGACAAAATTATTGATAATTCTGGAATATTTCATCCAAAAATAATACTTGAAAAATTAACAACATTTTGTGTCCTCTTATGTAATGATGCAGCCATATTTGAAAAAGACTGTTAGGTCTCAATTATAACACACACACACACACATACATATATATATATATATATATTGAAGTTAATTTTTCAACGATGCATTCCATCAAGCTTCCCTCAAATCTTTTTTCAATATTTTTCATAATCAAAAAAAGTATCCTTATATACATGGTCGAAACGAAACGAAACCTCTTGCTACCGGGTAGTAACAACTCAATCGGTGATTCCGTTCAAATACTTGGACAGTTTGTTACATGACATTCAATATGTAATTTCCACTCTCGCCCAACCACCTATCAGTCTGACGGATTGACAGGAGCCAAATGTTTTCCCCTTTCCCTGATTCTAGTCAATACAATGATCTTTCACACTGACAAAGACTGGATCCATCTCTTTTGGTTACATAATTCTCTTAGCAGTGATACAAATTGATTTATTTTATACATAGATATTCATATATATGAAATTATAAATTGCGTTCCATTGATAAGTTATGTAATAAAAAATAGATATATGATCCGACAGAATGATTATAAATTGTACTTTATTATATTGAAACTCTTATTTGAAAGGACCCCACTGTCATTACACGGTTGATATATCTCTTGATCTACACAACATGAATAGAATAAGCAATTTTAAAAAATGGGGCTGCTGTAGGAATCGAATCTGCTACCGATAAGATAGCAGATTCAATGTAGCGTTGCTCATAACATTGAGCTAAACAGCCGCCGGTAATGCAAAGGCTCATATATATATATATATACATACATATATATATATATATATATATATATATATATATATATATATATATATATATGTGTGTGTGTGTGTGTGTGTGTGTGAGTGTGTGTGCATCGAAATCCGTATGTGTCATACTCTGACTTTTTCCCTCTTTTCCAATCCCCCCTCTTATTGAATTACTTAATTTTTTCTCTCTCCTAATTCATACTCTCTTATCAAACTACCTAACTTTCTTCTCTCCTTTTCAACTGTGTCTGTGACACCTATAGAATCTGTAGCAGCCATCAGCTGAGCCTGCTGTTGTATTCTTATGATAACCGTCATTGAAGCGACGGGTCCTTGGCTAACAATGATAAAAATAGTACTTACACTTTGTAGCAGATGATAACGTGATTAAGTTATGTTAATACACGCACTCACATATTGAGAGCAGGAAATACAATAAATCCGCTGAAAATGTTGTGCCGGGTAATTAGCAACCTCATTTTTGATACGGTCTCCATAAACAATGGGCTGAACATAACAAAAACAAAAAAATTGAAAACAAAAAACAAAATGAAACTCGTAAAATGTTTCTAAACTCTTTGTTTCCTTTCCAAAATCTGTAGATGATTGAAATATATAATTAAATAAACTGCGCTAAACGCGAAAAATGAGAGTAACAGTCCCGAATAAACAACTGCCAGGAATGTTTCAAAACTCTTCCTTCTTGAAATTACCATACATTCATCAAGGGAAGTCGAGACAAGCAAGACACTTCAGTGCCGCCTGGCTTGAATTATCGAGAAGCAAATTTGATACGCCAGGCGGGAGAAGAGTAAGACACACTCATCTTACTGGGCAGAGAAGGGAGAAAGGTCCAAACGTCTCCAGTCTGAAACAAGGAAAATTCTAATGGATAAAACCGGTATCTAATCTGAAAATTTATGGTTTCCAATTTCGAGTATCCCACAGTATATCAAACCCGAGGTCCCGTGGTAAATCTTCATTTCGGTCAAGGGGAGTACAGGGATCCTAGGAAAGAAAAACAAAAGGTCGACAAGTTCCCTCTCGAAGATTTTCATTCTTGTTTGGTGGGGGTCTTAATAAAACACGGTCCCTGCAAGTTTTATCTCTTTGGCAAACAATTACACAAACCATTAATTGTCATTTCACGATTCCTTTTCTTTTCTTTTTTTTATTTAATTTATTCATTTTATTTTTTGTTCTCGCTTTAAATGTTTGATAATTTATACTGACAGCAGTAGCCAATTTGAGACAGAAATACACTAGCATACTCTCTCAAAAACAGTTACTGTACAATAAAATTACATCAGAATATATACAATCATATATCAGCCTCTGACGTTGAGATTCGTATATACCTACATAAAAGGTCAGAAAGTATCCAGGTACTTGGAAATTAGATATCTGGTAGGTAACTTGCTAAATTAATCATAGGGGACTGCATCACACACGCATGAATAGACTCTCACCCGAGGGGTAACTCAGTCGGCAGTGAGTCGCCATCGAGTGAGCAAGTGTACTGTGTGACCAACGCATTCACAATTACCGAGCGATTCATTCTCCGGGTCTCGTTTACGGTTTTTGGTAAGACATCTTATCATACCAATTGGTTAGCCTTCTCCATCTGTTGTCCAGTTTGGCTCCCTGCAGCTTCGAAAAGATTCCTGAGCGGGGTCCTGATTGAGGAGAACATAATAAAGCAGCTGGTAGCGATCCCAAAAGTTTTGAAAATGTGACAGACCGCTAGTACAAGTGCATTACGTACGGAAGGGTGTATTAGAAGAATAAGGGGCAACAACTCAACACAGGCTATTTTTTTTAGTTAATGATATTAGCTGGATTCTCTCTGGACAGACATTTTGTATAAAAAGTGCACTTACTATGGAGCAGTGGTTTCGAAAATTTAAAAACTCAGGGGCCCATTCTATAAAGAAAATATTCGGGCGAATCCCCCTTTTCAGTATTTAGTTAATGAACTGCAATTATAAGCAACATTTGACCTTTTAAAAACAATTTATCTTTTAAAAATGAATAACATTCATTCGAATCCTGAATCGTGTATAAACATTGTTTTTCAATGGCTGTGAGATGAATGTTGTTTCTCGGCGATGAGTCAAGTTCAATATTTGACATTTTAATTCTTAAGTCATATTCATCCGTCCAGTGTGGTGCTGGACCTATTGTTGAGCACAGTTATCTTAATTTGAAATTCATTGTGTTGAATAAAAATTTCAACTGCGGATACCCGACCATTATATAACAGACTCCCAGGAGTCCTCAAACCACTGTTTCGAAACCGCTGGAGTAGCAGAGTTGCCAGTTTGGCTTTTCCAGAGCCCGAATTCTACGATTTTTGGCTTCTTTTCAATTCATTCGGCTTGACAATTCTAGCTTGAATTTTTTTTTGTTGGGGGGAGGACCAAGACATTTATTATTTCGATGACCCTTCTTTTCAAAATTTGGGACATTTTTTGCTGACGTAAAAAAAATAATCCCGTTAATTGACACAAATGTCATTGATTGTAGTTCTCTTAAATCTATTCACCAAGTGCTGTTGAAAAATGCTTAGCCAAAGAAAACCCTCTCTGAACGGTCACCAATTCATGTCAATTTCCATATTCACACATGGATAGGAGATACATACCCGAAAAAGATAGCTAAGATAGCTCCGAAATATCTAAATAGGTAAATTCAGCCACATCGCTCGCCGCTTGTCTCCTCAGGAGTGGTACTTACTTGGCCTGTTTCAAACTGAATGTAGCTTATTGGCTCTAAGGTAGATGGACAATTTACAAAGTACATATTATGTAAAACTGAACCCAGACATTTTAGCATTTTTGTGTTTTGTTAGGCTTAAAATTCAGATTTCAACTGGGCAACCCTGTGCAGTAGGATAATCGTTGTATAATTCAGAAGGGTCTTCAGCTTTGTAGTTAATTAACAAATTGGTCAGGCAGGCAATTATGAGAGTACTCTTCACCGCTAATTAATGATCTGTTATTGTGGCCCCGTGCCAGACTGACTAAATTCATATAGAGGAGAAGACAAGATCATACGGACTTAGAAACATTTTCACGTTAATACAATGTCCAGTTCTAATGCTTTCGTGCCCATTAAAACATTGAACGGTGTATATTGGTAAACATCAGTAATCTAACTGGCTGGCAGCTACGCAGCCCCATATGCAACAGATTGATGTACTGGGTGTTGTGACACATTCCTTAATTGATCCTGAAGCTATATGCAATGTGTGCCACAATAGTTGTTCGTAGTTGACGCAGAAATATCTAGCATCAAATTTTGGCCACTAAATTCCAAACCTAGCATCAAATCTTGGCGACCAGATACTTTATCAACTGTTCGATTTTTTTTCTTCATGGATGAATGCCCATAGGTGATCACCACAAATAAACATGAGTACCTAGGATGACCTGCAGTTTCGAAAGTGCTCTAACCTGGTCACAACGATTTGGCCTTTATCAACGTCATCTGAACCTTTGGTCTTGCCCATGGCATTAAACGTATCGAAATTTCTCACCCAAGACTGATATTACCGGTATATATACCACTAACCTTGAAATGCACTGTTGTTATGTGAGTACCTGTCATTCTTACCACATTGTTGCCACAGTGATATATATATATATATATATATATATATATATATATATATATATATATATGTGTGTGTGTGTGTGTGTGTGTGTGTGTGTGTGTGGATATGTATATATATATATATATATATATATATATATATATATATATATATATATATATATATACATATATATATATATATATATATATATATATATATATATATATATACATATATATATATATGTAAATCCACTGCATAAGCACGCTTATTTTTCTGCCCTTCGGGGTTCTACAAGCGAAAGATTGGATTTTTTTTAGCAGAATTTTCAAATAAAGATCCAAAATCTTAATAAAAAAATCAGGATCCGAAAAAATCGAATCATTCCCCTGTAGAAGCCCGAGGGGCAGAAACAGAAACAGAAGCATACCCGTGTAGCGAAAATATTATGTTTATTATGATAAACCAACCACACATTGTATATTGTTTTACAAATTTGTATTTGGTATATATATATATACATATATATATATATATATATATATATATATATATATATATATATATATATATATATATATATATATATATATATATATATATATATATGTAAATTGGAAAACATTGCAAATTTAAGCACTGAAGATGTTCTTATTTTATTTGAATAACAACTTTTTGCTTTCCGTTTAGTAAGGAACCGTTAGGTTGAGTGGACTGACAAGGAAGTAAATTGGAGATTATACTGATATTTGTTGTGTAAAACAAATGATTTATTCATCATACAACAGACTTATTGGTATACTCACATTTGCACATACACACACACACACGTATATATATATATATATATATATATATATATATATATATATATATATATATATATATATATATGTTGTTCGAAATTGAATTAAATTCTCCCTCTCTAGGGACCAGAATAAAATTTGTTTCCTGGAAATAGAACAATATTTACAAAAGTTGGATATAATTTCTAATAGGAAGTTAATTCTAGCCCCAAACATATATATATATATATATATATATATATATATATATATATATATATATATATATATATATATATATATACTTAAGTGCCCGAGTGTCATTGCTTGTGTGTATGAAATATAGGATGCATTTGTTTTTATTTTCCTGAATTTATTGCTCGGGAAAATCCTTCATTTACTTTACAAAAGAAAGGTCGACATTTCTTCATGTCCCCCGGCGCCTCCAAGCAAGCCAGATTAAGAAGCCACTGAATAAATAAGAAAAAAAACCTAATTTCTTTTCCTTGACATTGATAGATGGCTCAGAACCATTTCTTACCTAACCAATACCCTTCCCCGATCAGAAAGTATTGATCTCCTCTGTAAACAACAGTCGAACACCATTAGCGCTGAGTTGAAATTAGGTATCGATTCCCAGTTGTTCGGCAACGGTTTTATCTGCTCTTGCATGTGTTATTGATCGGAGCTGTTCAGTCACTCTAAACGGGGAACACCTTGGATGGGTGATAAAAATACAATAAGTTTTAAGGGAAAGAAGAAGATTGATACTTTCGTCTCATAAACTTTGCCCTACCTCTCTCTTTGTACTAAATATTTTTTTCTGTGCTTCTAATTCCATCTATTATACCAGTTGCCTCGATTTAATCTGCTTATTTGCGTCTTATCGTTTACATTCATGTCAGTTTGTGAAATGAGCAATGCGTGTCATTTCCATTCAAAATGAGCATAGGTTGATGTAAATAAACATCGAAACAGCGACGACACAATTTAGCTTATATATATATATATATATATATATATATATATATATATATATATATATATATATATATATACATATATATATATATATATATATATATATATATATATATATATATATATATAAGGCAGGTTTTTTGGTTTCGATGCGCATTGCTTTGGAGTAATAGTTAGCAATAATTGCCTGTAAAATAAGCGATTCAAATTTAAAATGTGCTTAGGTTGATGCAAATAAACATCGAAATAGCGACAAAACAATTTAGAATGTATATATATATATATATATATATATATATATATATATATATATATATATATATATATATATTGCTGATTTTTCGGTTCCAGTGTGCATTGCTTTAAATTGTTAGTTAGCAAGATAGATATACCGACATAAATAAACTGAGTCGAAGCAAGGGTTCAATGCTCCCTACTCGGTGCTTCAAATTTGTGTTAGGGTTTCATACCCCAACATTTGGCTGTGATCTAAAGACTACATTCTTCCATGATTGAGTGCAGCCCTTCGTTCTTTCGCTTCCTCGTTGACCGCCTTGGTACGACAAATGGGCTAATGATCCTAACAACTGAAGTAAAATCCGATCCTTACAGGGAAACCTTCTGTTTTGGTTTTGATGATGTTCCGTTACCATCAATATTGGTTCAGTTGTTATTGTTATCGATGAAGACATGGTTGCAGACAGTAGTATTTTCAGTTCTTGTCGAAGTGGCTATAGCTGCATGAGAAGTAGAATATTTCTATGGTTTTACTGGTACTGTTAGTTGTAAGGCAGTTGACATTCAATTAGTTGTAATTTTAATAGAAATTGCGATAGATTATTAAAATCAATGATTTATGATATTCCTAATATCAGGATATGAAGTATGATATCATCTCGAAAATCGATTATCTGACACGTTCAGAAAACAACATGTCAAATGCTGAGTTTGTTTCCCGGCAGCCACGAGTGCCGCGTGAAAACTCAACTGATGCAAATATGAATAGGTGGTGGGCTGGGAACTGTGCCAAAACGTATTAAAAACAATATTGGGATAAGAGGAACGGATTGAGACAATGCAGATCACAGCACTACTCGGGTCTGCAGGAAGACTGAGGAGAGCACTGGAAAATATGAGATGACCTTCAGGCGTCAGCAACAGCATATCAGCTGGAATGGAGAAATGCGTGAGTATGTGAAGCTAGGAAAGTACATACCACAGCGTTGCGGACAACTGATGATCTGAGGAGACCTACCGTCACTCAGTCTTCAGCAATAGCCACCAGGCCCATAGTATGCAATAATAATAATAATAATAATAATAATAATAATAATAATAATAATAATAATGATAATAATAATAATAATAATAATAATAAGAAGAAGAAGAAGAAGAAGAAGAAGAAGAAGAAGAAGAAAAAGAATAAAGATAGAAAAATAAACAAAAAATGGAAACAAGATGGGAGGAACTTAGGATGAGAAGGAGGATTGAGACTATACAGACCACAGCACTACTGGAGTCTGCACCAATACCGATTAGACAACTGGGGGATATGAGATCCATGACATCCAGTTGTTAGCAATGATGTAAAAGCCAAAGAAAAGACATAATGGAGACGGTACAAACCAAATGCTTTGATAGGTGAGGGCTATAGACTTGAGAAGACTTTCTGTCACTCAGCTTCCTATAATTACCACTGGGCAACTGGTGTGGAACCATAATCCAAAGCACTGCTGTAGACTCCAAGAGTGTTAAGAAGAAGGTTTGAGACTTGAGGATATTTGCTGTCACTCAGTCTCCGGCAATGACCACCAAGACATTGCTGGGAAAATGCAACACCTGCGGATCACAGAGGAAATACCCAAAAGAGTGGAAAACTAGGGAAATATCTGGACCTGGCAATGGAACTAAAGAAGGTATTGATCAGGAAAGTCAAGGTGATTCCAGTAAAAGTAGGTGCACTCGGTACAGAGCCAAAGACACTGTAAACGAGATTGAAGGAACTGGGTAATAGAGGGAGGATTGGGATTGTACAGATGACAACATTCCTGGGGACTGCACAAATAACCATCAGGCAAATGGCGTGAAACTGTAATCCACAGCACATCTATGGATTGTGAGAGTGTTAAGAAGAAGGGTGGATACTTGCTCCCACTCAGTCTCCGGTGATAACCCCCTGGTAGCTGATGTGAAAATGCAAACAATAATAATTATCATTATAATTTACAGGTCATAGGGTCATCCCTTGGATGGACAAACGATGAACTCCTATCAATGGACAAGTAAACTAGCGTACTAATGACGATGCACAAGACCTTACACCCCAAAGATGACACTGATAGATTTTATGTGAAAATAAAAGATGGCAACAAAGGAATCATCAGCAGAGAAGACTATCCGAATGGCAAGAAAGGGTTTTGGAAAAGCACGTGCAAGCAATTTAAAGTGAAGAAATGAAAAGTGCTGGTAGCATTGCATCAAACATTAAAAAGGCAGCAAACGAGTCAGTAATGAAAACAGAGGAGGGAAAATGGGAACAAATAGAATCCCAGGATAATTCCCAAGACGTATAGGAAATATCTCATGAAAAAGATCATGGACATGGTTACGCAAAGGATACCGTAAAGGGGAATCATAATTTCTTACCATGGCAGCCCAAAACAAATGAGAAAAGATCGAATGACCCAGAAAAAAACAGCCAATCCAGTCATCAGGAGTAGCTAGAAATTTCATGGCATAAGTATTAGAAAAGCAGTGTAAGGTGGAACAGTACAAACCACAGCACTGCTGCTATATGTGAGGACGTCAAGAGGAGGGCTTAAGACCTGAGGAGACTTATTCAGCGATGAACACCAGACATCTGGTGAGAAAGTAGAAACCACAACACTGCTTTGAACTGCATGAATGTTGAGAGGGGGACTGGAGACCTGGGAGACATTTGTTCTCATTCAATCTCCAGCGATAAATACCGTAATATTGTACGAAAGTACGTGGAATAAAAATAGATGGTACTTTTTAGAGGCTGTGGTAAAAGATTAGTTGTTTTTAAAACTAGTAATAATAATAGTTGCACTGGTGGTATGAAATGGATTTCTCTTAATATTTGCAGTCATGGTGTTTGTATAGTTAATTGCAACCAAACCAGTATTTGGGAAATTTGATAATACGGAAATAGTGATCATAATTTTGAAAAATGAACTCAAATGAGAGAGGGAAAAGAGGTATTTTTAAACGCACGAAGAAGCACCAGAATAAATAAATCAATAAATATATAGAAACTCTCATGTAACCAACGTCTTTTTGCAGCACGCCGTGTTCGGGGTGATCCATTGAAAAAATGGAAAGAAGACTTCAATTAAGTGACTTCTTTAGTCTTTGGGCGTTGATCACTAAAGGAAATGTCCTTACTTTCAAAAACAAGAGCTCTGCTACAGAACACAGATTAAAGTACCAATTTAGCATGAATTTCCAATGAAATATACCCCGCCGCCCAAAAATATCTAATTTAGTCGGGTTGGGATAAGAAAAAAACAAAAAAGTTCTTTCTAAACATAATATGGAGTAAATGCTTAAATTTTCAGCCCTCTAAGCTTCAATGATGTGGCCAGTAAGCGCAACTCACAGATTTTTAAATAGCCGTCCAGCCAACCAGATCCACTTAAAAACTAAAGAAATTTTTGTAGATGATTTTGGTGACAGTTTTAGTTTACAGTTTCCGATTTTAAAAGAGGGAACTAAAAACGGAGTAAACAACCAAAAATTTAAATTCAATCACGTGAATCCAAACGTCCCAATGTCCCTCTGGTAAGCAACAATTAGTCACGGCATGTATTCTACAGGACACAAAATCGTATTGATCCAATGATTGATCGTTGGGATGGGCTACAATAGCTCTCGGACGTTTATCTGTAGACCACACGTACTACATCCGGTCGTAAAGTGACAGAAAAGAAGCAATGAACTGAAAGGCCATAGATCATGTGCACAACCGGAAGAGATTGAATCCCAGCATCATCTTATCCTATAAAGTGTGTTACTTGCGTAATGGAAGCTCTTTGGGTTTTTTTTTCATTATCAAATTGTTGAACCAAGGGATGTTTGGAATTTCTTCTTATCCCGTCCTGTTGAATATCATTGTGTGGGTAGATGTTCTTCGATTAATCGCTATATGGCCATTCTTGAATTGATGTATACGCCTACACATGCACTTGTGTACACACAAAAAACCTCTCCCTCTCACCTCCTCAATCCCTCCCTTTCTCTTTTATATTCCCATTGAGAAACATAGTCAGCAGTGAATTGCTGTTGCATGAGCTTGCAAACTGTGTGACCGTAGCATTCACAATGACCGAACGAATAGATGCGCCGATCCATTCTTCACGTCTCATGCAGGGCTTTTTTGCAAAAGATAGCACCATAAACCAGTTGCAACCTCCAGCTCAGCCAAAGTAGAATCACTTTTGAGAAGAAGGGGATCTCACATTGTGAACGAGATTAAGGAGATTGCACAGTGGCATATGACGAACCAGAGAAATTTAAAGACAGTTTTGAAAAGAAAAAAATGCATTTGGATAAGTGCGTAAAATTACTAGAGGGGGCTACGGCGCCGTTGTCTTTTGTAGGCTATTGATTTCTTTGTTAAACGGCTGGATACTTCTTAGGCATACATCTTCTACTAAAAAAACTACGAAAAAACGAAGCAAAATAAATATTGCAAGAACTAGCTCCCATATACGGACGAGAAACAATAAAGTACAAAAAACATACATATCAAAAATCTATGGAACTTTATATATATATATATATATATATATATATATATATATATATATATATATATATATATATGTGTGTGTGTGTGTGTGTGTGTGTGTGTGTGTAAACTTGCCCGATAAATAGGTAATAATCTGCATATGAGACACAAGACATAACCAATACAATGAAAATGATACATACATTATTAAAATCATATTTCAACATTTATAAAACAGCAGCATATAAATAGCATAAAGATATACATTTTATATGAACTAAGTCATCGTATTACGATGATCCAATCTAAAAGAAATACTGGAAATATAATAACAAAACAATAACATATTAGAGTATAGCCTCATATGATATAATATAACTAAGGATTGTAAGATAATATAACAACCAAAATAGTAATCATCATAATCATCATAATCATCCGTGTTTTATCGTCCATTGCTAGACAGAGACCTTTCCCAGGTTTCGCTACACTTCTCTATTATGCGCGTAGTGGAGAAAATACTTTCAGATATTGTCTAGTACGTCTCCCCATCTTGTATTCTACCACCCTCGGTTACACATGTGATCTCTGGGGACCCACGCTGTGAGTCCATTGGCCGTCTACCATTCTTGCAACATGAGCAATCCATTTCTCCTGGAGTCCTATACACCATATCTGATTTTTATCAACTACTGCGCACCCAACACTCATATCTACCTATACAGAGGATAGATAAAATGTGTGTTGAGAGCCAGTGGAGCTATAAGGCCATTCTGATTGACAGCAGCTGTGATCAGTCAACCAGATCCCCCTTTTCAACACATCGTGAGCCAACGTGGCGGGGCATGGCCTAATACTCCCCGTGGTTCACTTAATGAAAATTGATAACACAATAACCGGATAACCTAACCATGATAATGAATTAAGAAATACAGGAAATGTTGATAAAAAAACCACGTAAAACAGAAATAACCAACCAACAAACACACACACGCACACACACACACACACACACACACACAAACACACACACACACACACACACACACACACACACACACACACATCAAATTCTCACGTGTGTAAAGTAAATAACAAAAAAGTGCAACCGAATTTCTAAATCAATTGAAAATAAAGCATTAATACATAAAGAAACGAATATAACTATGGGAGTCAAATGCCTTCTTGAAGTCTTCAATAGGCGTTATATTACTTTTCTGTTCAGTAACTTTTATTGTGTCATCATCATCAGTCGTTTAACGTCCGTCATTGGAGATAGACCTTTTCCCAATGTAAATAAATGTAAGTATGTGCGTGTGTGTTTATCAATTTATCGAAAATGTACTTTAGTTATTCTCTATCGGTGTATGACTCTAACAGCTATTGTACGAAGTCACATTTATCGTTTGCAGGGTGTTTGAGTGTACTTTCCAAAATTTCATTTGTCATCAGTTATATAACATTATTTTTTTGTGCATCAGACATTTTCTTTCCGCCTAGATGGAAAAATATTTTTTTAATGTTCTGGGGTTTTGGAACAAGAAAAATATGAAAAAACTGAAAAAAGCGGTAACACATTCTGTAACACTTCTGCAAAGGACATTAACTGACGTTTCTGCCTATACTAACGAATATAATCATGTGTAAACAGACCCACCTGCAAAAACACATACATACACACCTACACGCACACATGCACGTGCATATACACTAGCACACACGCGCGCTTGGATTATCGAAATGATACCTGAAAAGTAAGGTATTTGACGATGAGAAAAATATAGGACCTAGTTTTCACCGTCTCCTTCAGAGTTATCTTCTTTGTGTTGTTTATATATTGGCTAATCATGTGATGGTAGTGGGAAAATTCTGTGTTGTATTTGGTCCACATGCGATAATCCCCTACTAAAGTGAAGCCAAATGAAGTTACCATTATTTATTGTGCCCCTTATTTATTGCTATGGGCCCAACTGAGTCAGTATATCATTTTTGAACGATGGTTAGCAAGTTAGTTTTACAAACCATTACTATCGTAGTGAGTTCAATTCATGCTTGGTTCTCTTTTTCACTTCTTAATGAGGTTATACAGGGTGAAGTGAGTGACTCCACTTCGTATGCTTCCCATCACTATTTCAGAAATCAGAAATGGACTGCATAAATAGTAATGTGAAATATGGAGCCTAAATAGAGAGGGCTGAACTCATAGCCAGCGCAAGGACATTTCACGAGAAAATCATGTCCAGCATCACATGGACAGATCACGAAAAAGTACATTATATATATATATATATATATATATATATATATATATATATATATATATATATATATAAACAAACAAACAAAAAAGAGTCTGTGATATCGTAGAATCCATCAGAAAACTCAAGTGGCAATGGGCTGGCCATGTTGCAAAAATGTCAGACAACCGCTGGACATTACGATTCACGAAGTTGATCCCAGAGATCATATGCGAATCTGTGTCCAGCAAATAATAAAATAGCATTAGAACTCTGAAAGTTCGAAAGATATTGGCTCCCGACGCTCTTGATAGAGGGGTCTGGCGAATTGTGGGGCAAGTTTATGGCTAATGACGGATGCTAAAAGGCTGTTGATGATGATACACCTCTGCAAACGATACATTCTACGAAGTTAAAAAAACAAAAAAACATTATATCCCGGGAGATTAAAAGATAAAAATGAATGATGGCTTGTTTTTCTCGCTATCAATTTCATTGAATACAAATTTTAAAACAAGTCTGGTTGGTTACTCAATGAAAATCGTCACATGACCATGGTGTCTGCCAGCATACCGTGTTCGGGGTGATTAATTAAGAATTGGAAAAAGGGGTCATCAATGAATACGTATCTTCCCTTGCCTTTTGTTGTGTAGTGATCACTGGAAAAATCCAAATTTTTTTAATCTACCCCTCCCAAAAATAAACAAGCATGAGCGCTGCTGGACACAAACCAAGAGTCCAATATAGCATGAACTTACATTTCAATTTGAACCCCAAACCAGAGGCCTACTTTGGGGAGATTTTCAAAAGAGGAAAAAGTTTGTTTTTTTTTAGACATAAAGAGTAAATGTTTAAATTTTCAGCCCTCTACCACCATTGGTGCAGCCAGCCAGACAGACAGACAGACAGACAGCAAACGAGCCATACGAACCTAAAAACTGAGGAAACCTATGTTGACAGTTTTGGTGGACGGTTTCCAAAAGATCAATAAAGGATGAAATCAACCCATTTTTCTAATATTCGTTCTTCCGACTATCAAACTTGAAAAAAAAATTATCTTCCATTTTTGAAATTAATTAAATTCTAATTAATGTTTGAAAAACGGGATATGTCACGGAAGTTTAACTCCGTTATCTCCCCTTATATCCTGTGTCTTTATGAGTTACGACTTACTTGCTTGGAGAATATCATGGAGGATAAACAAAGAAACGTACCACGTTGTAGTCTTTTGAAAAGCACGATTTAAAAACTCATTTCTCAACACACATTCAGGATCCAGCCGACCACGATAACGGCTACCAGAAGAAAGAGTAGAGAAAAATGAGCAAAGGTCAGGAATCAGAGAAAGGTCTTCTCTGATAGTCCCTACCCTAAAGATAACGTCAATAATTTTAAAGTACGGAAGCCGAGAAAGGAAAATAGAAACATAGTTATGTTTTCTTTTCCTTATCAACTAAAAACTACATTCGTCCTGTTGGTTTGTGGTCATATGTAAACTGCAATTTGATCGTGTTGAATCAAAATATTTCAAGTCTTCTCCTGAATGGTCAGTCAGGTATTTTTCCTTGGTGTTGGCTATTAGATTACTCAGATTTTGGTATTTTTTTTTTTCGAAGAGGGAACTAATGCTGGCAAAAATGTGAAATAAGAAAAACTAGCAATATAAGACAGAGAAATTTGTTGATCCCCATCAGACTAAAATGTTAATAACTAGTAGGGATTGTCTCCCTCCAGGGTCAGGGGTTAGTGTTATGATTAGGGGTCAAGGTTAGGGTTATCATTAGTGTTTTGTTTTAGTGATTGGGATGAACAAAACAGATCCGAGTATTCCATTTTCGAAACCTCTATCAACATTCCGAACTTTGTTCGGACAATTTAACCCATTCTTTGGGTTAGTGAAATTATACCTTTTCTAGTATACAACTGGTAAAGAATTGCCGACAGGTCAAGTTACTAATTATTACAATTGTTTTGGTTATATTGTTGGACAGAAAACATGCAAACATTTTTTTATGCGTATGTTCGTTTTCACGTCATTGGTCTAATGATAAACAAGCATTTATTTTACCGGACAAATTTTCAACATAATCTCCTTCCACACATATCCAAACACTCTTCCATGGATCACATCAATCGAACGTTATGTGGGGGAACTTTCGAATCTGAATTCATGCTAATGACTGTGTGAGGGCAACGGACTTATCTATCCCACTTCGTATACTTGGAACCTCATCTCATTGGGCTTAAATCTTGATTGTTTTAAATGAAAATCACTCCCTCATGTCCACCAACCTTCCAAAATTGGACGTAAAAGGAGTTTTCATAGAGTTCTGTTTGAGCTTAATTTTTGCAGTAATGACTTTTGGAGTAAACGAAATGCAGGAAAAGCTCGAATAGTGCAATTCTGATGAGCGTTTGTGCCTATTCTGTACGGTCAAGGTATTGCTATACAATACTAATAGAGTGCGAGTAAGTGTAAGCTAGAAAAAACATTGAAATATAATAAGACCTTGAGCAGTACGGTTTAAGACGGTACGAAAATCCTGGTCCCTAAGGTTGGAAGTTATCCGTAATGTCACCAACTCAACTTTTTTCCTGTCTAATATCGAACTTAAAAAAATTGTTAAAAACGCTTTTAGTCATTTTTAGGTCAATTTTTAATAAAAAAAAAATTATGGAATAGCCATTATTGGCTGATATTGCTGGAAATTCATGCTACAGATTGGGTGAAAATAGCTCTAAATGTTGCCAAAACATGGAAATGCTATATTTACCGCGAAAAGCAAAAACTGGTTATTTGTGGAGCAGCTTCTATTAGTAGACCGTCATAGTCCCTTTTTTGCTTGAAGTTGAAAATCGAATGAAGCATTCAGTGTTTGCTTTGCAGAATGCCGTTATAGATGCAGTGCACTTTTGCTCCTAAACCTTACTCACTAATACCTGCCACAGGGGGGAACGCTCAAAGTATTTCTCGACATAATTTTATATCTTTTTAATTCTTTGCTTAACACCATTTGGGATAAGAGTTTGTTTCTTTGTTCATGACGATTGACTCATCCATCTCAATGTAAGCATTCAGCTGATAAAAATTTTCTCTTTTTGAAACAATCGACTCTTCCACTGAATGTTTAGCACTTTCTTTCCTGAGAAAAAATCATCTCATAGAAATTCAAATGAATCCGTGATTCTTTTCTTTCGGGGATGAGCAAGTAATTTATACCTAGCAGTATTATCCAATTCCTTCCTCACTGAGCAGAAAAAAAACCACACCAAAGGAGATGTAAGAAAAACCTGACATGAAAGACATTATCAGGGATAGGCAACCTCCGGCCCGCAGGCTAAGCTGACAAGCAGACATTGAGGTCTTATGCTTACTTTTCACGCTTCAAAGATTGCTTGTGTCTTTTTGATGGGACCAAAATATGCCTTGATTGAAATAAAGTACGACTAAATCGAGTTCCTTGATTATTTGTTGTCATTTTTGGTTATTCGTGAAAGATTTGTTTGCATGCGTCTTCTATTGATTTTAGGCAAAATATAACTAGCTGTAATTGAATCAATAATTCTCATCTTTCAATTTTTTACAGCATTTATCTTGTCCACCATTACTCATTACAAAGGCAAAAAAGGCCGAATCCTGGGCTATATCTAAAGAAAGAATGATGCTCGTTATCCTTCTTGGGATGAGAAAATTGAAAAGAGTGACAGATCAGCTTATCAGATAGTT
>OY735237.1:12958757-12963757 GCA_963457665.1 Thysanoteuthis rhombus | reverse complement strand
TATCTTCCTGTATAGTTTGTAATGTTAGTCTCTTTTTTCCATTTTTTTTTTAAAACATATTTTATTTCTACCATTTTTATTACCGAGAACTTGTATAGAACGTGTCATAAATTATAGTAATGTCTGTAGTTATTTGCTTCAACATTTTGTTTTTTTAAGTATCCAGATATTCCTTTGTAGTTGACTATTTGCCTTTAAAGTTGTCTGCGCTTTTCGTGTGAGATACTTCGCATAGAAAATGGATATTCACTACAGGAATTCAACGAGTGCATATTTCCTCGCAGTCTGAAGGTAGAACGTTCCTAATGAGAAAAAAAAAATGACTTTTCGTATGACAAAATGGCACAGAGCGAAGAAGTAGATCTTGTTAATCACTCAATAGAAACTGTCACAAGACCAACGTCTTTTGGTTGCATGTTGTGTTGGAAATGATCAAATAAAAGTGAAAAAAATTGCTCAATAACCAATGAATAAGTTAATTCTCACGTTATTTGTCAGGTACTAAAAAAGCCGGTTGTTTTCCTTACCTATCAAGCAAACACAAACAAAGTGAAAGGTTTGGCATAAACTTATATTGCGAATCGAACCTCCACTACAAACTTATTCAGGGGGAGATTTTAAAAAAAAAACGAAAAGAAAGTTTTCGTAGAACATAAGAAATGAAATGTTCCATTAATGGGGCCTGTACGCGTGATATATACATACCCGATCAGCCAGCCGGTCAGTCAGCCAGCCAACCATCCGAACCAACTTGAAAGAAACCTATGTTGACAGTTTGGAGGACGGTTTTGCTTAACGGTTTCCAGATTACCATTAATTTATACAGGAAAGATTTTCAGAACCATACGCCAAAATATTACGTAGGCTAAGAAGTCGAATATTGGGGTGGAGAGAGATACAAGGAACCTTGGTGTAGGAGAAGAAGAAAGAGGGTGCACGCTGCTTATATAACGGCTAACTGCAAAACAATCACTGGACGCTATTTTCTCTTATCACTCCTGTTCGTAAAAGCAATGAGTGGCTTACAGCGAACGTTAGAAAAGCATACGATACATTAAATCATTTTTAGATATGGCCATGGTTAACAATGTGGCGGATATGAAATATGAAATCGATTATTATTAGTGTTGATATTACAATTGTGACGGTTATATTGAAGGAGGCGAAAAGTGGGGTAACGGTTATCAATTCAGTTGGCGGTTTCGGCAAATAAAGCTGTTTGTGTTCATTTAGCAATCATTCCTATCCGAGGCATAAAGCAACTTATTTCTATAGTCAGTTCCATCCAATGTTACCAACTAAAACCATATTTTAGCAATGTTCGCACTGCCCAAACAAGAAACGAGCTAAATTCAACACAAAAAGCGCAAAATTGACAATGTTGGTTTTATAGCCGGATATCCTGACACAAAATGCCTGGTTCCTGGCATGACACATTGTCTGACTGAGAAAAGGGCAGGACAAATTTAGCACGAGAACGCTTTAACGTTGAGGTCAACACGTGTCAGTGCCAGGCCGACTTTCTCTCTTCTAGTGCAATGACAAGGTGCTGCATTGAGATAATAGATCCCATGAGACAAGACATAAATCATACTGTTTTGACCGGAATCCTTGGCTAACCGAACAATAATAACAATTAAAAGCTGTTACGCCCATTTACAGCTTTGACAGGGAACGGTTGATCAATACTGGTGAAGGAGATCTCTTTTTGCAATCGTAGAACAGCTTTTGACTTTAAGGCCTTGTTTTCAGTCTGAACATCTGCTTGGCCAGACTCATCGGCAGGACCAGCCAACCGGGTGGTATTCTTTCTCGTCCAACGAGTTCTTCTTCCTCAACAAAGTTATGGGCCAAATAATTAATCACCTTATTAATTGGATTCATGTTTGCAAGTCAAAGTGGCTAAAACACCGGCAATCAAATGTTTTCTAACGGCGACGAGATGGCTGGCTCCAGTGTCCCTACACGCCCCGAAAGGTGGAAGGAAAAGGTCAAAGGGCATTGCAAGAACCGAACAACAACAATACTGGGTGTGGATAATAGTGTGTTTTGTACTGTGCGGATGATTGTATATCTGTTAGTGTATGTGTGGGTGTGCGCCTGCGCGTGCCTGTGTGTGTATGTGCGTGTGCGCGCATGTTGAGAAGGTGTGATGTAAGAAAGAGAGTCAGGCGATGAACAAGAGGAGAGAGAAACATCAGGCACTTAATTTGAGGACGACAAACCTGCACAAATTGGTTTCCTTGTCATTGGGTTAAAAAGGCGTCGGTTGCTCTGATTGGCTAATAAATAATTCATCGACGCTAGCAAATTAAGGCCATTACGATGTAAATGCTGGAATGGGGAGAAATCAACGTCGCGAGAATTGCTAGTTTGAAAGAAATTGCACGACTAAGTGGGCGGTTGGATTTCAGATTGGAAGGTCCAGGGTTCAATACCTTGTTTCAGCCAATTTTATTTACAAAGGAAGCTACTTAATGCATAACTTTGGATCAGAGTCTTTTGAATATCAATAACCGACTGATAGATTTCAGCAGAGGATATGAAAATCGGGAAAGTTATATTCATTAGTATGCATTTAGATTCATTATGGTAGATTGATTATGTTATTAAATTTATTGTGTAACAACAAGCTATACATTACAAAGAATTGATGTTAAATTTATTGACTAATTGAAAATTCTTCTTTGATTCCTTCCAAATAGAGTGTTTGGGAGCCATCAGACAAATATTGGTAGTCACCTAGGATGCAAAAGTCCTCAGGGTGTATTCCAAACTGAGAAAAATAGTTGTTAGAAGACGAAAAGGGGTGCAAATATCCAAGTTTTGCCGAGGGTGTATGAAACCCTAGCGGAAATTTTGGGTCCTTCTTAAGTCGAATGAAAACCCTTTGGCTGACTCTGTTGAGATCGACTGATTTTGATTCCAGTAACAGTTTGATTAAGTTGTCCATAGTTATAACTAATATTTCCCTTTGGATTTGTTAGTCAACCAAAACTGCACGCGTACATGCCGTACCAATGAAAAATTAGCATTGTCTTGAAGAATCGATTATTCTTTCAAAATCAATTCACGAAATAACTTTTCAAAGGGGGTTCAGATTGCAATTTAAGTTTATGCTAAAGTGATTCCTCAGTCTGTCTTTATCAAAATTCAGACTTTTTCTTACTGATAATTGCCTAACAAAGAGCGACGAAAGTAATTTATAAATTGATCACCCATTTTTTCTAATCGATTTCCCTCATGCTACCAAAAGACAGTTTTTCATCGTGTGACTAACTGTATTTTTTTTTTCCAATTTGTTTTAATTATTGCTTTTTTTTAATGAGAGCTGTTCTATCTTCTTTTGTAGTGGTCCCGAAGTTTTGCGTTTAACAAATCACATTCCTTCACTTTCTTGAACGTCGCGGAATTTGACAACATTAATTGTGATTTCGCCTTGTGTTTTTTTCTTATTTGGCAACGATTTTTTCCCTTTTTAACAATGATTCAGTTTGACCGGTTTTTCACGCTTTGTTCTCCTCATCACTAAGTTTCGTCCGGTCGACTCTCAGATCATTCGTATTCGGTAATCTTCCATGAACGTCGACGGATACTTTTGATCTCCATGTGTATGATGTCCTTTTTCCTCTCTCTCCAATTATTCTCCACAAAGAAATTGAATAGTTCTGGGGGTAGAGAAAATAAGTATTAGGCAGGAAATATGGTTTGTCGGTAGTTAGGAATGAAGGTAAGCTTTGATGATATTATTTGGTTATCTCTCTCTCTCTCTCTCTCTCTCTCTCTCTCTCTCTCTCTCTCTGTATATATATATATATATATATATATATATATATGTGTGTGTGTGTGTGTGTGTGTGTGTGTGTGTACGTATTTATATCAATCATTAAAAATCAGATAAAGAGTATCTTCTTAATCTTTTAGTAACCTTTTTTTTTTTTTGTACAAATGAACGCATCTTTGCTTTCAATAAATACAGATATTATTCCAAAGATTGAGCACTTTTGGCAGCACTATCCGCCATATTCATTGCAGAGTTGTACCGTTCAACATCATGGTAGAATTTTATCTAGTTTGATATCTTCGTTATTTGATTATTACGGTTAAATTTGACGTTCGCAATCTACTTGATGAATTCAATCCCAAACTCCACTTACGACTTACAGATCGCCCAAGACCATTACGCCTGGGAAGCACTACTGCAAAGTAAATTTATCTGTAATTATTAGACCATATTCGACAAATAACTCAAAATCATGGACGAATATCTACCGCTTTTTTAACCTTATTCTTATTGCCAGACGGCTCTATTATTATATAAACTATTAGCAAGATAATATCCACAGTTTGACAGCATTAACAGTTTTCTCTCTGTCCGTTTAAGTATCAAGTACTGGTCACGTATATAACTACTCGTTTACTTCGTAAATGTGGCGTGTTTTCAGTGTGATTTGACAGCATTTTCTGAATATTTTGTCCGTAACATTGAAGGCTCCATATCCTGTTAATGGCTGAATTTATTTTTGAAAGCGCTCCATCCGAAAGTTTGCAAAACATAAATAAACAAACAGGTCTACTCTTTCCCGAGGGCTAAGATATTTTCTCAGTTTTCTTCCTGTTTACTTTGTGCTGTTAGTCTCATTTTCCAATTTTTTAAATTCTTTTTATTATTATTCTTCATTACTTAGAACTTCAATTCGCTAAGACGTTTGAATTTTCAAAAAGCAAGCACAACTCAGTGACTGATTCACCAAAAACTTACATTGTAAATTGAAACCTTTCCTCACTGGAAAACTATTTGGAGATGGATTTTCAAAAAACAATGGTGAAAATAAAAGCCATCTTGCTCCAGTGGAGCGGCCTATATGCGTGATACATACATACGTAACTAGTCAGTCAGCCAGCTGGACTGACTCGAGACTGGAGAAACCTATTTTTACAGCTTGATGACAGTTTAAAATTACGTATTTCCTGTTTGTGAATTCTTTCAAACCAATGTC
>OY735237.1:12938757-12953757 GCA_963457665.1 Thysanoteuthis rhombus | reverse complement strand
TCTATGGGACTGGTTGGATTTTCTTGTTTTTGAAGCCTGATTTGGTTGACCGAACGCTTGACACCCCGAGGTGATTTTTGAATAATTTCTCTTGGGCGGGGGGGATTCCATGGGACTCGTTGTCTTTTAGTGGTGTTGTCATGAGAAATTTATTAGCGAATTAATTGACTTTATTTAATCAGTATACTTTACGTGTTTCGAGAAGGGCTCCCATGTTCAGTTGCATGTGTGTATCTTTAATTGCTCAAAAAGCAAAGTTTCCATAGAAAACCTATTAAACACCAATAGTTTGGCTTCGAAAAGTAAGATGAAAGTCCATACGAGGCCAATGTGATATGTCCGTTGAGTATCAGGACTATTTTCACTTTGATTACATAAACTTTTGATCGTAAATATGGTTATTTCATATCCTCATTGTGTTTAAATAAGCCTTTGATCACATTAAAACTACGTATTATTTTTTTGTAGATTTGAAACTTGGTCAATTTGGTAATTTCGCCGATTCGGCGAAACACGCACGAACGCTTATGTGTGCGTCTCTCTCTCTCTCTCTCTCTCTCTCATATATATATATATATATATATATATATATATATATATAAAGATAGATTGATAGATTGATCGATAGATAGATCGATAGATAAATTGTGCGTATGTATACGTACCAAATTACAGAACGTCTTCTTTCTCTAGCACTTCTGACTTTGGTACGACGAACACATGCCAGTCCCTCTTATATCATTCTTTTAACTCGAAGTACTATCTGGTCACAAGTTGCTGGCACATGCCAGACGATGTGTGTCTTAATTCTGACTGTTTAATTCAGTTTCGAGTCGTAATTGAGAGAAAAACCCGGTATCAGAAACCTTTGAATCTGAATCAATTTAATACCGATTTATAGTTCTTGTTATTTTATGCTAAGGATCAATTTCGGTAATACCGTCTTTCCCTGTGAATAATCTGCTGTCATAGATATTTTGCACGTCCTGTCGATCTTCAAAAAATACATTTGCCCGTATATACAATTATGTAAAGAAATATGTGTAACAATTATGTTTCTGTAGATAACACGCATCTTTTGGCAGGAAATAGGGACTATACATAGTAAAATACAATACAAGTCTCTAATTCGTAAAAGCAATTCAGATCTGTCCCGGAGAACATTACGAAAACAGTGAAACAATTCAAGATCTGAAAAAGGGATTTAGATTGTATTCCTGCTCGTTTGTATGTACACCGTTACGGCACTTTCTGGTTATCAATCACTAGTTCATCCGAGCTGTCAGAGATGACAGGATACATGAAATATATGGATAAACGCACTGTATTTTATTTACGTAGATAATAGAGATTTGCATTGCAGTGAGCTAGGAGAATAGCGGTCTTCTGGTCACGTGTTATTGTTTTTTGAATTCAGCATTTTTATTTTATCTTTAGGACATGAATGATGGAATTCTATTCTGTCACATCAGTTGCATGAGTGAAACTATATTTTGTATCGTCAGTTACACGAACGAAACAATACATCACTACATCAGTCTCACGAAGTAACCCATTTTATTACATCAGTGACATAAACAGATGTTATTTACTACGCCAGTAACAGAGATTAAATTTATTTTATTATGTCAGTTGCTTCTCCTTGCATGATAGAAGATATCTGCACTATTTTACTTGTTACATGTGGATTTTTCTTATCATCACCCTTTCTCCTTTCCCTTCCGATGTCCCCTTGTAATGCAATTAGCAAAGGAAATTATGGGAAACAGTGCTCATTTCTGAAAGGGAGTCGGTTCCATTTTAACTGTCCCCTTTCCCACTCATCTTTGCAATGAACTGAACAAGGCTAAAATTGAAGAGGGTGCGTATGCTTGAATGATTGGAAAATAGACCCAATCTTCGCTAAAATACTAATTGATTCATTACTCTAGTCTTACAAGTCTTAGATCTAAAAATTAAGTTATAGTAGTAGATCACAAAAATTTATACAGAAAAAAGTAATCAATCATATTAATGATGATGAAAGTGTAGTATATGCATGCCATACACTCTTTAGTACCTTTACGCCGGTGCAATCACGTGGCCAAAGATGGCTTAATGAGGCTCGGAGTAGCAAAGTGCAAGAGGCCTAGGATTCGTCCAGTGGCCTCAAAAAATTACTCGGTCCACTCTAGGGGGCGGGGTTGTATGAAGTACCGTCCCGTTGCACTGAAAGGGATGGGTTGGGCTTGCCCTGGCGCCTTATAAACACTGGTTGCGGGGATTTGAGCGATTCATTTTTAGCTTTCCCGTGTACGGAAACCCACATTGGAAACAACCTTGAGTCACATCTTGCTTTCGTGGGGAAGCAAGTAAATACGGATATACTGGTTTTTATCGCTTCCGCCTGTTAGCATAGGTGATAGAAATCCATTCGATATGTAATAAATTACTCATATAAATTATACACTTTAACTGCAGAAATACATACGTGAGAGTAAGAATGATATCTTAGTTTTCAAATCCTGTGGAATTTCCACGTGTCAAGCTAGTTTGAATCATCCAGAAAAACATATGATTGAAATCGACAAGAATAATGAGAAGTGTCTTATTGAAGACAATTTCTTACCAGTTGACCGCTAGGTAAGGATAGTAAAGGTGTGAAAGCTCAAATCGTGAAAATATATTTGTTGGCGTCAGTATGACATTTCTTTTACTGATGTTAGCGAAGAATTAGGAGAGTCATTGTCTCTGAATGACGTTTCAGTTTTCTTATTGCGATGCTAAATGGGAAATGGTTTTGAGAATTCGTTCTGACCGATTGGCACTCTAAGATGCGACGGAAAATAATTGGTTTTCGCTTCCTTTAAATCATGCATGATAGACACTTCAGATTACTTCTCAGGTGAGAAAAAAACTTATTTGCAGGAACGACAACGGCAGCATAGATAATAATAATAATGATAATAATAATAATGATGATAATAATAATAATAAGAAGAAGAAGAAGAAGAAGAAGAAGGAGATGAAGATGAAGGAAAAGTAATATAAGAACTGCTACACTAAATGTTAGCAGTGGCCTAACAGAGGAAGGAAAATGAGAGCAGAGATGTGAACCACAGCACTGGCGTGATAGGCGAGGGAGGGGAGATGTTGGCTGAAGACCTGAGGAGACTTGTTGTCACTCAACCTCAAGCGGTAACCAACAGGCAACTGGTGTGAGATTGCAAATAATAATAATAATAATAATAATAATAATAATGATAATAATAATAATAATAATAATAATAATAATAATAAACAAATAGTGAAGAAATCGTAAAGAGCGCCAGAGATAGTGCAACAAACAATAAAGTAGAAAACAATAGAACAGTACAGCAAGCAAGAAAATAAAGATGGGAAGGGGAAAAATTGTACGGCGAGTTTAAAAGACAGATACAAGATATAGCAGACGAGAAATCATGGACGTCGTTACGAAAGGGGAACCTTAAGAGAGAAACAGAATCGCTCATCATGGCAGCCCAAAACAAAAGCATAAGGACAAACTACATAAAAGCAAAAATCGACAGAACACAGACAAACAGCAAATGCCGCATGTGCGGTGAAAGAGATGAGACAGTAAACCACATAACTAGTGTATGTAGTCAACTCGCCTAGAAGGAGTATAAGCATAGACACGATAGAGTAGCAACGATGATACACTGGGAACTAAGTAAACAAATGGGATTCAACCATGTGGAAAAGTGGTATCAGCACAAGCCAGAGGCAGTCTTGGAGAATGACAACCACAAACTACTCTGGGACTTTGACATCCAAACTGACCACCTCATCCAGGCAAGAAGACCGGACTTCGCAATAGTAGACAAAAAAAGGAAGGCCTGCCAAATAGTAGATGTTGCTGTACCTGCAGACCATAGAGTAAAAAAGAAGGAGGGCGAAAAAAGGGAAAAATACCAGGACCTAGCAAGGGAGTTAAGGAAAATGTGGAACATGAAAACCAGGGTAGTACAGGTCATAGTGGGCGCACTAGGAACTGTCCCCAAAACGCTGAGGGAGAGACTGGAGGAGATCGGGATTAGGGGGAGGATAGAGACCGTACAGACCACAGCACTACTGGGAACTGCACGGATACTGAGGAAGGTGCTAGAGATATAAGTGCTGCAACGAATTGTAGCTCTGTCATGATATGCGAAAGAGAGACGTTAGCTGAAGACCTGAGGAGACTGATTGTCACTGAGCCTTCAGCGATAACCACTGGGCAACCGGTGTGAAACTGTAAATCGTAGAATTACTGCGACCTATGAGTACTGGGGGAGGAGGGCTGGAGACTTGAGGAGACTTGCTGTCACTCAAACTCCAGCGGTTACCACCGGGCAACTGGTGTGAGATTCCAAATAATAATAATAATAATAATAATAATAATAATAATAATAATAATGGTTATGATGATGATAATATCAATAATAATGCTAATGATAATAATATCAATAATGATATTATCAATCATATCAATGATAATATCAGCGTAGACGACTCTGTACAAATGGAAAAAATCAGGATTAAGAAAGCATGTGCAAGCAAACAGGCAACAAAAAAGATAGTTGACGAAAGAGCAGCACAGAAAACAAGGAAAGAAAATGGGAACAAAAAAAACTATACTGGGAATTCAAAAGACGGATACAAAATGTTGTGGACGAATGATTATGGACATGGCTACGAAAAGGAAACCTGAAGAGAGAAAAGGAATTGATCACGATGGCAGCTCAAAACGGATGTATCAGAACAAACTATATCAAAACAAAAAATCGACAGAACACAGACAAACAGCAAGTGCCGCCTATGTTGAAAAAGAGATAAGATCGTAAACCACATAAGTAGTGAATGTAGTCAACTAGCCCAGGCACAATAAGAAAATAGACACCACAGGGTAGTAACGGTGATACACAGGAACAGAGCAAACGCCTTGGATTCAACCATGCGGACAAGTGGTATCAGCACAAGCCCTGGAAAATGTAAGTCATAAATTACTCTGACCACCCAATTCAAAGACCAGACCTGGTGATCGTGGACAAGGGAATGAGAATCTGCCATATTATAAATCTGACAGTGCCTGCAGATCACAGAGTGAATACGAAAGAGAGTGGAAAACTAGTGAAATACCAGGACCTGGCACGGGAACTGAATAAGGCGTGGAACATAAAAGTCAGGGTAGTACTATAGTAGGTGCGCTTGGAACCGTACCAGAGGTACTGGAAACGATATTAGAGGAACCTGAAATAAGAGGAAGGGTTGAGACATCACTTCTTTTGACTACACAGAGAGTACTGGAAGTATTAGATCTACGACCCCAGCTCTTAGCAATGACCTAACAGCCAAAAATAAAGCATGATAGAGACGGCAAAAACTAGAGCACTGCTGTGATAGGTGAGGACAATATAAAAGGAGGGCTGCTGACTGGAGGATACATACTGTCACTCAATCTCCAGCGATAACCACCAGGCAACTGGTGTGAAATTGCTTATAATAATTATAATTGCGTTCTGATACATTTTCTTCCCTTTCTCTTAATGAGTCACTGCCTTGTCTGTGATGAGGTGAAAAGAAATCCTATAGAGTTAATTCCCACTTGTATTTTTCGCTTTTCTCCTCCTGACATATCTTAGAGACGAAGCCAGGAACCTTGATAGCATTTGTTGAGAGCCAATTTGCAAGATATGTCTCCGGTTGGTTGACAGTTGACGGGGCTTGTAAGGGTCGGCTCCAAAGTGACTGACAACCGCCACCCCCGTGCACGGGTTTGGTATTAACTGGAAATGATGAGGATCTCTCGTAGAAAGATTCATTTCCATATGAAAAAAATTACGAAAATATCAAAAACAGAATCTGTGTTCAGCGATGATGCTCGGAAAAGAACGCGATGAGTTTAGAAAAAGTATTTATTTTTATCTACAAGAAAGCAAGGTTGGTTCAATGTTGGGTCCAACATACTTACAAAAAAAAAAAACACCAGGAGATGAGTATTTGGGGATGGTAGCTGGCACAAATTCGTTTTAATCCGAAAACAAACGTATATCTGGACGTGAAAGGGTGTAAGAATTGTCCAATTCCATCTAGAGATTACAGTATGCTAAGCATTACATTAAAGCAAGACAAACTCACACACACACACACACACACACACAAACAAACACACACACACATATATGTTAATCTACATTTTTTCTGTAAAACTCCAATGACAGATTTATAGCATCATAAGTTAAAGATTCTGCGAGCACATGACGGGCTGGTGATATTCGTTATGACTACAAATAAAGAAGCCAATAAAATCTGAATGTAAACATTCATTCGTCGAATTTGTTCTTTGTGCGCTTTCACTCGAGTTGGTAAGATGAATTTATCACCTTCTCCTTTCATCTTTTTTGTTTTTGAAATATTTGATGGTCAAATATTTACGATGTCTTTGAATGGTGGTTCCCATAATAAAAACCCGTAACAAAAAAGAAAGGACAGAGAAACGATAAGCTGTCGGATCTTCTTGTGTCTGTTATTGAAACACTTGTTAGTGTCAGAGATTCAGAGCAGATGTTTCTTATTGAACAGTTGATGGATTTGAAAAATATTTGATGTCAAGCTTTTCTCAACGAAGGGAAAGGTTTTGTAGATATATGACAGCGTGGAACAGAAAAAAAGTCAAGCGAGAAAGGAAACATGAAAATACAGATGATAATAATTTCAATTTTGATGATGAATAATGATAATGAATAATAATCTTGATAATATTGATATTGATAATAGAAATGATAATTTTGATAATAATGGTAATAATAATAATCTAATTTCTAATAATAATAATAACAATAATAATAGTAATAGTAGTTTTGATGATAATAATAGTAATGATAATTTTAATAATAATGATTCTTGTAATAGTTATGATGATAATGATTTTAATTTCACCGATATTACAATAATATTTATAAAGATTTCAATGATAATAATAATAGTTCTTCAACGATGATAATAGTAATGATAATAATAATTTCAATAATAATGATGATAATTTTGATTTCAATAATAATAATGATCATGATACTAATTTTAGTAATAATAATATTAATGATTTTAATAATAACAGTAACAATGATAATTTTGATAATGATAATGAGTTTTAGAATAATGATTGTAATAGTCATCAATAATAATAATAATAATAATAATAATAATAATAATTTTGATGATAGTTACTTAGTCTCCAGTGGTGACTTATTTTGGGACTTTGACATCCAAACGGACCACCTCATCCAAGCGAGAATACCGGACCTTGTAACTGTGGACAAGAAGAGGAAAATTTGTCAAATAATAGACGTAGCTGTACCTGCTGACCACAGAGTAAAGAGGAATGTGGGTGAAAGACTGAAAAATACAGGCTACAGGACAGAAGAAGATGTGACACATGAAAGTCAGGGTAGTACCAGTGATGATAAGTGCGCTTGAAACCGTACCAAAGACTGAAATCCAGATTAAAGGAACTAGGCATATAAGGAGGGATTGAGACTGCGCAGATCACAGCACTGCTAGGAACTGCATGAATACTGAGGAAAGTGCTAGAAATATGAGATATACGACGCCAGCTGTTAGCAGTGGCGTAACAGAGGAGGAGGAAGAAAAAACAACACGAACAACAGCATATCCTAATGGTGATGGAGGTATGAACCACAGCGCTACTGTGATAGGTGAGAGATTAAATGAGAGGAAGGTTGAAGACCTGAGGAGAATTACCGTCACTCAGCCTTCAGCGATAACCACCGAGTAACCGGTGTGGAAATGTTAACCTTAGCACTGTTGTTGACTGTAAGAGTGTGGAGAGGAGGTCTGGAAACCTTAAGAGACTTGCTGTCGCTCAGTCTCCAGAGCTGACCGCCAGGCAACTGGTGTGGAATTATGAATAATAATAGAAACCCATGTTGCCAGTTTTAATTGGCAGATTCTAATATTATGAAGAAAGCAAGGGTGATGGAATAAACAATAGCATAGTAGGGTGGAGATTTTGTTAGAAGAGTGATAAGGGAAAAAAAAGATTATTGAGACATATATGGACCCCACGCTCCTGTGAAAAAGACTTCCACTGAATCCTCCCCTTTTCAACAAAGGTTCTGGTCCAGGAACTTGTCTTTGCGTCGTGGTTCGGTTATTGAAAACCACGACTTTATCTGAAACAACGTTAAGTGAAACTAATTTTACCATTGACACAAATATATAAATATGCTGTTTTTTGGTTTTTTTTAAATTTGTGTAGAGTATGAATTTTGCAACTGGATAGAGATTGCATTTTTTAAACGTACATAGTAGATATTTGCTTTGCTGTGAGCAATAACTTTGTTACTAACTAAACATCGATTCAGAAACTTTACTTAATTCTCAATTCCACGCAATACGTCATACTAGTTTATGCATCCTTTGAAAAATGGAGACATTCGTGAAATACGTGAGTATACATTGCATTTTATATAAGCGGATTGTAGACATTTGCTTTGCATAGGTTTCTCCAGTTTTTAAGTGATTCCGGTTGGCTGGCTGGCTGAAATTAAAAGATTTACTCTTATTATGTTTCGAAAAAAAATACTATCTTTGCAACAAGCTAAATGGCGATTCAGAAATTCATTTAATTCGTAACTTCTCGAAAATGTGTCATACGAGTTGACACATACCGTAAAAATGGATTTTATATACATGCATAGTGTATATTTGCATTGCAGTGAGCTCTAACTTTGCGACTAACTCATGTAGATTCTGAAAAATCGCAATTTCATAAAAAATATTTCGTAATAGTTCGTCTGTGCCAACAAAAATGACGTCATTTATTAAACATACGGATAAACATGGCATTTTATATGCGTGTAGGAAAGAGATTTGCACTACAGTGAACTTGGAGAATAATTTTCGGTTGACCATAAACGATTTTGTTTTGTTTTACATTTTGTTTTTATTAGTTTTTTTTATTTTATTATCCTTTAAATCTATCTCTTATATTACATCAAACATCACAGAAAACTGCTGCACATTGCTAATTATTGTATGCGCGGATAATCTTACATTTGTATCTATTTCTGATGACGTTGGGTGAAACGACGTTAATCGAGGATTTCCTGTAATCAGAAATCGATTTCATATTACCCAAGAGGTATCCTGAACTCGATTTCATATTAACCCCGTGCCGTTCAGATTAACCCTTCTCTGATTTCAATTAATAATTCTCATGCCTAATACTCATGATACGTCCAGTGAATAAACCCCTAGCCCTAACCAGAACCATGGTGGAAAATTTTCAGTCTGCTATTAAAATCTCCATCTTTTTATAAACATATTTATTTTCTTAGTCGAAACAAACGCAGAGTGTAAACTGAAGTCAACTTCGAGCTACACCCCATGTCTAAATATACATAAATGAGAATTAAAATTATTTACATGAACAAATATTTTGAGGGATTAATCTATGATCATGGGTGTAGGTTTCTTCTTCTTCTACTGATAACAGTGACAACGACGATGATGATAATAATAATAATAATAATGATAATAATAATGATAATAATAATAATAATGATAATAATAATAATAATAATGATAATAATAATAATGATAATAATAATAATGATAATAATAATGATGAAAAAGAATAATGATTGATGATGTCTTACTTTTTGATATTCTGTTAGACAGAATGAGCGATGTTTTTCTAAACATTGACGTGTAACTTTCAAGTTATATTTCGTTTTTCTTCGACAGAACACACATTTCACCTTTTTAACTTGAAAAAAAAAATGATATGAAGAAGGCACGTCCAAATTCTAATTCAATTTTCTTAGCAGCTCGTGCCATTAACGTTTTGAAAGTTGTCTTTTAAATACAGCGATACTTTTGGAAAAAGTTACAAATTATTCTTGGATAAAGTAATTCAACATTATGAATTCTGACTAACTTTTTACCTTCATTCAAACTCACTGTTGCTTTTTTATCGCTCGTCTGAATTGGACCATAATCGTACAATCACGATTAAACAGTACATTCGTAAAACAAGAGCGAACCCTCAGTGAGAATCGAACTCACACGCACTACCCAGAGTAATAATAATACATAATACATGCAATACTTAATATGAGAAAGGCATTGAAAAATACATCACCAAAAATCTCTAGTGACCCTTCTCTCTGCGAAATCAAGAAGATAATATTTACAGGTACTGCCTGCAAATTGAGAAGAACATTATCATCTGTTGTATACTAATGCTTAAGTGCAACACGCAAAAATTGCAACACACAAAATGAGACGGGGTTCGGAGCTCAAGCCGTCTTTTGTATCCCAAATGTGGAACATGAAAATTAGGGTAGTTCGAGTAGAGGTTAGAGCACTTGGAACCGTATCAAAGACAATGAGAACGAAATCATAGGATCTGGGGATAAGAGAGGGACTGTGCATACCACAGCACTATTTGTGACGGCACAAATACTGAGGAAAGTACAGGAATTATGTGATGTAAGACCTCCAGCCGTTAGCATTGACCTAACAACTAAGAAAAGGCATGGGAGAGACTGTACAAACCACAGCGCTGCGGTGATAGATGGGGACGACATGAGAGGAAGGCAGGGGACCTGAGGAGACGTGCTGTCATTCTATCTTCAGTGACAACTGTAATCCACGGTACTGCTGCAGAGAGTTACAGTGCAGAGAAAAAAGCTCGTGACTTGTCAACCAGGCAACTGATGTGAAAATGCAAATAATAACAATAATAATTAATGATAATGATAATAATGATAATAATGATAATGATAATATTATAATAAATAATAATAACAACAGCAACAACAATAATGATAATTTTAATGATAATGATGATAATGATAATATTATAAACAATAACAACAATAATAATAATTTTAATGATAATAATAATATTATAAACAATAATAATAATAATAATGATGATGATGATGATGAACTGTAAACCACAGTATTACTGAGGCCTATGAGGATGAGGAGAGGAGGGCTGGAGACTTGAGGAGACTTGCTGTCACTCAACCTCCTTCGGTAACCACTTGGCAACTGGTGTTAGATTGCAAATGATAATAATAATATCAGTTCTATTGTAAGTATCGGTATGGTTGGTGTACATACTACCACTATCGTCAGTACCATCATTATAATTTGTCACTAGTTGTAAATGTAGTACAAAATGACTAAATGAGATTTGTTCTCGGTATTTCAATCATCACTCAATGTTAATCAATTGGGTGTGGACTCTGATTGTGAACGAGGAGGAAAAGAGCCGTCGAACAGTGTAGAAAAGGCGGAGACAAGAAGGGCGTTTTCAGCTTTTGAGAGAGGGGAGCGCAAGTCATTTGGGCTTGCGGTATGGGGTGGGGGTAAATGATAAAGTTCTGTTGTTATGAAACAATTTAAATTGCTTCCAATTAATCCGTAGAAATCATCGTCAAAAAAGATCAATTGAAAATTCACTTAGAGAAAAGAGAAAAGAAAAGTGTTTTGGAATAAAGAAAGGAAGAGAGAAAGGTCAAGGATAATGGTTCACAGTTTGTCTCTAAATGGCAAAGGTGATTCACTGAATATTTGGAACAATGAAGAAGAAAAGAACAGATTTAGTTAGTCGCTCAATAGAAACTGTCATGCGACCAACATCTTTTGGCTGCATGTCATGTTGGGTGTGATCAATTGGAAAATCGGAAAAAAGAGGTGATCAATGAATTAGTTACTTCTCATGCCTTCTTGGCGGCAGTGATCACTAAAAAGTCTTCATTTAAAAAAACCCCAAAGTGGTCACAAAATGAGAGAACAATTTTGCTTCACTGTACATTGCAGATTGAACCCCCCTTGGGATGGAGGTGTTTTGAAAAAAAAAGAATTATTTTTTCGAGACATAATAAGGAGTGAATGTTTGAATTATAAGCCTTCTAATTACATTTGTATGGCACGCGTGATGCATATATAATCAGCGAGCCAGCCAGACCAGCTTGAAAACTGATAGAAAAATCTGTTTACAAGTTTTATGACGGTTTTGGTTGACGGTTTCTAACAACAAAGAGAAAGGAAAGAAAAAGAAAGGAGGATCTGTGTAGAAAGTAAGAGTTAAAGATGTGAAAAAAGAAAACGAGAGATATAGCTAAAGAGAGAGATAAATGAATAAAATGAAAGTGATAAAGAAAGAAAGAAAGGAAAAAAGAAAGAAAGAAAGGGAGAGAGAAAGAACTGAATAACCAACGGAGAAAAAGGAAACGACAAAAAGAGAGGAAAATGGTAGAAAGAAGGGAAAGAAAAAAAAAGAACAAAATGAAGAGAGAAGGAAGTAAAGAAAACGAGAGAGCAGAAAAAGAATGAAATTATGGAAAAAGATGAAGAGAAAAGAAAAGACTAGGAAGAAGGGAAGAGGGGGAACAAGAGAGTGAAGGCTATACGAAAAGTGATGGTTAAAGGGTTAAAAAAAGGTAGAACCTACGAAATATCCAAAGAGAAAAATAAGATGAACGAGTGAAAAAATAAACAGTAGAGATGAGGAATGAATCACCAAAAGCAAAAGAACGAAATAAAGGATGAAAGAAAGGAAAAACAAAAGAGAGAAGGAAAGGAAACAAGGATGAAAGAAAGAAATGGGTAAAAAAAATCAAACAAAAAAACGAATAGTAGAGAGAAAGAACAAACTGAGAAAATGAAAAAAGGAAGGAATAGAGACAGAGTGATGAAAAAATGAGAGAGAGAGAGAGAGAGCAGAAGAAGAAAGACGGCGGTAAAGAAAACGGAAAAGGGGGGAGAGGATGAAAAACCTACAAAATGGACGAAAGAAGGAGAGAAGTGAAGGAAATAAAAGAATGAAAAAGAAGAAATGGAAAAACAAACATTGAGAAGAAGAAAAAAGCTAACAGAAATTCAATGAAAGAACGAAAGAAACGATAGAAACTGTTACGTGAAAAACATCCTTTGGCAGCATGCACTGCTGGGGGTGATCAATCAAAATTAGAAAAAGGATGGTCAATGGATAAGTCACTTCTCTCTTTTATTCAACAATGATCCGAATTTTCAATATGAAAAAGATTGTGAATGTAACCGGACATAAACTGGGGGAGCAATTTAAAATGTACCTACGTTGCGAAAAAATGTTTGTCTGTCTACGCATGATTTGAGGGTAAATATTTTACATTTTTAAAATATATTTTCAGCCTTTTAGCTCCACTAGACAGATCAACTCAAAAGGTGTTTAAACCAATGTAGTTAGTTGATCATTCCTAAAAAGAATGACAGAGGAAACGAAAGAGAAAAGGAAAATTTAAAAAAAAAAGAAAGAGAGGAAAGACAGAAGAACAAACCAACAAGAAGAAAACAAAAAATGAATGAAAGGAGACGAAAAAAATAAAGAAAGAAAAAACAGACAAAAAATGAAGACACGAAAGGAAAAAAACAACCACAGAAAAAAATGGACGACATTGAGAATTAAAGAAAGAAGGAATGAAAAAAAGAACGAGAGAAAAACAAAAGGGAGAAAAACGTAAGTAAAAAAGTTTATTTATAAAACAAAATGTAAAGAGCCAAAACCCTAAAAAGTACAAAAAAAAAACAACAACCAGAGAGAAAAAAATGAACGAGATTGAGAACTAAAGAAAAAAAAAAGGGGGAAAAAGAAGGATGAGAGAAAAAACGGAAAAAAAAAACAAAACATGACAATCGGAGAAGTTTATTGATAAAAACAAAAATATAAGGAAGTAACAAAGCCCCTAAAAACTATAAAAAAAAGAAACCGAGATTTAAAAAGGGTGAAATGAAATAAAGAATAGAAATGAGAAAAAGTGCAGACTCTCTTCAAAAACTGCAACGTTGTATTAACAGATTTTGACAGACTTTGACAACATTTGTCAACATTTGTTTCTTTGAGAAAACTATTTCTTCCTTTGCAACTTAGTTCCCAAGTTAATCCCCGTTAAAACTTCTGAAACAGAGATTATCATTGTTTCAAAAATGAAACAGAAAATATTGTCCAGTATGCAATAAAATTCGTTGTTAAATGAAAAAGTTATAAATATGCATGTGAAGTGTATACATTGATTATAAACACTGTTTACTTTGCTTTCTCTCTCAATTTTTTGCCTTTGATTTATTTATCTTGAGAATTGATGTCCTTAAAGTTAGAAACATATACATGAAGTGTAAACATTAATTATAAACTCTGTATAATCAGCATTCTCTTCTTCATTCTTGCACATTCTATTTTTTAAATTTGGAATTGATTTTATATATATATATATATATATATATATATATATGTGTGTGTATGTGTGTGTGTGTGAGTGTGTGTGTGTGTATTACTGTGTCATCCACAGACAGCTGTTTCGTTGTATTACAACTCTTCAGTGTGGCTATAGACAATCCATTATCCCATCCAGTACCGCTAGGCAGGATTGAAACCTTCGCTTCAGACCCAGAGGTCACAGAACTGGACGGTCAGTAAGGCTGAATTTTAAGCGATATATTTATTTAGATTCTTAAATTTCCATGCTCTATTCCTATGGAAGAGGATTACACACACACATACACACACACACACACACACACACACACACACATATATATATATATATATATATATATATATATATATATATATATATATATATATATATATATATATATATATATATACAATGTTGTGTAACGTAGAAAAGAACGAAATATTCCTCTTCCTTTGCTCTGTCTATATAACGTATTTTCATATCTTTACGAATGCGTTTGCTCTTACTCTGTATATCTCTTCTTGGCCCCTCTTTTATTAAGATAGCTTTCTTTCTTTATTAAGAACTTTTTCTATCGCCATTACTCACTCTCTCTCTTCAGTTCGCTTAATTTCTTAAGCGATTAAAATACGGAAAAAGGTTTGGGTTTTTTTTCTGTTAGTTCCTGCGGAATGTCAGAATTGGCCATTTGATTCCAACGAGAAATTAAACAGTTCTTAGATTTACT